>OW121742.1:121993006-122365506 GCA_933228675.1 Stomorhina lunata | reverse complement strand
CTATCGGAAATTTGTCATACCAACTTAGAAATCTTCGTTGACTCTTGTGCATGAGTCAACAAAGATTTCTAATCATTCTTTGCTAAAGATTTTTACGATTTAATTAATTTTGAGTAGTTATCAGTGGCGCCACCTGTCGAAAATTGGTCATACCAACATAGAAATCTTCGTTGATTCATGCACAACAACTTTGCTAAAGATCATATAATGATCAAATGCACAGTTTACGATTTAATTCATTTTGAGTAATAATCAGTGGCGCCACCTGTCGGAGATTGGTCATACCAACTTAGAAATCTTCGTCGATTCATGTGCTAAAGATCATAGCTAGATCAAATGCACAGTTTACGATTTAATTCATTTTGAGTAATTATCAGTGGCGCCACCTGTCGGAAATTGGTCACACCAACTTAAAAATCTTCGTCGATTCATGTGCAACAACTTTGCTAAAGATCATATATAGATCAAATGCACAGTTTATGATTTAATTCATTTTGAGTAATTATCAGTGGCGCCACCTGTCGGAAAATGGTCATACCAACTTAGAAATGTTCGTCGAATCATGTGCTAAACTTTTCTAAAGATCAGTTTCAGAATGATTAAGTATTTTGAGGATGACTCAGAGGGTTTAGGATGACTCAGCAGTTTTATGATGACTCAACCGTTTTAGGATAACTCAGCAGTTGTAGTATAATTCAGCAGTTTTAGAATGGCTCAATATTTTTAGGATGATTAAGCAGATTTATGATGACTTAGCAGTTTTAGGATTACTCAGTAGTTTTAGTATAATTTAGCAGTTTCAGAATGACTCAGTATTTCTAGGATGACTTAGTGGCTTTAAGATAACTCAGTAGTTTTAGAATGACTCAGTATTTTTAGGATGACTAAGCAGATTTATGATGACTTAGCAGGTTTAGGATTACTCAGTAGTTTTAGTATAATTTAGCAGTTTCAGAATGACTTAGTATTTCCAGGATGACTCAGTGGCTTTAAGGTAACTCAGCAAAAATTTTCCATTTCAAATTGCTTTTGTAGAAAAATTTTTAGTTTTAATTTTTTTCTATGAAAAAATTTTAGATTTAAGATTTTTTCTGCAGTGAAATTTCTATTTAATTTTTTTTTACAGAAAATTTCTTTATATATACTTTATACATACATATTTATGATATATTTTTGACAATTCCGAATTTTTGCGATTTCTGAAAATTTATTGCCGATTTTTTTTTGGAAAAATATGCCGATTTTTTACGAAAATGTTCTTGCAGCCTTGACCAGTTGTCCAAATTTCAACTCTCTAGCTCTTGCCGTTTGTTTCGTGTGTTAAGAAAAAAAGAGCAAAAAAATGTAAAGTTTGTTTCCTAAGTCTTTTACTTCTCGTTACATTTTATAGGTTTGTGTCTTAAGTCTTTCTATTTCATACGCCATTTTTGTTGAAAGAGAGATTCTAAGTTTGTGCCTTAAGTCTTATTTGTTATTAGTTCAAGAAATAAAGGGAAATAGAGCGATAAATTCTAAGTTTGTGTCTTAAGTCTTATGTTATTAGTTGAAGAAATAAGGGGAAATAGAGCGATAAATTTGAAATTTGTTTTCCACGACTTGTTACATTCTACAGGTAGTCTTTCACTTTTATACTCCTTTTGTGTAGGAAGATAAATTTTAAGTTTATGTCTTAAGTCTTTTGTTATTAGTTCAATAAAATAAGATCGAAAATTTTAAAGTTTGTTTCCTAAGTCTTTTACTTCTTGTTATATTATAGAGGTTTGTGTCTTAAGTCTTTCTCCATTTTTGTTGGAAGAGAGTTTCTAGTTTGTGTCTTAAGTCTTTTGTTATTAGTTCATGAGTATTTTTGCTTTTTTCTAGGTTTGTGTCTTAAATCTTTTGTTTCTTAAATGGAAATTTTTAAAAATTCTTGTTTTATGTTCAAGGACATTTAATAAAATGAATTCTAATGAAATCAAACTGTTTTCTTAAAGCGGTTTAATGAAAGAATTATTGAATTAAATTTAAAGACTAATTTAAAGGTAAACAAACATTAGGCGTTGATTTAAAATATTTTTAATATATATTTTAAATATTTAAAAATTCTTTGTTAAAAATTAGATGTTTAGTGACATTTTTGGTTCAAATTTACATAACTTAAATTTCTACAACATAATAACTTAAATGTTGAGGTAGTTGTTTTAAGACACCTGTTCTTTAATAACTAATAAATTTTATGGTTTATTCAAATGTTTTCCTGCTTTAATTTCGTCATCATATTAAGCGATTGGAAAGAATTATAATAATAATGTATTAATAATTTAGTTCTGTGCTTTTTTTGCAAATTAATGATATTAATTACTAAATCAGTCACACTAAAGCATTAAGCTAAAATGTGTGCTAAAGTCATAACAGAAAAAAAAAGAAAAAACGTTAAAAGTTTAATGACCTAAACACCAAAATGTGTTGAAAACAAAACATGTTTTTGCTCTTAGGAAGCTTAGAACCCGCTTGTCTATATTTAAAATTAATACAAGTTTTATCATTAATTCTTTGAAAAAAAAACTTTCGTTTTCTTTAGCTAGAAATAAATAATTAAGATTAATTTTAATTCTTTATTCCAGATAAAATATTCAAATAATGCGCTTTTTTTTTATATGGCAAATTCTGCTTGTGGTTTTGTTTCAACTCAACCAAAATGCTAAAGCTCAACGCACTTCTTTAGACACGATATTGCGTTCTAACCTAAGGTCATTTCGTGCCACCTTTCTTAATGTCATGGGTAGATCGGGTGATGATCCGCGCAATTTGGAAATGTCTCATAGAAGAGGGGTATTATAACAAGACAAATCAATTTTCTTAAAATTTAACTCATAGTTTTCCTATTTCCATAACAGAAAACTCAAAAAATGGATAGAACCTCAAGATCGTTAATCAAATTTTGTGATGCCAAAAATGGACCCGGCAAACGCAGTGAACAACCTCCTAGCTCTGTACATCGTCTAAGACCGGGTGATATTGATATTATTGGAGCTATGGGTGATTCTTTAACGGCCGGTAATGGCATATTTGCCAATAATGTCTTGCATACCATACAGGAAAATCGGGGTGCCAGTTGGTCCATAGGAGGTCAAGGTGATTGGCAGCAGTATTTGACTTTGCCCAATATTTTAAAGGAATTCAATCCAAATTTATATGGCTATGCCTTGAAGGATGGTTTGAGCACAGAAAGATCTTCGAGGTGACTTAAGAGTTTAGGAACAAATCACAATTAAAAAAGATTCTAGACTCAAGAACTAGCTCGGAACTGTAATTTTTGATTTAAATTCTGTATTACCCCCTTTCCTCTCTTTTCAGATTCAATGTAGCCGAACTGGGAGCCATGTCCAGTGATATGCCCTACATGGCCAAGATTTTGGTAAAACGCCTCAAGCATGACTCCCATGTCAACATGACCCATCACTGGAAACTAGTCACTCTACTCATAGGCAACAATGACTTTTGCTCCGATGCCTGTTACCATCCCAATCCCTGGAAAGTCATCGAATGGCATGAACAAAATATGCTTAAAACCTACAGATACCTAAGAGATAATGTGCCACGCCTTATGCTTAATGTAGTCCCAGCCCCCAATTTACTTTTGCTAACACGTCTTAAGGGCTTACCCTTTCAATGTTATACCACTTTGAGATTTGAATGTCCCTGCATTATTGGCAAATCCCAGAAACAAATGGAATTTATGGGCAAATTAATGGATAAATGGGTGGAAAAGGATATAGAAGTGGTGAATCGGCAGGAGTTTAATACAGAGGTGGGTTTAGATTTCTTCCCCTGAAAGTAGGTTTTGTAATATTGTATAATTTCTGCAGACTTTTACCATAAACTTACAACATTTCACCAAGAATTTTGTATTTCCAAAACTGCCCAATGGCAACACTGATATTTCCTATACCTCAGAGGATTGTTTTCACATCAGCCAGAGGGGACATGCAGCCAGTAAGTTAAAACTTAAAAATCAAATCCATTTTCATATCTAAAATTTCATATTTTCAGGCGCCAATTCCTATTGGAACAATTTGTTTGAGAAGCCCAACGAAAAATCTCCCTTTTCCCCAAAATTATACTCGAAATTTTTGTGTCCCACAGAGGAGCATCCCTTCATAATGACTCGTGTTAATAGTCGAGATGATTTTAAAATTTAAGTTTTTATTTAAGTGATATTTTTATGTAACTGTGATAAAATTTTAGTATAAAACTTAAGTTAAGTGGAAATGATTGTAAATATTTGAAATAAGTTATTTGATTGAAAATAAAATAAAACCCGAAAAACAGATTTTATTTGAAATTATTATCTAAAAAAATTTAAACTCGATTTTCTCGTTAACTCCAAAAGATAGAGCAAAAATAACGAAATCTTGTGATCACTCATTTTGTATACCAAATAATTGATTGATAATTTCATACCAAAAATCGATTTTTTGAAAATTTTTTTATAAAAAACTTTAAACTCAATTTTCTTGTTAATTAAGATAGATAGAGCAACAATAACGAAATTCTGTGATCACTTATTTTTCATACCAAAAATTGATTTTTTTTAAATTTTTTTGTAAAAAAATTTAAACTCAATTTTCTCGTTAATTATGAGAGCTAGAGCAAAAATAACGAAATCCTGTGATCACTTATTTTTCATACCAAAAATTGATTTTTTAAAAATTTTTTTGTAAAAAATTTTAAACTCAATTTTCTCGTTAATTATGAGAGCTAGAGCAAAAATAACGAAATCCTGTGATCACTCATTTTTCATACCAAAAATTGATTTTTTGAACATTTTTGTTCAAAAAAATTTTAAACTCAATTTTCCCGTTAATTATGAGAGCTAGAGCAAAAATAACGAAATCCTGTGATCACTTATTTTTCATACCAAAAATTGATTTTTTAAAAATTTTTTTGTAAAAAATTTTAAACTCAATTTTCTCGTTAATTATGAGAGCTAGAGCAAAAATAACGAAATCCTGTGATCACTCATTTTTCATACCAAAAATTGATTTTTTGAACATTTTTGTTTAAAAAAATTTTAAACTCAATTTTCTCGTTAATTATGAGAGCTAGAGCAAAAATAACGAAATCCTGTGATCACTCATTTTTCATACCAAAAATTGATTTTTTGAACATTTTTGTTTAAAAAAATTTTAAACTCAATTTTCTCGTAAATTATGATAGCTAGAGCAAAAATAACGAAATCCTGTGATCACTCATTTTTCATACCAAAAACTGATTTTTTGAAAATATTTTTATAAAAAACTTTAAACTCAATTTTCTCGTTAATTATGATAGATAGAGCAAAAATAACAAAATCCTGTGATCACTCATTTTTCATACCAAAAATTGATTTTTTGAAAATATTTTTATAAAAAACTTTAAACTCAATTTTCTCGTTAATTATGATAGATAGAGCAAAAATAACAAAATCCTGTGATCACTCATTTTTCATACCAAAAATTGATTTTTTGAAAATTTTTTTATAAAAAACTTTAAACTCAATTTTCTCGTTAATTATGATAGCTGGAGCAAAAATAACGAAATCCTGTGATCACTCATTTTTCATACCAAAAATTGTTTTTTTTTAATTATATGTATATATAAAAAACTTTAAAACTTGGTTTAACAATTTATATAAATTATTTCGCATTTATTTAATTTTAAGTTTTTCTTTAAATATCTCTCCATTAAATTTGATATCAGTTTAATAGTTTCTATAAATTAAAATTAATTTATTTTTAAACGTTTTAACTTAATGATTATAGGCGACCAGAAATTGATTAATTGAAATCTTTTAATTTAATTTTTAAACAATTTTTTTTTATAGAATTTAAATTTAGTTACTTAATCAATTGTTTACGGTATTTACGAGTTAAATTCTTAATAAATTGTGATGAAATTATTTGTTAATTTTAAACAATAAAATATTCAAATGAATTAAGATGACAAATATCTTTTAATTTTTCTTTCAAAATTTATGATTAATCAAATTTTTTTTTCATTTCTTTAGACATGTTCTTTAGATCTTTAGACTTTGTTCTATTTTTTTGGCAAAAAAACGTAAATAATTACCAAAATGTCAAATGCTACCGTACGTGTTAGCAATCACATATCTAATGATACTAGAAAGATTTACGTAAATTAATGACAAGAAATCTTCATCAAAAAAATAATTTCTAGCAAAAAAAAAAACGCAATAAATTAACATAAATTGCGGTTTCCTTTAGACTTTAGCCTAACAATTCACATGCTTTAGATCAGTCTTTGCCAAAATATCGCCCTCAGATCTTTATACTTTACTCTTATACACAGACAAAAAAAAAACACAACCAAAGACTCTATAATATAAAATTGTTACACTTCCATACATTGATTTGCCGTATGGTCCATTTGAAAAGTCCCATACAAAAAATTGATTTTTTGAAAATTTTTTTTATAAAAAACTTTCTCGTTAATTATGATAGCTAAAGCAAATATAATGAAATCCTGTGATCACTCCTTTTTTATACCAGAAATTGATTTTTTTTAATTTTTTTTTTTATAAAAATCTTTAAACTCAATTTTCTCGTTGATTATGATAGATAGAGCAAAAATAATAAAATTCTGTGATCACTCATTTTTCATAACAAAAATTGATTTTTTTAAAAATTTTTTAATAAAAACTCCCAAATAAAAGGAGAATATATCGCTTTTACTCTAATTCAGAAACAACAAATGAAGACGACTATCTTATAAGAGAAAGCTAAGGCACACACACGTGCTCATGAAATATATGTTTGTTTGAGCGTTTATGTGTTTTAAACTGTTCTTCATCCACTTTATTTTCAGTTTTTTTTATATTCTCTATAACTGTGACTTCCTAATTATTGAAAACTTTTGCCAACTATTAGAATAATTCATTATTAAATCCACGATTATGTCACTTTAAAACGGCATGTACTGTAGTAGTATGTTTAAAAAAAAAATAAATAAATAAAAGCGTACCCATTTGTTATATGTCACTTTAACACGTTGTTGCCTGTTCGATTGTTTTCAGTTTCTATTAATTTAGAATATTTCAAAAATTATGCTAATCTTCAAAAAAACGTGTTAAGAATTTTATAATTAGCAACATAGAGCTAAAAATATAAGCAAATTATCAAATTATACAAAAGCAAAAAATTGTTTATACCCCAATAACTTTCATAATTCCAAAATCTTAGTAACATAATTTGAAAGTAGACTAACAAATAAATGTTATGCTAAAAAAAAATATTCCTCAAAACTATTATTAAACCAACTATGTTGGCTTTTAAGCCAAAACCAAACAAGTTTTAAGATCTAAAAAAAAGTGCAACCAAACCATTAACTTTAAAAGAAAAACAAAGAAAACTTACAAAAGACTGTATACAATTATTAGGAATTTACATCATAACCTTGACTTTGAAACTTGAAAGCATTAAAATGCTGAAAAAAAGTGTTCATAAATGGCTGACAAACGTTTACATTCAATATAAAAACAAAAGACTTAAGACAAAAACCTGTTAATTGTGTGAATTCTTGAAATCATATAAAATGCAACAAAATCCAGTTAAAATTTAGAATTTAGGAATTTGAGAATGTTTTCCAAAGGCTTGAAGTTAAAGTGAAGCCTTTCAGAAACAAAAGACTTAGGCAACAAACTTGATGTACAAAAAAACTCATGATGATAAAACAAGTTTGTGGTTTAAGTCTTTCGTTTTTCTTGTACATTTTGATTTAAATGGCATTAAGTAGAAACATTCCAATGTAAATGTTCTTAAAGGAGTGTTTCGAATAAAATTAGCAAGTTAGTAATAATGATTTTTTGAAAATGCTTTTTTAACACTAGACAACAAAATTCAACTTTTTCAATTATTTTTATTATTCGTTATAAAATATAAAGATATGGCACTCAATACATTTATTTTTTCTGTCAAAAGTGAAATTAAAGTGTGTAAAGAACAATGAAAAACATATAAAAATACAAACATACATTTCATGAGCACGTGTGTGTGCCTTAGCTTTCTCTCATTGGATAATAGTCTTCATTAGTTGTTTCCAAATTAGAGGAAAAGCGGTATACTTTTTTTAATGGGACTTTACAAAACGACCATACGGCAAATTAATGTATGGAAGCGCGAAATCTTTATATAAAAGAATCTTTGATTAAAGTCTTTTGATTATAAAAACGGCAATTTTTTTTGATTTTTTAATTCTATTTACAAATTTTTTTTAATAGCTGGTCCATCATTTGTATCATATCTTTAGAACGGCTTGCTCGATATTGTTGATAGTGACAGAATATAATAGTGAACAAAATTATCTTTAAGTCTTATTAAAACAATTTTTTTATGTTGAACATATTCAGAGTGATTTGTCTTTAAAGTCAAAAAAAAAATTTTATTTTTTTTTAAATTTCATAAAACATCGAAAATGGCAAGAACCTACCTACATAAACTTAATAATGTAAGTAAACTCCAAATAACAAGGCCTTAAATTCTGTAAATCCATCAATAAATGGTTATTATATTCACAACTAAGTAACTGACGTAAAAATAGCAAATTTTTTTATTTAAACCATTTTCGACATTTAGGTTACATAGGACCCTAGCTCCTATGTAGACAGATTTTCTTGTAATTTAGCAATTTGATTACAGTTTATACAACAAATAAACATAAAACTGTCTTTATCTTCAGAATTAGGAACGTATTGGTCTATGGTCAAATATGAACCGATTTAAGCAAAATGGATTTCTAAAGTTTAAGGCTTATATTATTTGGAATATTCATTGTTTTACAATCACAGAGAAATGATGACAGGTTTTTTTAATTTTCGATTTTTTATAAATTTTTAAAAAAACTAAAATTTGATTTTGATAAAAAAAATTTATAAAATTGTTATGTATATAACTCGAAAACTATGAATCACACAAAAAACTTGTGTCAACTCGAACTAAAGGAAATATTGTTCTTAATCCAATCAAGAAGACTTAATAATTGGTTAAGTCGTTTCCAAGATATGGATATATAACTAGGATAAAAGATAACTAGGATCAAAAATTTAAAAATTTAGAAACAACAAAAAATTCTAAAATTGTGATGCATATAACTCCTAAACCGTGAATTAAACAAAAAACTTAAGTTGACGCGACCCAAAGGAAATATTGTTCTTAATCCATTAACGAATTTCCATAAAATTGGTTAAGTCGTTTTCAATATATGGAAAAATAACTAGGACAACCTCTTCAAAAATCCCAAAATTTAGAAAAAAACCGAGTGTTTGTGTTAAGGGGACCATAACTAACGATCGTAAGTTTTTTAATACTCGATTTTTTATAAAATTTAAAAAACTAAAATTCGATTTTGAATTTTTTTTTTCTAAAATTGTTTTCGAAAACCGTGAATCACATAAAAAACTTGTGTTAGCGCGACTTAAATGAAATATTGTTCTTAAACCATTAACGAAGTTTCAATAAGTCGTTTTCAGTATATGGAAAAATAACTAGGACAACTTCTTTAAAAATCTCGAAATTTTGAAAAAAAATTCGAGTATTGTAATTTGGGGATCATAACTAACGATAATCATTTTTTTTAATTTCGATTTTTTTATAAATTAAAAAAAAACTAAAATTTGATATTGAAAAAAAAAAATTCTAAAATTGTTTAGCATATAACTCGAAAACCATGAATCACACAAAAAACTTGTGTAGGCGCGACTTAAAGGAAATATTGTTCTTAATCCATTAACGAAGTTTCAATAAAATTGGTTAAGTTATTTTCAATAAATGGAAAAGTAACTAGGACAACCTCTTCAAAAATCAAAAAATTTAGAAAAAAATAAAAAAATTTATAATATTGTAAAGTATATAACTCTATAACCGTAAGTCACACAAAAAACTTTTATTGGTGCGACTTAAAGAAAATATTGTTCTTCATCCATTAAAGTAGTTTCAATAAAATTGGTTAAGTCATTTTCAAGATATGGAAATATAACTTGGACAACTTCTCCGAAAATCTCGAAACTTAGAAAAAATAAAAAAAAAAAAAATTATTAAAAAAAAAACATAAAAAATACTTGAACTAAAATGTAACTTTAACTGTTTATTATTGAAAACTTTATTTTAAATTTATTCAAATTCTCGATCTAAAAAAATCACATAAATTTTTAAACATTTTTATTTATGAATTTATTTCTTTAAGAAAACCTAAACACACAAAAAACTTGTTTTCTTTAATAAATTATTTAAATCTTTGTTAGTTTCTAGAACTTTTAAATCATTCAAAATTTTCATAACTATAGCCAAAATTTATCTGTATATATTCAGTTAAAGCAACACGCCATTTTTCATTAATGCACTTTCTTCTTTGCATTTTGGAACCAGTTCCTCTGTTAGGAAAAAAACATTGAAATCTTTTAAACAGGCTTGAATACTATAGTTTCCTGCATCAATTGTCAGGGTCAAAGTAATTTGTTTAAATAATTTAATAGGTTAATTAAGAATTATGATATCAATAACATCATCATCATTATTATAATTCTATTCTATAGAGAATCGAGAATAATTAAAAACAAATCAATGAACTTTAAAAAAAATAAATCGTTCCCAAAAACTTTTAGAGACAATTTTTTTTTAATCTAAAATCTTTATATAAATCTTTAAGCGCTTTCTACCTAAAATTTAAATTTAAATAAAACAAAGTGTGTCTATGTTACGAAATTTGTAATTCGTCTAAAAGACCTATCATGGACGGATGGAACGTATAATTTTTCAAGTGTCTATCATGGCTTCTCTAATCGGAGAGCATCTGCAATATCAAATTTATGATTATAGATTTATCTTGTGTTAAAAAAGTCGCTATGTTGGCAACACAATTAGGTTAGGTTAAACAGGTGGCTGACAACTGAGTCCGCGTCACTGGGGTCCTAGAAGAAAGAAATAATATATCCTTTACTATCAAAAGTATTAAGGTTCTGTTAGAGCCAACCAGATGCAACAATAAACAAGCCTATCTACGTACGCATGTACTTAAATGGTTTATATTTACAACCTGTTAAGGTCAAAGGCCGATCATATTTTGTGAACATATTCTTCAATTCCGTAGTCCAAGCTTTGAAAGATTTTCGTCAACTTTGTCTTTCCATTGAAGCTTCGGATTCTAATTTTTGCTTTTTCATAGTTTAAAATTGTTTTTTCCAGGAGTGATTTACTAGCCTGACGTCCTAAGCCATATTTCTTATAGTTATTATGGGAGAACTCGCGGCACCTGTTAACTCACTACATTAACGGGTGTTAACGTAGATCTCCGGGTGATACAACGAGTAGGTCAGTGACCACAGTTGAGATGAAGGATAACCAAGATAAATCTGGGCTTACCAAGTTAAGACCAATCAGAACCGTTGCTTGGAATACAACATAACCTACATCACCCATAATCTTATCTTACGAATGTTAAAATTCGATATCTATAATAAATCGTGCATAAACAGGTAGCAATAAAATCTGCAATTACAGAGGAGATCGAGTGTCAGTTTCTTTCCCCTCGACGTTATGACAACTTATACAGCAGCCATTACAATGGCTTTGAAGATTAATTCTACTAGCATGTAATCCTATTAGGCAGGGCGCTGTGAGGGTTTATATTAGAGTGCGTAGTCTGACCAGGAATGCTGCGGTGCGGTAGGGAGACCAGGACTGCTGAACGCTGACTTTCGTAAGTTAGCCAAAATAATCTTTAGACGAAGCAGGTTGTTTTTGTGATCCTAAAAAAAAAAGATATTGAGGAAAGCTAGCTGAGTCCACTACAGTTTGCACCGTTGCAGATCCTGAAGTTCAACATGGAATCTACTGCCTAGAAAATATGTTCTACCGATTCGGATGAATTCTCATCTAGACATAATCTGCAGAGGTCCGGAATGTTACCATCCCACCTATTAAGCCTAGAATTTAAGGCACAGTGTCCCGTCAAGATTCCTATACATCTTCTTAAGCTTGTCCTTTTCAGACCTAGCAGAATTTGGGTCCCACTAATGACCGGTTTAGGTCATAGAGCTCTCGATGTCCTACATATAACCATGTTTCCCCATGTCTTTGTGCTTTCCTTGCTGATCCAAGACTTGATGCCCAAAAAAAAGTGACAGATAGGTGAAGCAATGTCTGTCACTTCTTGACGCAAGTCTTGGCTCGAGCCTCGTTTAGCGACTTCGTCCGCAACTTCGTTGCCAACTATGTCGCAAAGACCCGGAATCCAGCACAATCTATAATCCTATAGCTGAATGATAGATCAACAAGAGCTATTCTACATTTTTTCGCTAGTTTTACCTTATAGCGCCTGGCTATCGACGTATATAGTCACCTCACTATTTTCAGCTCTGTAGCCTTCCACATGGCAAATATCTCTGCCTGGAAGACACTGACTAAAAGATTTCCTAATGTTTTGTTTCCTCAGATCCAGTACCGCAATCTTTTTTAAATACATCTGTAAAGATCGAACTGGTTTGCCGCTTCCAATCGGTTCTATTAGGGATTACGACTTCTGGTGCTGTGCTAATCAGTAACTCCTTAACTAAATAGTCAGATCTTGGTAGGTCCGGCAAATATTTATTGATTCTATCGCAAAACTTGTAAATATTATTGATTGCTGTCATTGACATATGATATTAATTCCACTACTTCAGGTGGTGCCGAGAGTTTAGAGAGGTGGGAGTTAAAGCACAATCAGGGAACTGCTTGTTTAATTCTACTGGTGCTGACTTCTTTTTTTTAAACTACACAAATGACTTGCGAGTCGTAAGTTGCGACCACATAACCTATCTTTTAGAGAAATTTGGAAGACATGAAAAATGTATGTGTTTGAAGATGATTGAATGACTGGCCATGTCAAATGCTTTGGACAGGTAAAAGAAGTCTGTTAAAGCAGTTTTTATACTGTGTTCTATGAGAGAAATCCATGTTGATATTGTTTTATGCTTTGGTTTTGTGACAGGTGACAGCAATGAGTTCGGTTGGCATGAGTTCCTTTAATTTGCCCAGTTCTTAAACGACAACTTTTCGCCATCCAAAGTTTAAATTCTTTTATCTTTAAATCATCTCTAAACATTAAGTTCTACGACATTATAAATTTACTTTTAACACTTAGCGCGTTGTGCAACCGATTTTATTACGTTGTAATTACTTTGTTCTAACATTTAAATTAATGTTTTACGAATAATTCAGTTACTATTTGAAGTCAATAAAAAAAGAGATAAAAACGTGTTGGGAATTTTTAATTAAGGCACGTATTTCGATTTAAAACCCATAGTTACACTCTGAGACTATTAAGTTTTTAAACTATTTATTAGATAATTCTAAAATGATTTAATTTTTGAAAATGATATAAACTCATTTGTTATAAATCACTAGTCAAATACTTGAGTTATTAAGCCCCAACCGTAAATTGATTGCTACACAATAAATTTCCTTGTTGCTTTTTGCGGGTACCACAAAGGATGCTTGTTATGGCCAAAGATTTTATAATATAAAGATGTTGCATAATGTACATAATATAAAGATGTTGTCCATATATTGATTTGCCGTATGGTCGTTTTGAAAACTCCATACAAAAGAGCTCTTTTACTCTAATTCGGAAACAACTAATGGAGACGATTATCCAATGAGAGAAAGTTAAGGCACAAACACGTGCTGAAAAAATGTATGTTTGTTTTTAGGTTTATCATTGTTCTTTATCCATATTTTAATAAAATTAATTTTGATAATTTTATAAACTTTTGAGTATATTTAATTTTTTTATAATTTTTGGTGTTTGTTAGTTGTTATATAATGCTTGTTCCCGTACTCTAAAGAAACATAAAAACAACAATTTGTTTTAACAATTTTGTAAGGAAAAACTTTTAAAAAAGTTTGGTTTGTTTCGTTAAAGTACAAGAACAAACATTAGTATTATAACAAATGATTAATGAAACAATTTAAATTGAGATTCTTATATGTATAAATTACATAAATAAAAATGGCAAAGACAAAACTTTTGAATAAAACAAATAGAATGTATGTATAAAAAATAGTTAAAAAAAGTTATTATGTTAGAATGATTTACTTTTGATCCTACAAACTACTAAGGCACATTTAAAATGATAAAGAGTTAAGTTATTTAGAATCAAAACTCTTTTTTACATTAAACTTATAGACTACTAACGGAAACATGCAGTTAGAAATTGAGAAAATTTTAGATATTTTTTTTGGTTTCAGCTGTTACCATCTTTTCTTAGCCAAACTACAATTCCTCATGACTTTTGGCAGCTGCCTCAAATTGTACATCTTTCAGTTCTACAGTGGCTTTAAGTTCTGCTGCTGCTGTAGCATCTAATCTGGGCTCCACAAAATACTCTATTTCACGATCACTTTTCAGTTGTGCCGTCTGACGCTCCGCATCGCTGTTATCATTTTTAATAACCACCGAATCCTCTGTATCTGAAATATAACCATAGTCTCCTGTATAATGGGTGGGATACAGAAGCAAAGGACTAGCACTGAAAGCCAATAAGTCTCTGGTGGGGAAAGCATTAGCCCAGGTCTTATTGGGATGTCTGTTAAACATTAAAGGCAAAAATTCGTCAACAGGCAAAAGTTTTTCCAGAGGCTTGGCTGCCAAAAGCTTTTTGGCTCCTTTCAAAGAAATAACATAGCCCAAAGTCCAATAGGAATAGCCGGCATGTACTAAGCTTTCTGTATTAGCCACCCAGGGTTCAGATTCTTCCCTCAAACGTTTGCGTCCAAAGTAAACCAAATCGTATTCAATAACATTGCGTATTTGGTCCATGACGGAAATGGCTTTATCCTTAAAATAAGGCTCAAAACGTATGTCATCTTCTAATATTAAAACTTCCTTTTGCTGCAGCTCTACCATTTTCTCCCAGATTTTGTAGTGACTTAGGAAACAGCCTATTTCACCCATAGTCATTGGGCGTTGATTATAGGGATCTTCATAGCCGGGTAGAAATTTAATGCCCATTTCTTGCAGCAGGTCGTGATTTAATTTTCTAAGGAGAACAAATTTTGTCGTTAATATTTGCAATATGGAAAATTGTTGAATAAAACTTACTTTCCATCAACGGCAGGGAAGTGTTCGTATTCAAAACCCAAAACCTCAAAGAGCTTTTCCATTTTTTCACGACGCTCGGGGCGACGTTCCAAATTGATCATATAAATATGATCGAGATTAAGTTTGTGCCTGGAAAAGTTAACAAATATTTTAAAAAATATATATATTTATAATAAACAATAATAGATGTTTTATAAAGCGATTATACTGAATTATAATGCTATTATATTGTATTAAAATGCATAATAATATATTATAACCCAATATAATTCAATTATATTGTTTTAATATTTATTATATTATATAACGCATTGTAGTGTGATTTATAACCCGATTTTTATACCCTTTACACCATAGGTCGAAAGGGTATTATAAGTTTGTGCTGATGTATGTAACGCATAGAAATATTTGTCTTAGACCCACTTTTAAGTATACTAATAGGTATAGAATCACTTTCTGAGTCGATTTAGCGATGTCAGTCCAACAGTCCGTCTGGTTGGCTGGACCCCATGTAACAATATAATCAAAGTACAGGTCGCAATTCTAAAAATAATTTGATGAAATTTGGCACAGATCATTTTTTTTTTTTTGATAATGGGACCATGGCTATTAAAGTTCGTCAAAATCGGTCCATTATTTATGGTACCTCCCATAGGTCCCACTTCCCGGAATTGATATTTTGACCACAAATACCGATATTTTACCATGAAATTTAAAACAAATACTGCTTATGTAAACCAAAATAACTGTACCAAATTTTGTTGAAATCGTTCCAAATTTGACCACAGCTCCCATACAAACACTTCTGTAAAACGCACTAAATGAGACAAAAATCTCTAAAACCCTCATAAATTTGAAGATAATGAGAATTTTGAGTTTATTTTTTGCACACGTAATTTTTGTAAAAACTGTAATCAATTTGCCGAATTTCGAGATAATCGGTCCACATTTGACCCTAGCTCTCATACAAGTTCAAATGACAGAAACAGCTTAAATAAATAAGTTTTGAGAAAATGTTTTTATGATGGCAAATATTTGTCTTTATACAGGAAAAAGAACACCTTTGACCGTAGTGGTAAAGGGTATCGTATAGTCGGGCATGACCGACTTTAACACTTTCTTATTGACAAACGAAAAATAAAATTATTTTAGCATTACATACTTATTCGTAAACAAAAGCCATCAAAGGCTTATTGTTGGAATTTTGTTTACCACCATCTCGTTTAGAGTACTTACTTCTTCTGCTCCTTTTCAAATTTCTTCAAATTCTCATTGATCTCTATTACAGCACCCAAATCATGGACTATGTTCGCTTTAATATTAGTCAACTGCTTGTAGTCCTGTTCCAAACTATCACTTGGCTCCAAGGGTTGCAATATATAACCAAATGGTATTTCATTGGTGATAAACAGAGGAATCTTGGAACAATTGGCCGAAATTGCAAAGACAATAATATCATCGACGGGACCATCATAAAGACGACATTGATGACCCAAAGAAGCCATAAAGTCTAAATCATTTTGTTGTTGAGCCACGAATTGATCACGATCGAATGTCAGATAGTGCGAGCCCTTATAGTTAAGACTGACCAAAACAGCGCTATGGATCATGGGCACTTGGAAAATACCCTCTTTATTTACATTGTAAATATCCTGATATAAGTCGGTGCGCAAATAGTAATAATCCTCGGACATGCCACACCAGAAGTTAGAGTAAAGGCCTTCAGACAAAAGCATGGGGGCCACTATGGGCAAACGCAGCTCAACCAAATGTGATAAAGTATGGGCTTCTGTCAACAGCACATCAGCATCGAGATACTTAAAAAGGGGAGAGAAGAAAAACGAAACAGATTAATTAAAATAATCATAAAACCAGACCTACATTGTGTTAATCTATTGTTTAAATGTAAAATGTGGAAAAGTATGAAGAGATAAGAGTTTTTTTTTTTTATAATCTATGCTTACAAATATAAAGTCGGCCCAATTTTGTTTAGCCTCGCGCTTAGCCTGCTCTTTAAGACTGATAAGATGCTCAAAACGAGCACGCGGCCAATCAAATGGAGAACTTTCATTTTGATGACGTTGCGTTGTCGTGTCCAAAACCTTATGAACATTATGATACAGAGGTTCCGCATGCAAAAGCCATTCATTGAGAATCTCTATGCTCTGGTCATTATTGTAATCCGAGTGAATCCTAAAGGGAAATAAAAGAATATAAATAAAATTCTTGTGAAAATTTAATATAAACTTACCACAGCGACATTCTATCTTTGGGATAATCTTGTCTTTCCAAATAACTTAGGAATAGGGGCAAGACATGAGCTTTGTTGCGCACCATTAAAGCCACCATAACTGTGGGCACCTCATCACTCAAATCCAAAGGCAGTAAACGATGCAAATCCCCCAAGGTTTGTGCTGCCGCAATTTCATCTTCACCAGAGATGCACAGACTCCAGCATGATATCATTAAGCAAAACCATAGTACCTTCATTATTCCAATAACCACTCAAGAATTTCTATTCCAACTTATGTATCCACAGCCAACTGAAAACACTTCTTCACTCTGACCGGATGCACTGGTGTATGATTTCGTTTCTTGTCAATTCTTTTCTTCAAATTTTATTCTTTAGTCTCTATCTGTTAATTCTTTTCTCTTGCTATCTACTCTGTCGCTACTAATCATTAAAATTCATTTGTTTTTATTAAATTTAATTTATGTTCATAGTTTTATGATCGTAATGTGTGTATACAATCGTTTAAAATATTTTTTTATTATTTGCTTAATTATCATGTTTCACCAGATTTGATTTCATTCAGTGTTGTTTTTTTTTTTTGGTTTTGTTTTTGCCTTTGCACTATTTTTGTTGTTTTCTTTTATTTTTGTTTGGATTCTGTTTTGGGGTTTTGTTTACAATGCCGCAAACAGTGTTGCCAGAATGATTGAGTAAGAAATTGTTTTATGATAGAGATTATTTAAAAAGGGAATTTTAAACATGTATTATGTATTTTAGATGGATAAGTTTGATGTAAAATATTTAAAAAATAACAAGATTATCCATTTAGAGCTTATCCAACAAAATTAATATGATTATAATTAAAAAATTATATGTATGTACGTATTACATATTCTTTATTTCAAATATTAAGCAATATATATAAAATAGAAAAATAGAATAATTACGACTTAACCACATGGACGTCACTCGGTGAATAATATAGAATAATTACATTAAACAAGTAAGAAAGTGCTATAGTCGGTCAAGCCGGACCAGACGATACCCTTCTTCACCAAGGTCAAAGGTTTTCTGTTTCCTGTACAAATACAAATATTTGCTAAGTTTTGAAATCATACAAACATTGTCTCATATATTTAAGAAGTTTTCGTCATTTGGACTTATATAAGAGCTAGGGTCAAATCGGTCTATGTCAAATGTGGACCGATTTTAACGAAATTTGGTACAGTGATTTTAGTTTACATAAGCAGTATTTGATTTAAATTTCATGAAAAAATATTGATATTTGTGGCCAATATATCAATTCCGGGAAGTGGGACCTATGGGAGGTACAATACATAATGGACCGATTTTGACGAATTTCAATAGCCATGGTCCCATTATCAAAAATCAAATTATCTTTAGAATTGCGAGCCAGCCGTCCAGCCAGACGGACGGACTGACATCGATAAATCAACTTAGACATCGATAAATTAACTTAGCCTATTGGTATATTAAAAGGTAGGTCTAAGACAAATATTTCTATGCGTTATATACATCAGTACAAACTAAATAAAAACAAGTAAGAAAGTGCTATAGTCGATCAAGCCCGATCATACGATACCCTTCATCACTAAGGTCAAAGGTGTTATTTTTCCTGTATAAAGACAAATATTTGCTAAGTTTAGCCATCATTTGCTAAGCTTTGCCAAACATTTTCTCAAAACTTATATATTGAAGATGTTTCCGTCATTTGGACTTATATGAGAGCTAGGGTCAAATGTGGACCGATTGTCTAAAAATTTGGCAGACTGATTATAGTTTTTACAAAAATTATGTATGCAAAAAATAAACACAAAATTCTCATGGTTCCACTGTCAAAAAATATCTGTGCCAAATTCTATCAAATTATTTTAGAGTTAGAATTACTTCTAAGTAGCAATATTGTGAAGTTATCGTTATTTCCCGTCCGTTAAAAAACATTTTTTACTTTGCGCAATTTTACCTCCTTTTCTGAATACCAAGATCTCAGATTTGGTCATACTAACATCGATATTTCATAGTTTGCATTACTCTTCGTGTATCATTTGTTCAAGACTGTTACTTCATCTGCTAAAATGACGATGTCATCTGAGTAGAGCAAGAGACCAATGTTCACCAACATTAATTCCGCCACCAAAAAATCATGCAAATCATTTAAATAGATAGCGAATAGCCGTGGTGACAATA
The DNA here is from genome assembly GCA_933228675.1 of Stomorhina lunata. Lineage (NCBI taxonomy): Eukaryota > Metazoa > Arthropoda > Insecta > Diptera > Rhiniidae > Stomorhina > Stomorhina lunata. Next base: position 122,345,951 of record OW121742.1, on the reverse strand, counting down.
GACAGCCTTGTTTTACCCCTGTGGAGGTTGAAAATTCATCAGATAGGGCTCCTACCGTCCAAATTTGGTGTTCTCATAGATGTTTTTGATGAAGTTTAGTACTTTTGTCGATATCCTAATAATATTTAGCTTGTAAATCAATGCATAATGGGAGACTTTGTCGAACGCAGCCTTGAAATCCACGAAGAAAGCATAGGTTTTCTCGATTTCATAAAAGTTAAGTTAAAAGTTAGGTGAAAAAAATTATATGTAATAAATTCGTTTGTCGATAAATTGTTACTAAAATGTTTTTCCATTGTATATATTTTGAATTTTAAAATATATTTAATGAATATACTTCTTATTCTTCTCGAAAACACTGAGAACGATCTCTTCGAAAACTACTCAATACAAACGTGATCCAGTAGTAAATAAAACAGAATTTGGTTTTTTGATTTTATGAACATCTGTTGACACAGATACGTACAAAACAAAATTCTCCAAATTTCTTCTGACATCATTTTTCTTTGACTCACAAGAAATAAGTACTTTTATAGCATTTATGATTTCTGTTAAGTTTGCTATAAATATTATTTATGTAACGCATTATGTATTCTATAATACGCGGGTTAAGCAAAATTTTGAAACTAATTTCCAATATACCGTTAAATTCGAAATATATAAGACAAAAATAACGAAATGGCAACATTGTGTAGCAGAACAAAAATAAAAAAGAAGAAATACGGAAAAATTCCAAAGATGCCAGATCTGGTAGCCGGCTTGTTAAATTATAGGAAAACAGTGGCTTCCAAACCATAACAATGGCTTCAAATTCAAACAGTTGCTTTAAAACCATAAATAAGCCGTTGTTTTCAAACTGTGAAATGGCTACATAAAGCAAGAACTTTAATGTAAGAGCGTCGTTTTTGGTAAAAACTTTAAAATAAATTTGTGAATTTGCAATTTTAAAATCCAAATCCTCTGTAACTAATATAAACATAGTCTGGTTTATAATGTTTAGTTAATAAAAGCAAAGGACTAGCAATAAAAGCCAAGCTCTTGTGAAAAACATTAAGGGCAAAAATTCGTCGGCATGCAAAAACTTGTCCAGGATCTTGGCTGCCAAAAGCTTTTCAGCTCCTTTTAAAGAAATAACACGGCCTAAAGTCCATCAGAAATAATTGGAATGTTCTAAGCTCTCTTTATTAGCAACCATAAATTCAGATTCCTCCTTCCAACATTTGCGTCAAATCGTATTCCATAACAAAGTGTATTGTATCCATTACGGAGGTGGCTTTATCATTAAAAAAAGACTCAGTTGCTGCAGTTATACAACCATAGTCATTGGCGTTGATAATAGGAATCTTTATAGTGGGTAGAAATTAAATGCCCATTTCTTGCAGCAAATCGTAATTTATGTTTGTATGAGAACAAATTTTGTAGTCAATATCTACAATATGTATGCAAAATTGTTAAACAAAACTCACTTTCCATCTGGGCAAAAAAAAATGTTATACCAAAAAGTTATTTACGAATTTCAGTACCGGAAAACTTTTTATGAAAAAAATTTGGTCAGAAATCTCTTTAAATTATTTTTTCTAAAATATTTTGTATGCAAATTATTTGTATAATTAAACTTTATATATAATCTTTTAAATAACTTTATTTACAAAAATCTTTAAAAACACATTTTATGCCGTATGCGGTTTAGCATAAGCGGGGAAATTAAGTTTTAAACCTTCCTTAGCCTCAAAGAATGTGTAGGATAGCGTAATCGTATCAACATTTTCTAATTTTGGATCTTTAACATACTCGGGATCGATATAAAAGAAAACTGGCATGTCCACCTTCAATTAAAAACAAAAATAATAAATGATATAAGAAAGGTTTGCCAAAAAAAAAACATACCTCTTCATGTGGATTTAGCTGCTGTTCCTCAAAACAGAAACACTGAATCTTATTAAAATATGCTCCCGCCTCAAAGGGTATAACATTATAGGTGCTAATACCTATAACCGGTAAATCTGTAGGATTTTTGGCGGTATAAAAAGCCAAAGCAGTCTCTCCGGGAGCTACTTTGATTTCATATTGCTGGGGTTTAAAATTCCAACGCATGGAGGCAGCAATATCGGCATTAAAGCGCACACGTATTATACGGTCATTAATTTTAGTCATAGTTTCCACCTTTTCTGCATCATGTCCCTGATTAGTAGTGCCACCGTAACTGTAGGCCTTCACAATCAAAGTTAAATCATTAAAATTCTTTATTTTCCAAGGTGTTTCATCTTACCTGACAAAACATACGATATAGCGGCACTGCTGCATAACTTAAACCCACTATTAATACTCCTCCGGCGGTGACATAGTAAAGGGTAGATTTTAGATTTTTCTTTTGTGCTGACTCTGCAAAGGGATTGTTACGCGGCGGCTGTGTGGCATAACTTTTAGCTGGTATTTCAGTTCTAAGTCTTTTAAAACATGTTGCACTTAGTTGTCTGTAGAATTTGATCATTTTTGTATTAATTTATTTATAATTTGTTAAAAATTCCATAAAGTTTTATAACTTTTCGTGGACTAGTAACAAAAACTGTGTATTTTTATGAGCACAGCTGATTTTTGTTATGGTTTAATATTGAGGTTAGAACAGCTGAGTGAAAAGAGTATGACAAGCAGTACTTTTCAAACGTGGCAACAACAATGCTTCTGAAACTTGAAAAGGGTGATGCCAGCAGGAAAAAAAACATCAAAACTGTTAAAAATATAAACTTTTATCAAAAAAAGTAAATCGGAAAATAAAATTAAATATTGAATTAACTTTTTGTCAAACAATTTTTGTATACAACATTTCATACAAAATGTAATCGAAAATTAATATTTGCATTTTATACGGCAAATCCTGAAAATCAAAGCTTATGCTTTTCAAACCTTATGAATTATATAAATAGATTAACAGTGCTTCAAAAACTTTTGGAGGATTGACAGGAAACGGAAAATGAAAAACGAAATGAATTTTCATCATTTCATTTGGTTTTCAAAGTTTTTAGAATAATGAGAAATTTTTGTTAAATAAAAATAAAACTTTTTTATTTTGAACTAAACAAAATTATACCTTTCAAATGGAGTCCCAGCATCGTTAATTTCGATACATTCTTTAATACCAAACAATCGGATGCTTCTCAAAAATCCCCCAAAATTTTCGATACCCTGGAAGATTCCAAATATACACCAAATCTTATTATAGTTGAAAAATCCGTGGATAATGAAGTCATCGTCATTGTGCTAAAGATTAGTGTATTAGCCAAAATCTCTCTGATGATCTGTTGGGTGGTTTAGAATCAAAAAGACCTCAAACTGCTGATGTGTCTCAAGCCAAACCCTCAATCTCCAGACAATCAGTAGATACCTCTGATACCTCTATTATATTCCTAACTCAGGCGACTAAACCAAAAACTTCTCTAGAAAGAAGTTCAGTGACACAAATCCCGGATCTTTTGTGTTTGTTCATCAAAGATCAAGAGATGTCTAAGCCTACCTCGAGGTTAAACTTACCCAAAGCACAAAAAAGCGGAACATCAATCGATTGGTTAGGTTTGGCTAAGAAAGCAGAGTCAGAGACGCCAAGAGCAGAGATGCCAAAAGTAAATAAGACAAAATCCAAGGAAATAGTAGGGACTTCAAAATCACCTTATATGTCAGTGACACAAAATCTTGATCCTTTGGTTTTGTTTATCTATGAAAAAGAGACTTCTAAGCTTACCTCGGAATTAAACACATTCAAAGCCCTAATAAGTGGAACAAAAGTTGATTGGCTGAGTTTGGCTAAGGATACAGAGCCAGAACCTCCCACGAGTATAGTACCAGGAGCAGAGACGTTAAAACTAAAGAAAATAAAATCCAAGGAAACTGTAGTGACTTTGAAATTGCCTGACAATGAGGAATATCGAGGGGAAAAGAAAATAGTAATATCAGAAAAAGCAGAGCCAGAGTTGCTACATACTATTAATCCGCCTGCCTGGGAAATCTTTTCTGTGGTCAATACTACCAGCCATAATATAAAGCTAATAAATTCCCTTAAGTGGGAGGCTCAGCAATGCTTCTTAGCATTGAAGTATCTAGAAGAACAGCTTATAATGGCCTCACAAATAAAAAAGCTGGAAAGGATTTTTGTGGAAATGCAGTATAATCATGAAACTTTGCTTAAGCAACAGAAACAACAATTTCTAAATCTGGCAAAACAACAAATGCAAAAACATCAGCAATTGGAAAATGTAATCAAGCAGCAACAGCAGAGTACACATTTTCTTTTACATTTAATGATGACAGAACCTTCTGTTACGGAAGTCGTTAAAGATTTTGAATTGGAGGAAAACCCGGAACCACAACCTAGGAGACAAGGGCAGGGGACTCAAAGTTCCCTTAGAGAATTGGAGAAGGAGAAACTATTGACTTTTCTTTAAGGCAATTTGAATCGCACAATAGCCGTTTGGAACTGGATAATTTGAATTTGTAGCAGGTATTAGCCAATACATAACAGCTGTTAAGACTAGTCTTAAAAAAAGAGTGTGATCAGCAGTGAATTTCAAACCTAATGGCTGAAAGCAGTGCTTTCAAAACAGGCAAAATAAAGAAGTGTTACCGAAAAGAGAAGAAGAAAGGGATTCAAGAGTAAAACCTAAATATCTATTGAAAATATAAATTTTATAAAAAAATTATTCTTTGGAATTTAAATAAATGTTCAGTAAACTATTTGTTAAAAATGTTTTTATACATTAATATTAAATTTAAGTAAGAAGCAACCGCTTGAAACTTTTTTCAAAGCAAAGCTTTCAAACCTTGTGATTTTAAATTGATTTACAGTGCTTCAAAAACTTTTGAGGGTTGCCAGGAAACCGAAAGTGACAAACAAAACCAATTTTTCCAGTTTTTATAGCTTTTGGAATAATATGTCGTTTTGTTAAAAATAATAAGATAGTAAAAAAAAAACATTTCAATTTAAACTAAATAAACATTTTCCTCTCAAATGGATTCCACTGACAACGGCGACGATTTCGATAGTTTCTTTAGTACCAAAAAATCAAAAACCCCTCAAAAATCCTCCAAAATTTCTGATCCCATGGAAGACCTCTTTGGCTTAGACGAGAAAACTTCAAGTCCTCGAAAACCTCAGACAAAATCTACAACTTCTGCTCGCATACGCGAAGAACCCGAAGATGATGATGACGATTTGGGTTTCGATCCGAAAAAACCTAAAGCTTTCGGTAAGGGCCAAAATCTTTTTGATGATCTTTTGGCTCCTTTAGAATCAAAAAGACCCCAGACAGCTGGTGTCTCTCAAGCTAAACCCTCAATCTCCAGACAATCTACTGATACCACCACAGATACCTCTAATATATTCCAAACTCAGGCGGCAAGGCCAAAAACCTCACAAGGCCGCAGGACCTCTAATATGTCAGGGACACAAAATCCTGATCCTTTGGGTTTGTTTAGCAAAGATAAAGAGACTTCTAAGCCTTCTTCGACAATAAACTCGCCAAAGGCTCAGAAAAGAGGAACCACAGCCGATTGGTTGGGTTTGACCAAGGAAACAGAGCCAGAACCACCCAAGGCAACAGCGCCAAGAGCAGAAACGCCAAAAATAACGACAACCAAATCCAAGGAAACAGTAGAGATTTTAAAATTGCCCGATACTAATGATAAACGAGAGGAAAGGGAACTGGTAGAACCGGAACACGAAGAGCCAGTGGCTGTACGTACTACAAATCCAGCTGCCTCGGACACCAATTTTATGGTCGATACCACCAGCCATAATATAATGCTAGTGAATTCCCTTAATCAGGAGACTCAACAAAGCTTCTTAGCCTTAAAGTATCAAGAACAACAGCTGATAATGGCCTCACAAATGAAACAGCAGGAAAGGATGTTAATGGAAATGCAACATAAGCAGGAGACTTTACTTAAGCAGCAGGAAAAACAATTTCAGAATCTTGTACAGCAACAAATGCAAAGACATCAGCAATTGGAGGAAGTAATCAAGCAACAACAGCAGCGTATTAATTCCCACATACAACTAATGATGATGCAGCCTCCTGCGATGGAGGTTGCTCAGGATGTCGAAATGGAGGATAAACCACAAAGACTATCGAAAACCAAGAAACAAGATCCAGGAGATGAGGAGAATGTTCAAAGTCCACCTAGAGACTATGAGAAGGAGAAACAATTGACTTTGGATTTAATACAATTTGAATCGGACAATAGACGTTTGGAACTAGAGAATTTGCGTCTGGAGGAGGTAGTGGCTAATACCAAAAGTAATTATGAAAAGGAGATAGAATTATTAGAGAGATCATACAAGTAAGTAACTTTAATTGGTATAAAGGTTTTCTTTTATATTTTCCTTTTGCTCTCACATTCAGAAAACAAATAGAGGTCTTGGAAGAGCATCTGTCTACAGTGGAAAAACGTTTAAAAACTGAGCTAGAGGACATACAAAATCATTTCCAAACGAAAATTGAGGTTTTGGAACAAGAAAAGCAAACTCTTAAGAAGAACTATGAAGAGGAATTAGCCAATCTGAAGCAAGATCATGAAGATGATCTGCGTAAATTGCGCAAAAATCAAGAAGAAGATTTGGAAATGCTTAAGGAGGAACACCGAAGAATGTTGGATAACATAAGGCAGGCCAAAATGTTAGAATTTGCGGCAGTGCAGGAAAATGGCTCCTATTTAGATTGTCTCAAAGTGGCCTCCAGTAATCTGACAGATCTAACGGGCAGCTTAAATGAGTTGAGAGCAAATATGAGCAATAAAATAGAGTTAATGCGACTGGAAAGAGAGAAAAAGTTGGAGCAAAGGGAAAAAACTTTGGAAGACAATGAAAGAAGACTTAAAATCACAGAGGAGGCCAATGAAACAGAAAAGCAAAGGCTTATGGAATTGGTAAGCACTTTGGAGTTGCAAATGACTAAAATGTCCAAAGAAACGGCTGAGGAAAACTGGCAGCTAAGGCAAAAACTGGCCAGCATAGATGCAGAGAAATTGGCTTTCAATAAGGAAAAGGAATTTTTCCGAGAACAGATGCTGAGAGATGAGGAGAGAATTAAAGACTTAAAGGAACTGCAATTAATGGAAACCCAAAAGCTGCAGGTTGTGGTACAAGAGGAGCGAGCCCAACTTCAGGTAGAGAAATCTAAATTTGAATTGGAAAAACGTTTGCAAAGCAATAACGATGTAGAAAAAGATCGTTTGGAGGTAGAGGCAGCCATGCAGGTGGCTCATGATGCTGCCCGCAAGGCAGACTTGGAAAGAGAACGTTTCTATAAAATGCAAAGACAATTGGAGCAACAAAAGCGTGATCTTAGCGATAAGGATCATGCTCTCAGTGTCAGAGAGGAAGAGCTACATCAGGAACTCTTGTCGTATCGCATGGCTGAAAGAGTTGCTCAGGAATCCCATCAAAAAGCCAAAATGGCAGAACAATTCTATCAAAATAAGCTAAAACTACTGCAGCAAAGATCCAATGAAATTGCCGAGAAGGAAGCAAATCTTTCGCAAGAACGTTTATTGCTTGCTCAGGATCGTATAGCCATACACGCGCTTAAGACTAAACTTTCTCAGCAGCCAAAATGTTCACTTTGTCAGCTGTCACAAAAGAATAGGGAAATAACACAATCCTTACAGGCTTCCAATGTTGCAGAGACAAGTCCTCTAACGAATCTTCTAAAGCCTGAACAGGCCCAAGATCAATTTGATTTTTTGCAGCAACCGAATGTAGTGGAACGTTTTTTGGATGCCAATATAGCTGACTCTTTAAGAAGAATGCAGGCTAATGCTAATTATGGTTTGGATTGGGAAAATCTCTTGGATGATGATCACAAGACGATGGTGCAAAATGATGAGTTTGATGTAGCTAATAGTACAAATATACCCAGGACCAATTTGTAGAGTTTTTAATAAAATTATTTTAATATTTTGGTAAAAAAAGGATTTATCTATCTATATATGTGACGCGCAAAATAGAAAGGGACCTAAGGATTTTGTTCAGGAGAGCCATTTTAAAGATTTAAATATGTGCATCTTTGGTGTACCATCACTGAGCGTGTTGGTAGAGGTTTCCTTTGAAGGCGACACATCTCATGACGTCAGGAACGTGTTGGTCAACCTTAAAAATGCGCGTAGGTCGCCTCTACCTCTAGTTTTGTGTAGTTCTTGTATTGTGTAGTGGGTCCCTTTCTCTATGCGCTGTCATATATCTGTGGCTTGGTGCTAAAAGGGCCAATGTCATAAAAAATAGTTTTGAGAAAATTTGATTTAAAGTTTTTATTCATATAAATTCATAGTAATATGGCCCAGAAAAACCCATATAAATCTAGCTGTTGGAGCCAAATAAAAGAGGGAAAAGAAGGGAATCTAATGCAATGATTAACAGCCAAATATTGACATTGTCCCTTTTAGCACCAAGACAAAAAAAAAATTAATGTTTGTATGTCTGTATGTCCTTTATAGAGTAGTAAACTATGCATTTCATCGTGTTATGATCTTAAGAAAAGTTGTGGCGTATGAGCCGACGAACATTACTTAGTTGGTATGACCAAGTTCCGAAAGATGGCGTTACCGAAAATTGCTTAAAATTTAATTAAAACGTAAATTATGCATTTCATCATGATATGATCTTAAGCAAAGTTGTTGCGCAAAGGACGAGTAAGGTTTCTATTTTGGTATGAGCAATTTCCGACAGGTGGCGCCACTGAAAATTACTTAAAGTTAAATAAATCGTAAACTGTGCATTTTATTATGCTATAATCTTTAGCAAAGTTGTTGCGCTTAGGCCGCGTAAGGTTCCTAAGTTGGTGTGACCAACTTCCGACATGTGGCGCAATTGAAAATTACTTAGAATAAATAAACCATAAATTGTACATTTGATCATACGATGAACTTGAGCAAAGTTGCTGCACATGAGTCAACGGAAGTTTCTAAATTTCTAAATTGGTGCGATTAATTTCCGATAGACAGCGCCACTGAAAATTATTCAAAATTAATTCAAGCGTAAATTATGCAAGTGTTGATCGTACTAAATCAATAAAATGATTCAAAATTAATTGGATATTTGTGTAATGTCTTCCCTTCAAATTTATTTTAGTTGGTGGCGCAGTAACGCGCGCAGGTTTTAGCTAGTTTTAGAATAAGGACAATGTTGAAATGAGAAAAGTTGTTGGATTAGGAAGATTTTGTTTTAGAAATGTTGTTGAAATTTGACGTGTTTTCTATAAAAAAAAATCAAAAGGAAACTTCTATTTTAAGGGTTTTCTTAACCTTAAAAAGAAAAGCTAAATATTTTTTTGGAAACGAAACAAGAGACCAAATGAATAACAATAATCTAAATATAAAAACATATCCTTATAGAGTAATAGAAAAAAGGCTAAATTTTTATGAATGAGTTGGGGAAATACAAAGCCTTTGGAGGGAGAAGGAAGGAAAACATCAAGGAAGCAAACATTAGAAAACACTACAGGTGTATAACTAATGTTTATGCATATGAACCAAAATAACTAAAAGCAAATATTTGCCAGGAGAATAGAAAAGTGTGTGTGCGAAGGATTTAAAGGATATCTACAAAAGTATTGTGTTGGAGGGAGATTAATATGAATAAACAGTTACGGTAGCCTGTAAAAATATTGTCTAAATGAATAAAGAATCCATACAAATTAAATCCATTATAAAAACCTTAAAATTTATTTTTATTCGTAGATGATTTGAAGGGAATTGTGTGAGATTATTTTGGGTTTAGAAATCTAGTAGCACTTTTTATTTTTTTTTCCAGAAATTTTATTTTTATTTAAATAATAATGTTGGGTTTTGTGTGTTTATTATTTGTTTGGTTTTACTAGATTCTTTTATTTAATTTTTCCTGGTAATCCCTTGTCAAAACCATTGCCGTTTGACACCTTGTCAATTGTTTAGATTAAATCCATCAACAACACCATCCAACCATTCATCCATCCATTCGTCCCGCCAACCAAAACCATTTAAGTAAAGAGAAGTAGGAGATTTTCAGAGGATTATTATAAATTTAATTAAAATAGTCGGTAGTGCCAAGGATTTAGAGGAAAAGAAGCAAAAAAAAGGTGACAGTTTTCATTAAGAGAAATTTGTATAAAATTAAAGTTAATGCGTGGGAAGCGGAGATCAGATGGGATCAACAGGTAGGCAACAGTTAAAAAATCTAAAACTACAAGAGTCGGTTTCGGCGGGAGGAAAAAACTGGTCGATGGGACTGGTTTGCTATAGAAAACTGGTCGATAGGACGGGTTTTCTATATAAAACTGGTCGATGGGACTGGTTTTCTATAGAAAACTGGTCGATGGGACGGGTTTTTTTTTTTATAGAAAACTGGTCGATGGGACGGGTTTTCTATAGAAAACTGGTCGATGGGACGGGTTTTCTATAGAAAGCTGGTCGATGGGACGGGTTTTCTATAGAAAAGTGGTCGATGAGACGGGTTTTCTATAGAAAACTGGTCGATGGGACGGGTTTTCTATAGAAAACTGGTCGATGAGACGGGTTTTCTATAGAAAACTGGTCGATGGGACGGGTTTTCTATAGAAAACTGGTCGATGAGACGGGTTTTCTATAGAAAACTGGTCGATGAGACGGGTTTTCTATAGAAAACTGGTCGATGGGACGGGTTTTCTATAGAAAAGTGGTCGATGGGACGAGTTTTCTATAGAAAAGTGGTCGATGAGACGGGTTTTCTATAGAAAACTGGCCGATGAGACGGGTTTTCTATAGAAAAGTGGTCGATGGGACGAGTTTTCTATAGAAAAGTGGTCGATGAGACGGGGTTTCTATAGAAAACTGGTCGATGGGACGGGTTTTCTATAGAAAAGTGGTCGATGAGACGGGTTTTCTATAGAAAACTGGTCGATGGGACGGGTTTTCTTTAGAAAACTGGTCGATGGGACTGGTTTTCTATAGAAAACTGGTCGATGGGACGGGTTTTCTATAGAAAACTGGTCGATGGGACTGGTTTTCTATAGAAAACTGGTCGATGGGACTGGTTTTCTATAGAAAACTGGTCGATGGAACGGGTTTTCTATAGAAAACTGGTCGATGGGACGGGTTTTCTATAAACAACTGGTGGATGGGATGGGTTTTCTATAGAAAACTGGTCGATGAGATGGGTTTTCTATAGAAAACTGGTCGATGGGGCGGGTTTTCTATAGAAAACAGGTCGATGGGACGGGTTTTCTATAAACAACTGGCGGATGGGACGGGTTTTCTATAGAAAACTGGTCGAAGGGACGGGTTTTCTATAGAAAACTGGTCGATGGGACGGGTTTTCTATAGAAAACTGGTCGATGGGACGGGTTTTCTATAGAAAACTGGTCGATGGGACGGGTTTTCTATAGAAAACTGGTCGATGGGACGGGTTTTCTATAGAAAACTGGTCGATGGGACGGGTTTTCTATAGAAAACTGGTCGATGAAACGGGTTTTCTATAAACAACTGGTGGATGGGATGGGTTTTCTATAGAAAACTGGTCGATGAGATGGGTTTTCTATAGAAAACTGGTCGATGGGGCGGATTTTCTATAGAAAACAGGTCGATGGGACGGGTTTTCTATGAACAACTCAAGTTCAAATGCAACTCACTCTATTTACACTGACAACAAAAAAGGGAAGATAATCACCGGCTTCTTAAAAAACCACAAAAAAGTCAAGAAGATAAATAAGAAAATAAATCCAGAAATTAAATAAAATTTTGTCGCATTTTCTTTGAATTAATTTTTAGTGTAATTACAAACATAATTGTTTATTTTAATTTGTATTTAAAAAAAAACATTATTTGTTTGGCGGTTACTTTTGGGGAAAAAAAGGGGAAGGAGATAAATAATGTTTTTTGTTAAAAAATAACAAAGATTAACCGCAAAAATTGTAATTGAAAGTTAAATAGTGAAGATTAGAATTGTAACTATTTGTTTAAATGGTTAAAGTCAAATTATAAAAAATTTTAGAAAAAATAGAAAACTTGGAAACTTTTGTAGATGCTGACTTACATATTTACGAGTATCTAAGTAAATACTAATTTTCAGTTAAAGATTTTATTACAACTACATTCTATCTCTTATCCTATCCACCATTCGGTTGTTCTATTATAGTTTTAAATTAATTTTCCCATATCCTTAATTCGCCTGGTCCTGTGCCATTATCCTGTACTTTATCATCTGCTGCTGCTGTTTTCATTATTTTGCAATTATCATAAAATCAATAAAAGTCTATTGTATACTTTTTCCTTCCTAATAAATTATGTTTTCACAAACGGCTTCTCACCTCCTGGATGTGGATGGATGGATGGCATTAAGACTTAATCGGTTTTTAAATATTTCTAGTTTTTCCATAGAAATTATTCTATGGAAATGTGGCTTCCAAATGGCTTATCAATCATATTTTTTTACAACGCAACTTTGTTTTAGATTTTCTCTTTTTATTTGTGAGGTAAAGGCTCGTTTATATTGTAATCCTTAAATTTTATGCACATCCTAGTGGGTAATACATCAATTTTCTTTTTTCGAAATTATGATGGCTTTGTTTTTTTGTGCAAGAATATAAATAAAGTATTTAAACATACAATTAAGGGATGGGATGTTAAAGAATATCAAGGCAATAGAAGTAACTACAGGACAAAGTCAATGTGAATATGTTGTCGTTGTTTAGAAAACATTTCCCATCGACAACTTTTCTACAAAAAAACCCATTCCAACGACAACTTTTCTATAGAAAACCCGTCTCATCGACAACTTTTCTATAGAAAACCCGTCTCATCGACAACTTTTCTATAGAAAACCCGTCTCATCGACAACTTTTCTATAGAAAACCCGTCTCATCGACAACTTTTCTATAGAAAACCCGTCTCATCGACAACTTTTCTATAGAAAACCCGTCTCATCGACAACTTTTCTATAGAAAACCCGTCTCATCGACAACTTTTCTATAGAAAACCCGTCTCATCGACAACTTTTCTATAGAAAACCCGTCTCATCGACAACTTTTCTATAGAAAACCCGTCTCATCGACAACTTTTCTATAGAAAACCCGTCTCATCGACAACTTTTCTATAGAAAACCCGTCTCATCGACAACTTTTCTATAGAAAATCCGTCTCATTGACAACTTTTCTATAGAAAACCCGTCTCATCGACAACTTTTCTATAGAAAACCCGTCTCATCGACAACTTTACTATAGAACACATTTACCCATTGCCAATTATTCTATAGGAAATTTTGTCCTTCCTTCGTCTCTTTCTTTTCTATTACTTTCATTTTTGGAGAATAACATAATTTTTTATTTTTATTATTAGTTTATGTATTTTCAACATTTAAAGGGGTTTTCATAGTTTACCTCACGTATCTACTTACCCACTCCTTTCGACCTATATACATTTTGTATATTTTGGGTATTGTCCTAATGGCTTTTGTTACATCTTCCTAATACATTTTCCTCATAATTTTGAATTACTTAAATAAACAATAATAACTAACTAACCAATATCTACTTGTTGTCGTATTGAGAGCAACATTAAAAGTAATATTTGCTAATGTCCTTGTGTTTTAGCAAATAATTTTTAATTTTCATTAAGAGATTTGTAATGGAAAAGGAAATCCTGTAGGATATAAGGTAGAAATAAATGGACTATAAAATAACAAATGGACTACAGCAACAGCATGACTCAAAAGGAGATGAATATATTTAAATAGAAACTCAACTAGAACCAGAACAGAACCAGAACAGAACCAGAACAGAACCAGAACAGAACCAGAACAGAACCAGAACAGAACCAGAACAGAACCAGAACAGAACCAGAACAGAACCAGAACAGAACCAGAACAGAACCAGAACAGAACCAGAACAGAACCAGAACAGAACCAGAACAGAACCAGAACAGAACCAGAACAGAACCAGAACAGAACCAGAACAGAACCAGAACAGAACCAGAACAGAACCAGAACAGAACCAGAACAGAACCAGAACAGAACCAGCACAGAACCAGAACAGAACCAGAACAGAACCAGAACAGAACCAGAACAGAACCAGAACAGAACCAGAACAGAACCAGAACAGAACCAGAACAGAACCAGAACAGAACCAGAACAGAACCAGAACAGAACCAGAACAGAACCAGAACAGAACCAGAACAGAACCAGAACAGAACCAGAACAGAACCAGAACAGAACCAGAACAGAACCAGAACAGAACCAGAACAGAACCAGAACAGAACCAGAACAGAACCAGAACAGAACCAGAACAGAACCAGAACAGAACTAGAACAGAACCAGTACAGAACCAGAACAGAACCAGAACAGAACCAGAACAGAACCAGAACAGAACCAGAACAGAACCAGAACAGAACCAGAACAGAACCAGAACAGAACCAGAACAGAACCAGAACAGAACCAGAACAGAACCAGAACAGAACCAGAACAGAACCAGAACAGAACCAGAACAGAACCAGAACAGAACCAGAACCAGAACAGAACCAGAACAGAACCAGAACAGAACCAGAACAGAACCAGAACAGAACCAGAACAGAACCAGAACAGAACCAGAACAGAACCAGAACAGAACCAGAACAGAACCAGAACAGAACCAGAACAGAACCAGAACAGAACCAGAACAGAACCAGAACAGAACCAGAACAGAACCAGAACAGAACCAGAACAGAACCAGAACAGAACCAGAACAGAACCAGAACAGAACCAGAACAGAACCAGAACAGAACCAGAACAGAACCAGAACAGAACCAGAACAGAACCAGAACAGAACCAGAACCAGAACAGAACCAGAACAGAACCAGAACAGAACCAGAACAGAACCAGAACAGAACCAGAACAGAACCAGAACAGAACCAGAACCAGAACAGAACCAGAACAGAACCAGAACAGAACCAGAACAGAACCAGAACAGAACCAGAACAGAACCAGAACAGAACCAGAACAGAACCAGAACAGAACCAGAACAGAACCAGAACAGAACCAGAACAGAACCAGAACAGAACCAGAACAGAACCAGAACAGAACCAGAACAGAACCAGAACAGAACCAGAACAGAACCAGAACAGAACCAGAACAGAACCAGAACAGAACCAGAACAGAACCAGAACAGAACCAGAACAGAACCAGAACAGAACCAGAACAGAACCAGAACAGAACCAGAACAGAACCAGAACAGAACCAGAACAGAACCAGAACAGAACCAGAACAGAACCAGAACAGAACCAGAACAGAACCATAACAGAACCAGAACAGAACCAGAACAGAACCAGAACAGAACCAGAACAGAACCAGAACAGAACCAGAACAGAACCAGAACAGAACTGGAGAAGTATCGAAAACAGGGTCGAGAACAGAATTGAGAACATAATTGAGATCAGAATTCAAACATATTGTGTTCTTGACAACTGAAAAAAATGCGATGAGTCAAGATTTTTAATATTTTTATGTTTTAGTTTAAAACAATTTGCTTAAACTACTACTAGTTATTGTTTCCTTTGAATAGAATTATGTTGTATTGTTTCTTCATGTTCATATCTCTGCTTTTACAACTCCAGACTCTAGTACCTTTGCTGCCACTTCCATATCCCATTTCGATTTTAGTTGGGGTAACAAATAAAACTTTTTATTTCATACATGTATTTACACCTTATAATAAATCATCTTACAATAATTTCACAAGTTTTTGTTTAAACAAAAAAACATCATTTGCAAAGTTATGAATATTTAATAAAAGACAAAGTAATAAAATTAAAATAGAAGCGAAGGGGCTTTTATCTGAAATAAATATACCCTACAGTGGCTGATAAATCAAATTTTAAAGAAATATGTGTGCACTTTGCATCTTATTTCAAAATTCAGTAAAATCGTACAGGAAGTTTTCGAGATGTTGTGAAGAATTTTTATAAAATTTCGAAGTTTCGTTTTCTTGATTGTTAGTTGCTGTAGGGTGTATTCATTAAATGAATATTCATAAACTAAACTATATTTTAAATAAAACAACTTAATTTATAACAAAAGTTTTTTTTTACCTGAGAACATCATCCAACTACTTCTCATCTTCTTTTATTATATGACAATTTTTAAAACTTAAACTCTGTCTCTCCCAGTAGTTAATATTCAAAATGTTCCAAACATAAGAAAAACTATTGCATAACATTGATAACACTTCTAGGTTTTGTTTCCAGGTTGTTTTAATTTTTTTTTTGCTCACCTACAACTTTGGAACTATATAAAGTCCTTTTTCATTCACTTTTTCCCCCTTATCCTAGACCCCATACGAATCTGTTAAGTTAAAGACCAAGTTTCGTTAGGAATATGTGTAAAATGTTCATAATCTTTGTTTTACATACATTTTTTGTCTTTTTTATGCGAAATATTCTTAAATAAAAATTTGTGCCAGACATTATTTAACATGTGTAAAATGTTATGATTTCAACTTAATGCAAAACTCTCTCCTTGATAATTTTATGGGGTCGGGTGGTTCGAATTTGCCGGGAGTTTGGGTGACAATTTTAAGCCTGTTAGTTGTATTTTTCATATTTTCAAGTTAAATATTACTTTGAGTTTTATATTTTAGTGTTGAAATTTCTCACATAAATCATAAAGAATTTTTACATTTATTTTCCTGGTGGTGTCATCTTCAAGTTTTTTTTGTCTTTTTTTTTTCTTCTGTTTTAGGGGATAAGTTTTTTTTTATTATTTAGACAGTTATAAACCATTTCAGCGAAAGGCTGTAAAAATATTAATACTAAAAGCGAAGATTTTATTTTTGCGAATATAAAGAGCAATTTTGTTAAATTTTAATTTAATATTCATGTAATATTCTCGTCTCAGTCCTAGTCTAGTTCTGTTCTGGTTCTGTTCTGTTCTTGTTCTGGTTCTGTTCTGGTTCTGTTCTGGTTCTGTTCTGGTTCTGTTCTGGTTCTGTTCTGGTTCTGTTCTGGTTCTGTTCTGGTTCTGTTCTGGTTCTGTTCTGGTTCTGTTCTGGTTCTGTTCTGGTTCTGTTCTGGTTCTGTTCTGGTTCTGTTCTGGTTCTGTTCTGGTTCTGTTCTGGTTCTGTTCTGGTTCTGTTCTGGTTCTGTTCTGGTTCTGTTCTGGTTCTGTTCTGGTTCTGTTCTGGTTCTGTTCTGGTTCTGTTCTGGTTCTGTTCTGGTTCTGTTCTGGTTCTGTTCTGGTTCTGTTCTGGTTCTGTTCTGGTTCTGTTCTGGTTCTGTTCTGGTTCTGTTCTGGTTCTGTTCTGGTTCTGTTCTGGTTCTGTTCTGGTTCTGTTCTGGTTCTGTTCTGGTTCTGTTCTGGTTCTGTTCTGGTTCTGTTCTGGTTCTGTTCTGGTTCTGTTCTGGTTCTGTTCTGGTTCTGTTCTGGTTCTGTTCTGGTTCTGTTCTGGTTCTGTTCTGGTTCTGTTCTGGTTCTGTTCTGGTTCTGTTCTGGTTCTGTTCTGGTTCTGTTCTGGTTCTGTTCTGGTTCTGTTCTGGTTCTGTTCTGGTTCTGTTCTGGTTCTGTTCTGGTTCTGTTCTGGTTCTGTTCTGGTTCTGTTCTGGTTCTGTTCTGGTTCTGTTCTGGTTCTGTTCTGGTTCTGTTCTGGTTCTGTTCTGGTTCTGTTCTGGTTCTGTTCTGGTTCTGTTCTGGTTCTGTTCTGGTTCTGTTCTGGTTCTGTTCTGGTTCTGTTCTGGTTCTGTTCTGGTTCTGTTCTGGTTCTGTTCTGGTTCTGTTCTGTTCTGGTTCTGTTCTGGTTCTGGTTCTGTTCTGGTTCTGTTCTGGTTCTGTTCTGGTTCTGTTCTGGTTCTGTTCTGGTTCTGTTCTGGTTCTGTTCTGGTTCTGTTCTGGTTCTGTTCTGGTTCTGTTCTGGTTCTGTTCTGGTTCTGTTCTGGTTCTGTTCTGGTTCTGTTCTGGTTCTGTTCTGGTTCTGTTCTGGTTCTGTTCTGGTTCTGTTCTGGTTCTGTTCTGGTTCTGTTCTGGTTCTGTTCTGGTTCTGTTCTGGTTCTGTTCTGGTTCTGTTCTGGTTCTGTTCTGGTTCTGTTCTGGTTCTGTTCTGGTTCTGTTCTGGTTCTGTTCTGGTTCTGTTCTGGTTCTGTTCTGGTTCTGTTCTGGTTCTGTTCTGGTTCTATTCTGGTTCTATTCTGGTTCTGTTCTGGTTCTGTTCTGGTTCTGTTCTGGTTCTGTTCTGGTTCTGTTCTGGTTCTGTTCTGGTTCTGGTTCTGTTCTGGTTCTGTTCTGGTTCTGTTCTGGTTCTGTTCTGGTTCTGTTCTGGTTCTGTTCTGGTTCTGTTCTGGTTCTGTTCTGGTTCTGTTCTGGTTCTGTTCTGGTTCTGTTCTGGTTCTGTTCTGGTTCTGTTCTGGTTCTGTTCTGGTTCTGTTCTGGTTCTGTTCTGGTTCTGTTCTGGTTCTGTTCTGGTTCTGTTCTGGTTCTGTTCTGGTTCTGTTCTGGTTCTGTTCTGGTTCTGTTCCGGTTCTGTTTTGGTTCTGTTCTGGTTCTCTTCAGGTTCTGTTCTGGTTCTGTTCTGGTTCTTTTCTGGTTCTGTTCTGGTTCTGTTCTGGTTCTGTTCTGGTTCTGTTCTGGTTCTGTTCTGGTTCTGTTCTGGTTCTGTTCTGGTTCTGTTCTGGTTCTGTTCTGGTTCTGTTCTGGTTCTGTTCTGGTTCTGTTCTGGTTCTGGTTCTGTTCTGGTTCTGTTCTGGTTCTGTTCTGGTTCTGTTCTGGTTCTGTTCTGGTTCTGTTCTGGTTCTGTTCTGGTTCTGTTCTGGTTCTGTTCTGGTTCTGTTCTGGTTCTGTTCTGGTTCTGTTCTGGTTCTGTTCTGGTTCTGTTCTGGTTCTGTTCTGGTTCTGTTCTGGTTCTGTTCTGGTTCTGTTCTGGTTCTGTTCCTGGTTCTGTTCTGGTTCTGTTCTGGTTCTGTTCTGGTTCTGTTCTGGTTCTGTTCTGGTTCTGTTCTGGTTCTGTTCTGGTTCTGTTCTGGTTCTGTTCTGGTTCTGTTCTGGTTCTGTTCTGGTTCTGTTCTGGTTCTGTTCTGGTTCTGTTCTGGTTCTGTTCTGGTTCTGTTCTGGTTCTGTTCTGGTTCTGTTCTGGTTCTGTTCTGGTTCTGTTCTGGTTCTGTTCTGGTTCTGTTCTGGTTCTGTTCTGGTTCTGTTCTGTTCTGGTTCTGTTCTGGTTCTGTTCTGGTTCTGTTCTGGTTCTGTTCTGTTCTGGTTCTGTTCTGGTTCTGTTCTGGTTCTGTTCTGGTTCTGTTCTGGTTCTGTTCTGGTTCTGTTCTGGTTCTGTTCTGGTTCTGTTCTGGTTCTGTTCTGGTTCTGTTCTGGTTCTGTTCTGGTTCTGTTCTGGTTCTGTTCTGGTTCTGTTCTGGTTCTGTTCTGGTTCTGTTCTGGTTCTGTTCTGGTTCTGTTCTGGTTCTGTTCTGGTTCTGTTCTGGTTCTGTTCTGGTTCTGTTCTGGTTCTGTTCTGGTTCTGTTCTGGTTCTGTTCTGGTTCTGTTCTGGTTCTGTTCTGGTTCTGGTTCTGTTCTGGTTCTCTTCAGGTTCTCTTCTGGTTCTCTTCTGGTTCACTTCTGGTTCGGTTCTCGTTCTGTTAAGTTCTTTTCCCGATTCTGTTGTCAATTTTGTCCCTTTTAAATCCTAAATCTGTTTGATTCTTGTTTTAATTTAATTGTTAAGATTGAATTTTTTCCGATTTTGTTTTCATAAACTTTTTTTATCATTCATTAATTCATATAAAAATCCATTAACTTTAGAAAACATTAACAAAGTAATTTTCTACTCAATTGACAAAAATAGCCCATCGCTTATAAAAATATTCGCCATTAGCCAAGCGTTTCCTTTTAAACAATTTGACACAGAAAATATTGTACAAAAAAAAAACTTAAAATTGACAAGTAAAAACCTGTCAACGCCACAACAAAACATTAATCAAATTTAACGCTTAATTTTTTAACAACTTTTTGGATGATTTTGTCTCTTTTTTTACTTGAATTCAAAAAAATATTTAACATAATTTTAAGTTTAGACATTAAAAAGTTTTGAACATTTTTTTGTTCCTATTTATAAATCGACAATTTTTCATTTTCGCTA
This sequence comes from Stomorhina lunata, assembly GCA_933228675.1. NCBI lineage: Eukaryota > Metazoa > Arthropoda > Insecta > Diptera > Rhiniidae > Stomorhina > Stomorhina lunata. The sequence goes on along the minus strand of OW121742.1, from coordinate 122,325,875 downwards.
GAGGAAGTTAAATTAAAGCCCTTTGTAATTTGCCAAATAACAGATTTAAATATTTTGGTGACAGAAAAAATTTTAAATGTTACTAACATTCAGATACGGGTGCAGATGATAAATAATTTTTAATGACAATTGCCTTGATGAAAGGCTAAACACTCGCTTTCAGTCTCACACGTTCAATCAAAAATTCTTCATCAATCACTGTCACCTCTCGCTTAAAGATACTACAATATAGATGGACTAATGGGCGAATGGATAAATGGAGGGATAGATGGTTGATTGGATGGATGGATGGATGGTTGTATTATGGGGTGTTGAGATTCTAAATAACATAAAAATGCATAAATTTTATATAGATTTTAATTTGCTGGGACTTTATTTCAATTAAGAGACATTTCAGTTTCATTATTTACTCAGAGTGAATTGAGGTTTTTAATTTCCGGGATTTTTTGTTAATTTTTGATTTTTTATTAAGAAATTTGCTCGTAAGATGAAGGGGCATCTAAAATTCGTTATAGCTGACCATTTTCTTCACATTAACATATTTTCTACTGAAATTTCAGTCAATGTTAGCAAAATTTCTTATTAATATAGAGCAAAAAAGACCAAAAATTCATTAACAACTGGCCAATGCCATCCATTTAATGCTGACATCAATAAAAATAGATTTAAACCGAAAAACTATATAAAAGTAATCAAAAGAATTAAAGTTAAAGATAGTTGTAAATTGTAATCAACAAATCAAGCACATTATGCAAAAAACGCTAGTATTTTATACAATTTTGGGTAAGTTTCAAATAAAAAAACCCAAAAGTATCTTACTTGACATAAATTCCCTGTTTCCTCCGGTTTAGCCTCCTGCCTTATATCCCTAATAACGGGTGCGCCACAAACCATGGACGATGAGGGCAATGTCGATGTTCTATCTAACCAACGCATCGACTATAATACTATGATGACCCATTTTAAGGATTTCTTTATGTATCTTCCGGTTATGTTTACCACCTTCCGCGAGACCATGACGGGATTTCCCAAAATAGCTGAAGGTCTACGAATTTTAGCCTCACCCAGTTTTGAGAAGTCTTACGATGATGAGGACGATTGTAAGTGTAAGCCCAGATCACGACATGCTAATAGTAATGAAATTGATAAATCGGGTCAATTGTTTTGATCGAAATGGCTATGGGTAAAAGGTTATTTGAGATTTTTATTTTTTGTAATTTCTTCAGTTGATGTTAAAATATGAATTTTGTAAATAAAATTTAAATAAGATTTGTTATAATTATTGTTAAATTTGAAGTCTTTTCTTAAAATTGGGAGTCAAACAAATTGGAGACCTCAAAGAGTTATCTTTCTGAGTTAAAGTTCGAAAGTTTCGGGGACCAAAATCATCCTTAGCGAACAACCTATAAAGCTCGATACTCTTCTAGCAGATAAACCTAACCTAAACTTTGATTCAATGAATCTACTAACAACACTAAAGGCAGGTATTACCACATATGACTTAATTGTTAAGTTTGAATCGAAGAATCCGTGAACTAGACTAAAAGTCTACTCATCTGGGGCCTTACTCTGTAATTCGATTCGAAAGAAAAATCTTTCGTATTTATTTACCTAACACATTGTGATTCGAAAAGTTTTCTTTCGAATCGAATTACAGAGTAATTCCACTAATGAATCTTCTCATCCTCATCGACCTATGTATTTCCGATAGCATTGTAAGAGGTCTTAAAGTTGTTGCTCCAAGAATTAGACAAAGATTTTTAGGATAATCCAGAATACTTCGTAATGCTTGATGGTCCCACTTTATCGGAAGCATTGAAAAGTAAGATATATAGGTAAGATTTCTTTATCCAACCGTAAAAACCGAAAAAAGAAGATGGGAAGTCAGTCATTAACAAAGAATCCTTGCAATAACCAGACCCTCCCGGAAGGCTTTGATAGTAAAAAACCAAAAATCTTGGAATCACAATTCCAATGTGAAGTCTCCTAATGTTAAATCAGAAGTAAAGATTCAAATGACAATATTTAAATGTGTATAAGTAGTTAATGACTTTAAGATCCTGGGGGGCTACTGCGTACTTCGATTCGAAAATAATATTGTTCGAACTTGTATGCTTAAAGCATTGGGTTTCGAAAATAATTTCTTTCGAATCGAAATACGCAGTAACCCCCCAGGATGTAAAGGAGTACGAAACCGTTTTATTCTTCATAAAGACAAAAATGGAGACTTTGCAATAGACTAAGATACATCCAAATTTGTGAAGGTCTGCAATTAAACCTGTAATGGGGAACTTTCAATTCTCGTTATCACTGGATCAGATGCTAAAGCTTATCATATAGACAGGGGAAGCACAATTATTAAGTAGTCGTAGTCTGGATCAACAACCGATTAACGAAAGTGATACAAGTCAAAATAACAATAGACCACATCTGATGGCAACAATCTTTGGCATTTGGAAAGGAACGTGTGTAGTGCAATTAAATGTACGAACTCTTCGTAAGACAACGGACATCATATAAAAAGAAGAGAATACTTGGAGACGCAGGATACTTCATAAATTAGAACAGTGTAATGTTGCTTGGAATAGCGCGAAAACGAGTGAAAGAAATCCTGGAGATGCCAAATGCTTCTTAGGTTAACAAGTTGTGTAGGACCTACTGTTGTAGAATGTGTCGTTTTGTTAATGACACTTTGACGCGGAATGCTCTGTTGTCAAATCACCTGGCCTCATAGGCGGAATGAGGATAAAAACTATCACTTGGACATATAGGCAGAAGATGCAGAAATCGCTAACTATGAGCTATCATTGTAGAACCTATATACATCCTGACACTGAATCACCTGAGGTTTAATCTTAAACATAAGCCAGGGAGGTTCTGAGCCTGAAGTTTGAGTTTCGTGTTGGTTTCCTAATAAGATGCGAGAATGAGCACCATCGGAAACTACAGAAGGTTCAATTATCAATTATGATTCTATAGACGTATTAAAGTTAAGCTTGTTACGGAATTACCTGAGATTAAATCTGAAACATAAGCTATGGAAGTTGTGAGCCTCTGCAATTTGAGTTCCGTGTTGGCTTCCTAATAAGATACTAGGTTGATAACTATCACCTAGTCACGTAGGTGGAAGATGCAGAAGTCGCAATCATCAACTTTGATCTAGATATCGATACAGTGCATTTCGGACTTCTTTCATAATCATAATCCAATAGTGGGTCGAGGGTTTTCAATAGATATGCTGATAACAGATCACCAGCACAAACATCATGACTTAGCTGCTCTGTCAAAACACTAACGAGAGATCGCTGGTTCCGACATCCGAACGTCGATGGAATACAAGTTCGGTTGAGAACATCGTCTCAGTTCGTGAAAGTCAAAGTGCAAGTTGTGCTTAAAGTGCCGGTCATTCCCAAAGTGCAAGTCACTGTTAAAGTGCAATTCATAGTAAAAGTGCAAGTCATTGCCAAAGTGCAATTCATTCTCAAAGTGCAAGTCATCGTTAAAGCACAAATAATAGTCAAAAGTGCAAGTCATAGTTAAAGTGCAATTCATAGTAAAAGTCATTGCCAAATTGCAATTCACTCTCAAAGTGCAAGTCATTGCAAAAGTACAAATCATAGTCAAAAGTGCCAGTCACTGTTAAAGTGGAATTCATAGTAAAAGTGCAAGTCATAGCCAAAGTGCAATTCATTCTCAAAGTGCAAGTCATCGTTAAAGCACAAATAATAGTCAAAAGTGCAAGTCATTGTTAAAGTGCAATTGATTCTCAAAGTGAAAGTCATTCTCAAAGGTGCTGCCATGTCATAATCAAATTCACTATTAAAATGCTTGTAATATTTAAATTCCAAGTCAACACTGGCAATGCAGTTTAAATAATTTACTATGTATTTACTAGATAAGACATTATCGTTTTTCTCTCTCCATGTAGTTGAGATCCTGTGCGTCACAGTAATAAGGCTAATGATTTTGACTTATCACTACCAACATCTCAAGAAATAACTGCCGCAATTAAACGCCTAAAATCTAGAAAGTCTGCAGGTACTGATGTCATTCCACCTAAATTATTAAAAGCCAATACAGATCTATCCACAAAGCTTTTAAAGCCTTTGATTATAAAATACTGGTAGGGCGAAAGACTCCTTAAAAAAGGCCCAATTATAAAAATTCCTAAAAAAGGGAATTTGCACGACTGTTCAAACTGAGTCGCCAAGAAGATCCCACGACTCATCAAAGAGCTCTACAATAACGCGTTCTGCTGTATTCTCCATGAAGGTTGTCAGAGCAAACCCATTAGTTTGAAGGTAGGAGGAGTCCATCAGGGATGTATGTTGTCCCTGCTATTTAATATAGTTCTTGATTTTATGTTGAATAATTCGATAACTGGGCAACGTGGGGTCTTCACGATAGATGACATCGATTACGCCGACGATGTGTGTCTGTTCTCTCATCGATTCTCAAGCATGTAATCCAAACTCCAAAACTTTGCTTTCCGTGCTGCTCTAGCTGGTCTTCAGATTAACATCAAGAAAACTAAGTCAATGCGAACGCACTCACTAAATGACGCCAAATTTTATCTTGCTGGGCAATCCATTAATGAAGTTGAAGCTTTCTGTTACCTAGAAAGTACAATATTATCTCAAAAAGCGGAGACAGCAGAGAAGACATTCAAAATAGGTTACGCATAGCAAACCTAACTTTTGGAATACTAAACAAACTCTGGAGATATCAAAATATCTCTGGAGATCTAAAATATCTTTAACACCAATGTTAAAGCCTTGCTCCTTTATGGCTGTGAGATTTGGAATATCTCGAGCTGTGAGATGAACAGTCTGCAAGCTTCTGTTAATCAGTGCTTAAGACGTAAACTTAAAATTTTCTGGCCCGTCGCAATCTTTAATAAAGACCTATGGTTGCGCACCACTCAAGACTCGCTACAAATAAGTATACGCACTAGAAAATATGGCCGACACTTTGAGAAAAGCGGCCGCTGATATAAATCGTCAAGCTATTGAATATAATTCTCAAGGTTTCAGGAGGTCTGGTAGATACGCCAAACTCGGTGTATTATGTAACGAGATGAAAGTGATGACTACCGATAAACTTACATGGAAAACATTTGTTGAGGCCCTATGTTCCACCAGGAATTAAAGGACTAAATATTTATATTGTTAAGTTTTTTCTTTAAAAACGTGGAAGGAATTCTTTTTGCAAACAACCGTAAACAAAATTAAAACACTTTATGAAGTTTTACAAAGTAATAGTTTGATTAACTTTAGAGTTAATCAAATATTCTTAGTCACACTGTTCCCTTATACGCATCTCAATTAAAATACTTTATAGTAGAGAAGAGAGTTTCTAGCGATTTCTGCAGACATAAACAAAGATGTCTGCAGAAATCTAACTAACAATGTGGCTTACGAATGTTCATGCATGTTCCAATACATTCTCACATGATCAAGAACACACTCACACATACGTTGTACAACAGATTATCTGAAGTTAAAAGTAACAGAGAGAGAATGTAGATAAAAGAGAAAAATGTTGCTATACTCTTTACAGGACATAAGACAAAAATGTTGCTCTGCTTATGGACCCATGATAGGCACAAAGAGAACACAGAAAATATCAATGTATTGGTGACTTTACAAATAAAGAGACTAAGAAAAAATAAATATTTTTTTGTTCTCTTTTACATGTATTTTGTTGTTGCAAATTGACTATTATCATGTAAATGAGTATTTTTCGTATTTTTGTTTGTTTTTTCTATTTGGTTCGTGTCGTGTATGTGAAAATGACGATTGGTGCTCGGCCCGTAGGGGCTAATTTGGCTATCATGGTTATAGACCCATGGTAGGCACAAAGAGAACATAGGAAATATCAATGTATTGGTGATTTTACAAATAAAGAGACTAAGAAAAAATTAATATTTTCTTGTTCTCTTTTGCATGTGTTTTGTTGTTACAAGTTGGCTGTTATCAAACAAATGTGTATTTTTCGTATTTTAGATTGTTTTTTCTTCTTGGTTCGTGTTGTGTATGTGAAATTGACGATTAGTGCTCGGCCCGTAGGGGCTAATTTGCCTACCATGGTTATAGACACAAACAGAACAACACCAACAGAACATTCTAGAAAACTAGGGGAAGAATTATTAAAAGTAGTGAACTTTGCACAATGGGACGGATAACTTAAAAATTCGTGACAATATATACATATCTTTATAAAACATACATTTCATAAGCACATGTATGTGCCTTTGCTTTCTCTCATTGGATAATCGTCTCCATTAGTTGTTTCCGAATTAGAGTAAAAGCAGGACTTTTCAAAACGACCATATTACACAGAACCATACTAATCTTGGCTTTGGTCTTATGCTGGAATAGTTTCAATCCGTCTAGAACTGCAGGATTAATACTGGTAGTAATGGATATGGGTGCTAGTTAAACGTCTACTTTTGTACATCTACTTTTTGTAAACTTAACTATTTTAAAAATCAATACGTTTAGGTTAAGCCTTAAATCATGATTGTTTAACATGATTTTTTTTTTGGCTGAAAAAAAAAACTCAAACCTAAACAAAATCTTACAGGTTTTTCTTTTGTAAAACTAAAAACATTCAAAAAGGTGCCAGAGATCAAAATGAATTGATAAATGACACGAAACGATTCATATGTACAAAAAAACCTGAGATATTCACAAACAGAGTTACACGCTCCATAAGTCTTAAAACACCACCAAAATCCAAAATGAAAAGATTAAACCCAAACGACACATCATAATAAACTCCCTGCTCAGCTTCGAAGTTTCAACTGCTAAATACTTCAATATGAAATATTTTTTTTTTTGAAAAATCCTGACAATATTAAGTGGATGGACGAACGCTTGAAGAAAAAATGACTTAACCTTAATCTTTTTCTTTGGCAAAACTCAGTGGGTGTTGCTTGCAAAATGAAAACGAAACGAAACGACAATTTCAAGTGAATAAGGAGACATACAAGCTTATCTTTAAAATTGAACAAAAACCTGAGAAAAAAGTGAAAAAAAACTTAAGCAGACAAAACTAAATCTCCTAAACTACTGGCACTGGCTCATACTACTAACTAGTTTAGTCCGTCTGGCCGCTGGAAAAAAAAACTAAATTGAAAGCTTAAGTTTTCTGTTTAAAAAGACACGATTTATAAGATGAATTTGTTAAGATAAACGACATGATATTCCTGCTTTTGTGTTTTTTTTTATTTGTTTGTTATTTGGTGGACTACCAAAAAAATGTTTAAAATAACAAAAAGTAACTCCTTTTTTTAACATATATTTTAAAAATAATAATTAAACGATTTGGTCGTTATTTTTAATTTAAACATTTAACATTTTCTTTTGAAGATTTTGAAAGGATTTCTTAAGAAAATTAGCATAATATATAGAAAATTTAAATAAACCAAATGAATTTTAAAATCTGAATTATCAAATTAAGAATCTAGAGTATCAAATTAACCAGAAATAAGGTTTGTTTTTCTAGAAAGTGATTTTTAATGACTTAAATCCAAAAATAACTTAATTAAGGTATTTTGGGAGTTTTGAAAAAAAAAAACTTTTTTTAGTTGTTTAAATAAAATTTGGAACTAGATATCCCCAAAGAGCAAAATTATATGCTTTATTCTAATTTCCCGGAAGGTATTTACGCTCCAGTGCTGAAAAGTCCCAAGCCTAACTCATAGATGGCGCTAGTTAGTACTAACCGTTAATCACTGACTGAAGGATTCGTTTTAACGTTAGAAGGTTCTTTGAACCGGTACGACTCGAAATTCTTAGGATTCTTATAGAAAACTTTTTGTTAAACAAATTTTCTTACAGAGAATTTTTCATAATAAAAATTGTCTTATAGAAAATTTTTCGTTAAAAAAATGTTCTTATGGAAAATTTTTCGTTAAAAAAATTTTCTTATAGAAAATTTTATGTTAAAAAAATTTTCTTATAGAAAATTTTTCGTTAAAAAAATTTTCTTACAGCAAATTTTTCGTTAAAAAAATTTCTAATAGAAAATTTATAGAAAATTTTTCGTTAAAAAAATTTTCTTATAGAAAATTTTTCGTTAAAAAAATTTTCTTAAAGAAAATTTTTCGTTAAAAAAATTTTCTTAAAGAAAATTATTCGTTAAAAAAATTTTCTTAAAGAAAATTTTTCGTTAAAAAAATTTTCTTAAAGAAAATTTTTCGTTAAAAAAATTTTCTTAAAGAAAATTTTTCGTTAAAAAAATTTTCTTAAAAAAATTTTTCGTTAAAAAAAGTTTCTTAAAGAAAATTTTTCGTTAAAAAAATTTTCTTATAGAAAATTTTTCATTAAAAAAATTTTCTTATAGAAAATTTTTCGTTAAAAAAATTTTATTATAGAAAATTTTTCGTTAAAAAAATTTTCTTAGAAAAAATTTTCGGTAAAAAAATTTTCTTATAGAAAATTTTTCGTTAAAAAAATTTTCATATAGAAAATTTTTCGTTAAAAAAATTTTCTTATAGAAAATGTTTCTTTAAAAAAATTTTCTTATGGAAAATTTTTTGTTAAAAAAATTTTCTTATGGACAATTTTTCGTTAAAAAAATTTTCTTATAGAAGATTTTTCGTTCAAAAAATTTTCTTATGGAAAATTTTTCGTTAAAAAAATTTTCTTATAGAAAATTTTTCGTTAAAAAATTTTCTTATAGAAAATTTTTCGTTAAAAAATTGTTCATTAAAAAAATTTTCTTATACAAAATTTTTCGTTAAAAAATTTTCGTATAGAAAATGTTTCTTTAAAAAAATTTTCTTATGGAAAATTTTTTGTTAAAAAAATTTTCTTATGGACAATTTTTCGTTAAAAAAATTTTCTTATGGAAAATTTTTCGTTAAAAAAATTTTCTTATAGAAAGTTTTTCGTTAAAATAATTTTCTTGTAGAAAATTTTTCGTTAAAAAAATTTTCTTATAGAAAATTTTTCGTTCAAAAAATTTTCTTATGGAAAATTTTTCGTTAAAAAAATTTTCTTATAGAAAGTTTTTCGTTAAAATAATTTTCTTGTAGAAAATTTTTCGTTAAAAAAATTTTCGTATAGAAAATTTTTCGTTCAAAAAATTTTCTTATAGATAATTTTTCGTTCAAAAAATTTTCTTATAGAAAATTTTTCGTTAAAAAATTTTAGTATAGAAAATTTTTCGTTAAAAAAATGTTCTTATAGAAAGTTTTTTATTAAAAATTTTTTTTTATAAAAATTTTTCCATAAAAAATGTATTTTTATAAAAATTTTCTTATAGAAATTTTTTTGTTATAAAAATTTTCTATAAGAAAATTGTTTATTATAAAAATTTTTTTATAGAAATTTTTTCATTATAAAAATGTTCTTATAGAAATTTTTGTTATAAAAATTTTATTATCGAAAATTTTTGAAGTAAACAATTTTTAGTTAAATAAAAATTTTTGGTTAGAAAATTTTTTTCTTTTATGGGATTTAAAAATATTTTAGTAAAACATTAAAGTAGATATCATAAGGTTTCCAATGATATCTAATTCTTGAAATAAAGTCCAAGTTTTGTAGCTTTTATGGTCCCATACTTACGATGACTTTCTTGATTTTTAAATAATGTTCTTCAATTTTTATTAATTTTTTTTATACTTTATTGAAACTTTTTGCTGTTATCATCCATCCATTCATGTTGTTGTAATTACATGTTAATTTAATTTTTATTTGTTTTTGTATTTTTTATTTATTAAATATTTTTGTTTTTATTATTATAAATATTTATTTGATTTTTTTGTTTGTTCATTTGTTTCATCATTTTGTCACCTTTAAATTCAATAATTTAAGGACTTTTGTGTTTTTTTTTGTTAAGATTTTATTTTATTTAAATAATTTATTTTTTAATTAATTTATTGTTTTATTGTATTGCTATGTTTTTTGGTTTTGTTGTTAAATTTTATTTTATGTTTACAATAAAAATGGGTGTAAAATGTGTTGAGTTTTTTGTTGTTCTTTTGTAATTTGTTAAATGTGCAATTGTTGCAGTTTTTTCTTTATTTGTTATAATTTTTCATAAAATATTTTGTTTGCTTTAAATTTTTTTATGAAATTGTTTTATGATTTTGATTTGTTTAAGGGGATTTTTTTCTTCTTTATTTTTTTGTTTATAAATAAATATTTTTTTGTCTTTTAATTTAAATTTACTTAAATTTAAAGTTTTAAATTTATTTTGTATTTTTGTTAATTTTATATATTATTTTTGTGTTGTTTTTTATGTTAAAATATATAATTTATTCCATAACTGAACATTTGTTTTAAAAATTATAATTTTCACAAAAATACAATTCACAACTACAATACACGTTTACATTTGCTTTGCACAAAGGGGTACTTATGGAGAAATAAATAGTAAACAAATTTAGAAAATTTTCTAAATGAAAATTGTCAAGACGTTGATTTTAAATTTAAGCCTGTAGAAAGATAAGAATTTACATATTTAATACTTGAAACTTGTTTGCCAATTATTTTCCTTTAAACCCCACAGTGCGTTATATATGAGTCAATAAGACCTTGGAAATTTATAATTGACTCCTATTATTTAGGAAATTCAAATTGGCCCTTTCAATATGCAACTGTCAGTTGACAGTAGCCAACTGACAGTTACTTATTGACGGATGAAATTTGAATTTTCTAATTAAGAGATGAGAATTTTGAATTTCTTAAGTCTTATTGACCCATCCTGGTACCTTGATTACATCCATTTTTGTATTATTTTTGATTTTTCCTTTTTTTTCTATTATATATAAACATTTTAATATTATTCCTTATTTTTTTCTGGTATTTTGCTAATTAATTTTTAATAGTTTTGCCAAAAATATAATTAAAAAAATAATTATTTAAAAATATCGTATACATTGTTGTGGGGCGCAAGAAAAAGTTTTAAATAATTGAATGATTTCAAAATAATTTGTAACATTAAAATTCAATAAAACAAAAAACAAATTTTCTAAGAGAAAATAAACTTGCAGAGAACTTTAAAGTAGAGAACTGTTAAGAAAAGAACTGTTAAAAGAAGAGAACTAGAACAGAACTAGAATAGAACTAGAACAGAAATAGAACAGAACTAGAACAGAACTAGAACAGAACTAGAAAAGAACTAGAACAGTACTAGAACATAACTAGAACAGAACTAGAACAGAACTAGAACAGAGCTAGAACATAACTAGAACAGAACTAGAACAGAGCTAGAACAGAACTAGAACAGAACTAGAACAGAACTAGAACAGAACTAGAACAGAACTAGAACAGAACTAGAACAGAACTAGAACAGAACTAGAACAGAACTAGAACAGAACTAGAACAGAACTAGAACAGAACTAGAACAGAACTAGAACAGAACTAGAACAGAACTAGAACAGAACTAGAACAGAACTAGAACAGAACTAGAAAAGAACTAGAACAGAACTAGAACAGAACTAGAACAGAACTAGAACAGAACTAGAACAGAACTAGAACAGAACTAGAACAGAACTAGAACAGAACTAGAACAGAACTAGAACAGAACTAGAACAGAACTAGAACAGAACTAGAACAGAACTAGAACAGAACTAGAACAGAACTAGAACAGAACTAGAACAGAACTAGAACAGAACTAGAACAGAACTAGAACAGAACTAGAACAGAACTAGAACAGAACTAGAACAGAACTAGAACAGAACTAGAACAGAACTAGAACAGAACTAGAACAGAACTAGAACAGAACTAGAACAGAACTAGAACAGAACTAGAACAGAACTAGAACAGAACTAGAACAGAACTAGAACAGAACTAGAACAGAACTAGAACAGAACTAGAACAGAACTAGAACAGAACTAGAACAGAACTAGAACAGAACTAGAACAGAACTAGAACAGAACTAGAACAGAACTAGAACAGAACTAGAACAGAACTAGAACAGAACTAGAACAGAACTAGAACAGAACTAGAACAGAACTAGAACAGAACTAGAACAGAACTAGAACAGAACTAGAACAGAACTAGAACAGAACTAGAACAGAACTAGAACAGAACTAGAACAGAACTAGAACAGAACTAGAACAGAACTAGAACAGAACTAGAACAGAACTAGAACAGAACTAGAACAGAACTAGAACAGAACTAGAACAGAACTAGAACAGAACTAGAACAGAACTAGAACAGAACTAGAACAGAACTAGAACAGAACTAGAACAGAACTAGAACAGAACTAGAACAGAACTAGAACAGAACTAGAACAGAACTAGAACAGAACTAGAACAGAACTAGAACAGAACTAGAACAGAACTAGAACAGAACTAGAACAGAACTAGAACAGAACTAGAACAGAACTAGAACAGAACTAGAACAGAACTAGAACAGAACTAGAACAGAACTAGAACAGAACTAGAACAGAACTAGAACAGAACTAGAACAGAACTAGAACAGAACTAGAACAGAACTAGAACAGAACTAGAACAGAACTAGAACAGAACTAGAACAGAACTAGAACAGAACTAGAACAGAACTAGAACAGAACTAGAACAGAACTAGAACAGAACTAGAACAGAACTAGAACAGAACTAGAACAGAACTAGAACAGAACTAGAATAGAACTAGAACAGAACTAGAACAGAACTAGAACAGAACTAGAACAGAACTAGAACAGAACTAGAACAGAACTAGAACAGAACTAGAACAGAACTAGAACAGAACTAGAACAGAACTAGAACAGAACTAGAACAGAACTAGAACAGAACTAGAACAGAACTAGAACAGAACTAGAACAGAACTAGAACAGAACTAGAAGCTTCTTACATAAGCTTTTAATTGAAAAGTTTCTTATATAAGAAGCTTTTAATAGAAAAGTTGCTTATGTAAGAAGCTTATAATAGACAATTTTCTTATATAAGAAACTTCTAATAGAAGAACTTTTTATATAAGAAGCTTTTAATATATAAGAAGCTATTAATAGAAAAGCTTCTTATATAGAAAAGTTTCTTATATAAGAAGCTTTTAATAGAAAAGTTGCTTATATAAGAAGCTTATAATAGAAAATTTTCTTATATAAGACACTTTTAATAGAAAAGCTTCTTATATAAGAAGCTTTTAAAAGATATTTTCTTACAGAAGAAGCTTTGAATAGAAAAGTTTCTTATATAAGAATAATTTTCATTAATGTTTCTTACTTTCGAAGCAAAGACTCTATAATATAAAATAATCTTAAATGAGAAGCTTTTTATACATATACAAGTTTCTTATATTGGCTTTTGATATTAAAGGTTCTTATATAACACTTTTTTGTATGGTTAGCTTTCTATACTAGTTTCTTAAATAAAAAGCTTTTTATATAAAAGATTCTGATATAAGTGAAAAACTTCTTATAAGAGAAGAACTAAATAAAGCTTTTTATACTAAAATAAGCTTTTTTTATAAAAAAGAAGATAAAAAGAATCTTTTTATATAAAAATAATCTTTTTATATAAAAAGAGGCTTTTTAAATAAAAAGAAGCTTTTTATATAAAAAGAAGCTTTTTATATAAACAAGAAGCTTTTTATATAAAAAGAAGCTTTTTATATAAAAAAGAAGCTTTTTATATAAAAAAGAAGCTTTTTATATAAAAAAGAAGCTTTTTATATGAAACTAAGCTTTTTATATAAAAAGAAGCTTTTATATAAAAAAGAAGCTTTTTATATAAAAAAGAAGCTTTTTATGTAAAGAAGAAGCCTTATATAAAAAGAAGCTTTTTATATAAAAAAGAAGCTTTTTATATAAAAATAAGCTTTTTATATAAAAAAAAATAAGCTTTTTATATCAAAAAGAAGCTTTTTATATAAAAAGAAGCTTTTTGTATAAAAAAGAAGCTTTTTACAAAAAAATAAAATTTGTATATAAAAATAAGCTTTTTATATAAAAATAAGCTTTTTATATAAAAATAAGCTTTTTATGCAAATAATTAATTTTTATATAAAAAAGACATTGATTTAAGATATTAAGAAAGCTTTTGTTGTAAAAAAGACATTGATTTAAGATATTAAGAAAGCTTTTGTTGTAAAAAAGCTTTTAATAAGAATATGTTACTAAAAATTAGTTTTTGTTTTAAAGAATTTTAACATTTTCCCTTTTTCGATTTGTTTCCAGTTTATCTTATTTCAATTTACTAACACTTTTTTAAAAAACCAACAAATTCTACTTTAATTTGTTTTCTTTTTTTTGCTTAATTTTTGTTTTTTTTAATATTAAACTTAAAACTTAATATTTATATAAACATTTATAAATTTAATTTTGTTTTATCGTTTTAAATTTTTCAAGATAAAAATTGTTTTGTCTTTTCATATTACGTATATTCGTTACAAAATCATGGATTTTTTGTTGAAGCTTTTTCTTACTGAATTTTTAAGCTTTTTTTGTGGTTTCGTTTTAAATTATTTATAATACAATTTATATTTATATAAATTAAGCCTAAGGTACACTGAGAAAAGAAAATTGTTTTGTTTTTAATTTATACAATTTAAATAATAATTGTTATGAGTTTGTTAAAGGGACGTAAGTAGAAAAATTAAATTATGTTTTGTTGTGGTAATGTTTTAAAATAGCTAGGCTTATAATACAGATTTTTGTCTAATTTTTAAATTGTTAAAAAAATTTTTACAAGTATTGCATTTTGACTTCGACTTCTTTTAGTTCTGATTTGTTTTAGTTTCTGAGTTGAGCACAGCTCTTTTATATTCAAAATTTTAATTTTGAATATAAAATATGCAACACTTTATGGATTTTAAAACAATAAATAAGGATTTTCTGAAAAAAGGCTAAACATTTATAAAAAAATAACAAATTGAAAAACAAAAACTATTTGATGTCCCAAATTTTGATAAACCTTTTTAATAAATATACGGCTGCACATGTGCCAAGCTTTAAAATAAACTTTTGTTTATTTAAATCTTTCTTTGAACCCCCTTTATAGCACTTTTGTCTTAGTCGCCAACAAAGCAACAACAAAAGTGTGGGAAATAAAGAAATGATAAAACTGAAAAATGTTTGTGTGTTTCTGTTCGGATGATAATCTGCGCTTTATGTTGATATTTGTTGGACACAATAATAATAATTCGTATTTATTCAGTCCCTCAAATTATACATAATGTGAGGTTTTCGCTCTGTCTAGAATTAGGGATAATCCTCCTGATGAGATGGTCTAACCAACCATCGAAACGCGTCGAGGAAAGGTTTCCCCACCAACATTTTTTGGTTTTATCAAAAAACTATTTATTACAATAATAAATAATTGTAATAAATTGGGATTCTTAGTGCAATACACTACAGTAAAACTTTTTAATTAAATGTTTGATGTCCCAAATTTTGATAAACCTTTTTAAAACTATAAAAGTTTATAAAAATTATTAAATCATATCAAAAATGTGAATAACGAGGTTTCAAAATTAAGACCTATAACTCGATTTCTGGGCTATAAGATAAGTGATCTTTCGGCTAAAGTTGACAGGCTTTTTTTAAATTAAAAAAAAAAAAAAACAACAAAGTTACTAAATATTGAAAATTTGTTTTTTGTGGGCGTGGCACTTTCTCATTTTTATAAATTTTCCTTTAATTGCCTCCTTTTTTGTATCTCGCCGCATTTAACCGATACCTTGTCTCACCAGACAATTCTGAAAGACCGAAGCTCCAAAAGAACTAGGTAAATAATACCTTTAGGGTACCATCAAATGCTCCTCAAATAAAAATATCAAGAGTCAGTAAAAGCATAACCATTTTGATTTCGGTTCTATTGCTTTGGTTCAATTTCTTATGGCGTCTGTTCCTTACGACGCAATAAATTTGCACCCAATTGTGGCATCGGTTGAGAGCAAGATCCTCGAAAAAGATATAGTCATCAAACCTTCAACAGCTTACATGTGTACAAAAACTGTCGAAGAAGGCAAAACTAATCGAAATCCTAAAACTTCTAAGTCATCATAAAACTTCTGAGTCATCCTAAAAGTTCTAAGTCATCATAAAAGTTCTGAGTCATACCTAAAGTTCTGAGTCATCCTCACAGTTCTGAGTTATCCTTAAAGTTCTGAGTCAGCATAAAAGTTCTAAGTCATCCTAAAAGTTCTATGTTATCCTAAAAGTTCTGAGTCATCCTAAAAAATTTTCTAAGTCATCATAAAACTTCTGAGTCATCCTAAAGTTTCTGAGTCATCCTCACAGTTCTGAGTTATCCTTAAAGTTCTGAGTCAGCATAAAAGTTCTAAGTCATCCTAAAAGTTCTATGTTATCCTAAAAAGTTCTGATTCATCCTAAAAGTTCTGAGTCATCCTATAAGTTCTGCGTCATCCTAAAATTTCTGAGCCATCCTAACAGTTTTAAGCCATCCTTAAAGTTTTGAGTCATCCTAAAAGTTCTGAGTCATCCTAAAAGTTCTTATTGTTTTTTTTCCAAAAAAACAATATAGTTTCACTAAAACTATTTTGTTTCACCAAAAAACAAGCGATCAAAGCTGTGGGCTTGGCAACTCTTATAACAAAATTATAAATTATTTATAAAAATCAAAATTGAAAAAAATATACAAACCAAAAATTCTTTATCAAACAAAAAACTCAAAATATTTAAAATTTTTTTTTCAAATAAAAAAATCAAAATTTTTATTGCAATTTTTGTCGAGTTTATCTGATGTATTTATGTTATGTATTAGATGTAGGGTGTTTTTTAGGATTATAAATTCATAAATTCATTTATTTTGAAATTTTTCAAAATCAAATAATAGTAATAAAGAGTTTTTTTTTTGTTTAAATGGGATTAAATATAAGTTATTAATTAATATATAAATATTTATAATATATTTAAATATTAGTTATAATTATTATTTATAATTATTTTAAATCTTATTTATAATTATTTAATACACATTATAGTTAAATTTAAATTAGGGGCTTTCTTTTAAATATAAAACTTTATACACATTTTTGTTGGTTTTTATTATTTTTCAAATTTTTTTTATAAAATTAAGAAATTTAAACAAAAAAGTTTCAAAGAAAAAATTTTAGTGAAAAAAAAAACAAAACTTATTTGCTTTTATAGGAAATTTTTCAAAAATTTCTTATTTTTTTTGAAGAGAATTTTTTAAAAATTTCTTATTTTTTTGAAGAGAAATTTTAAATAAATTCCCTTTATTTTTAAGGAAATTTTTTAAAAATTTCTTATTTTAATAGGAAATTTTTCAAAATTTTTAATTTTTATAGGAAATTTTTCAAAAATTTCTAATTTTTTTAGGAAACTTTTCAAAATTTTTTGTTTTTATAGAAAACTTTTCAAAAATTTCTTATTTTATATTTAATTTTTCAAAAATTTCTTATTTTTATAGGAAATTTTTCAAAAATTTCTTATTTTTATAATAAATTTTTTAAAATTTTTTTATTTTTATAAGAAATTTTTTAAAAATTTATTATTTTTATAAGAAATTTTTGAAAAATTTCTTCTATTTATAAGAAATTTTTCAAAAATTTCTTATTTTTATAAGAAATTTTTCAAATACTTCTTATTTTTTTAGGGACATTTTTCAAAAATTTCTTTTTTTAATGAAATTTTTCAAAAACTTCATAATTTTTAAATATTTCTTATTTTTATAGGAAATTTTTCAAAAATTTCCTATTTTTATAAGAAATTTTTCAAAAATTTTTTTATTTTTATAAGAAATTTTTCAAAAATTTCTTATTTTTATAAGAAATTTTTCAAAAATTTCTTATTTTTATAGGAAATTTTTCAAAAATGTCTTATTTTTATAGGAAATTTTTCAAAAATTTCTTATTTTTATAGGAAATATTTTAAAAAATTTCTTATTTTTATAGGAAATTTTTCAAAAATTTCTTATTTTTATAGCAAAATTTTTCAAAAATTTCTTATTTCCATAGGAAATTTTTCAAACGTTTTTTATTTTTATAGAAAAATTTTCAAAAATTTCTTATCTTTATAGGAAATTTTTCAAAAATTTCTTATTTTTATAGGAAATTTTTCAAAAATTTCTTATTTTTATAGGAAATTTTTCAAAAATTTTTTTTTAAGAAAAATTTTCACAAATTTCTTATTTTCATACAAATTTTTCAAAAATTTCCTAGTCTTAAAAGAAAATTTTTCAAAAATTATTCAAAAATTTATTTTATTTATAAGAAATTTTTAAAAAATTTCTTATTTTTTTTAAGGAAATTTCTCAAAAATTTCTTATTTACATACAAAATTTTCCAAAAATTTCATATTTTTATAGAAAATTTTTTTTTTTAAATTTTTTATTTTTAAATTTTTTCATAAATTTATGAATTTTATTGAAAATTTTTCAAAAATTCTTATTTTTATAGGAATTTTTTCAAAATTTCTCAGTTTTATAGAAAATTTTTTAAAAATTTCTTATTTTTATAGGAATATTTTCAAAAATTTCTTATTTTTGTAGGAAATAGGAAAAAATATCTGATTTTTTAAGGCAATTTTTAATAAATTTCGTATTTTTATAGGACATTTTTCAAAAATTTCTTATTTTTATAGGAAATTTTTCAAAAACTTCTTATTTTTATAGGAAATTTTTCAAAAATTTCTTTTTTTGAGAGGAAATTTTTCCTAAATTTTTTTTCCAGAATTTTAAAAAAAATTTTTTTTTACTAAAACTTTCTCTTACTAAAACTTTTTCTTCTTGACTTTTTGTTGTTATTGTTTATTGTTATAAAATTTATTTCTTTTCGAAAAATTGGATTTTTGTGTTTTTATTATAAATTTCTATAAAAGAATGTTGAGCTTTAAATGCCAAATTAAAATTTTTCATTTAAATTTTTTTTTCGAATTTCAAAATTGTTTTTGTTTTTGAATTTTGTTTTATTAAAATTTTTTTCAGTTTTTTTTTTAATTTTAAAATCAACCATTTTTTTTAGTTTAAATTTTTAAAAATGCATTTTCAAGACTTTTAGGGTTTTGGTTTTAATTTTATTTAAATATAAATTAATATTTACAAATTTTTGGATTTTTTGTTGCTTATAATTAAAAATATTCTCTTTAAAAATTATATTAAATTATTTTTATTTTTTTTTTCTTAAAATCTAAGTTTTCTTTTTTGTTAAAAATATGAAATAATTTACATTTGAAGTTTTTTTTTTTTTGATATTTTATTCGATTTTTTAATTTTTACATTATGGCTTGGCTTTTGGCAGTGGCAGTATATTTTCTTAAATTTCCTGTAATTTTTATACCCCCAATTATTCTCCATTTTTCTTATTTTTCTTTCTTTATTTAAATAACGCTGTTTCCATTTTGTAGTTTTTTTTTGTTAAATTTAAAGTTTTTTAAATATTTTTATGATTTTCTTAGTTTTTATTAAAAAAAAGAAATTCAGTCAGTCTATTTTTAAGAGAAATTATTGAATACAAAATTATTATAAATTTGTTTTAAAGATTTTTTTAAAAAAGGTTTATTTTAAATAAACTTTGTTTTTTTTCGGATTTTTTTTAATAATTAAAGATATTGTGCTTTTTGTATTAATTTTCTTCAATATTTTCTCAGTTTAGTTTTTTGTTTTTTTTTTTATGGAAAAAGTGGACTAGATTTTTTTTTATATATTTTTTATTTGATTTTTTAAAAATATTTAGTTAAATAGCTTTTGTTTTCTATAGTTTTTAAATAACGAAAAAAATTTTATTGAAAAAAATATATATGAAATAAAAAAATTACTTTACTAGTTTTGAAATATGGCCGCAGAGAACAATTTAAATTCTTTCAAATCTGTTCTTAATTCAAAAGTAATTTAAAGTGTCTTTGCAAAGAAATTGTTTTTGTTTTATGCTTTTTACATGATTCATAACCTCAAATAATACAGTTAAATGTAAAGAGAACTTGTTAAGAGAACTAAGAAGCTTGCTCACTCACTATCACACACACTCCGAGCACATAACGTTTTAAAAACACTAAGAGAAAATATTGAATTCAAAGAAATCTTAACAGATTTTTCGCTCTCCTGCTTACACATGAACAACAATACAAACAGCTTTAAATATACGGGGAAAATCTCTCATGAAAACAAAGAGAAATAGACAACTAAGCAAAAGACCTAAATGAAGAGAAATAGTCAACTAAATAAATGGAAGAAAACATTAAAATTCTATAAAGTTTTAAGAAATTTGGTTAGAAAAAACTCAAAGGAATAGTTTAGGTGTGTCCCCTAATGTCTGAACGGCTAGTACAGCGTTGGAAGGGTAAGTTCTCTTAAGGCATTTTCTATGGTCATTCAAAGCTATATTGCTTAATCATGGGAGAACAACCCTCTCTAGATCTTTTGCATATGAAACGGCATAACGGCAAAGCCTTAAGAAAGGCCTGTAGAAAATAGATGTCATGCATTTCAGATCTGGAGAATATTTAATTTCCACCAAAGACCAAAACTAATGTACTACCAAAACAGCTTCATCTCGAGTTTCATGATTAAATTCTTCCCTATATTTTCATGAAATTTTTTCTTATTGTAACATTCCCTTTAAATTTTGAACAAACATTTACAATTTTTTAACAAAAACCTGTAATTATGTCTCCCTCTCCTTTTTTTCTTTTCTTATTTTTTAACAAAAATTTTTTAATTTCTTTAGATTTAAAATTTTTTTTGAGTATTTTCTCGATAATTTTCTCATTGTGATTTTCCCTTTTTTAACAAAAACGTAAAATATGTCCTTAAAACTTTCTCCTTTTTTAATTTCTAACAAAAATTTATAAATTTTATATAAAAAGCTTTAAAATTTTAACAAAAAGTTTGAAATCGTTCCTTAAGTCTTTCTCTTTTCTTTTTAATATTGCTCTTAATATTTTCTCTAAACCTTTATGTGCATTTTCTCTTCCTTAACCTTTTCTCTTTCCTTCTCTTAATCTCTTTGTTCCACTTAAACGAAAAACGATATCTCTTTACAATTGACTAAAACTACTTGTGGATACCCAATGATTTGTATCAGGTCGTACCATTAACTATATAGGACCATAATCACTTAATGCCTGACCCGGATGCTGGGCACCAGGCCCGCCCGGCAGTGATACCACTACAGAAACAGCTCTTGAGTCAACCATAGAACCGGGCGGTCCCGGCTGACCATTGCCACCCCCACCATTGCCATAAACATTACCGGGTGTATTCATACCCCCATTGCCGCCATTACCACCACCGCCGCCATGCATTAAACTGCCAGGAGGAGCTCCCACACCGTGCATGCCACTGCCACCGCCAACTGTACTATTGCCTGCGGTGCTCATGAGCGTACCATGACCACCCAAAACACTGCCTGCACCAATTGTACTGCTGCCGCCGCCACCACCACCGCCCATCGTTGAAGCTCCGCCTGACTCTCCATGTCATACATGACTGGCGGCAGGCTGTTTCAAAACATGATGGTGCAAATGGTGGTGGCTAGTGGAAGCCACCGAAGCTCCTCCCGCCTGTGTGTAAGGGGTTGCTAGTAGAGATCCGGCAGCGGATCCCACTGGCATACCCATGCCAGAGCCGGCATATGGATGTGGTATGGGTGGTCGCTGTTTGATTAAAGCCTGATTGGCACCCGTACGGTCGGGTTGACCAAACAGACGTCGCCAAAAGCGTCGCCAACTTTCTAATGTTTTACCCGACCATATCCATACGCCGGATGTGATGCCTACCGCCAAAGCCATAAAGTATTTTAACATTAAGACCGAATATAAAGGTTTCTTGCCTGGTCCTTTGATTTGGGCACAAGGACAAGCCAAGGCCTTAATCCAGTCTTCAAAATAGGCTGCCTCGTAAAGATAACAGCCTATCACTATTGTTGCTGGGACGGTATATAAAACCGAGAAGATTCCTATACGTATCATTAGCTTCTCCAATTTGTCTGCCTTTACACCTGCTCCTACGCCTCCCTGTTGCTTAATCACCGATCTAATGCGGAAGAGGGAAACAAATCCCGCCATCAAAAACGTGGTTCCGATGACCAAGTATACGAATAAAGGTGCCAAGACAAAAGTCTTTAAATGATCTGGATTCAGGTTACCCACATAGCAGATACCTAATATAGGATCACCATCCACGGCCGATAGTAACAAAACTGCCACCGATTGCACTGTGGGTATAAGCCAGGCTGCCAAATGAAAGTATTGCGAGTGTTTGGTGATGGCCTCATTGCCCCATTTCAATCCAGCCGCCAAAAACCAAGTGAAACTCAAGATCACCCACCAAATCGACGAAGCCATGCCAAAGAAATAGGTCATCAGGAATACCAGAGTACAGGAATGAGGCCCCGTTGAACTCTCCTTTAACAGTCTGCCATCGCAAGCTATTTCCTCATTTTGCAAAAAGTTCTTGGACAAATAACCCACGGCCACCATAAAGTAACAGGCAGACAGAAACACTATAGGTCTCTCGGGATATTTAAACCTTTCGGTGTCTATGATGAAGGTGGTGAGTGTCATTAGAGTGCTGCAGAAGCATAGGCCCGACCACAGGGTTATCCATATGCCGGCGAATTCCTTTTCGTCGTTTGTGAAGAACGGGCCCTTGCAGGGTATTGCGCAATTTTGAACGCCGGCGATTCTTGACACAGTCGAGTTCATGTACCACGGATAGTGCAGCGGTGGCATCATTTGGGCTTCCTTCCCCAGGAGTATGAGAGGTGGGCGACACGAGCATGTGCATTCCTTTGCGTTTGTTTTTTCTCCTAGGGAGCTTTGGCAGTTTTTTGAATTCTTGCCTTTACATTTTTGTGAGCCAGAAGAAGAGCCTGAGCCAGATTGTTTACGTTTGCCGCCACCCGAAGAAGAGCCACCGCCCATAGAGGTATCACCGCGTCCTGAACCTCCTGAACCGCTAGTAGAGCCTCCGCCACCCGAAGATGAGGAATCGGTGTAAGAAGGCTGTTCCATGCATAGATTTTCGGGATCACCATGGAAGGGTAAATGTTCGCAGGCCATTCTCTCAGGCCATTCGAAACTGTACTGCTGCATAATGGGAGCACAACCCGCTCTAGCTCTTTCGCAAACAGAACGGCATACCGGCAAAGGCTTGTGATAGTCTTCTAAGCAAATAGGTGTATACATAGAGCATAAGAAGAACTTCAGATCAGGAGAACATTTAATTTCCACCAAAGGCCAGAACTGATGTACCTCCAAACCAGCTTCATCTTGAGTCTCATGATTCATTTCGTTGGGAAATGAGGTCATATTATAGCCAATGCCTCGACACATGGGTATCGTTATTTCCTCACATCTTGAATTGGGATCTTTGGGTATCGCGGGTAAACCATAACCCGGAGCCGGACTTACTTCCATAGAATGCATGCCCATACCCATATTGCCACCCATGCCTCCTACACCCGCCACTCCACCGCCATTATCTGACATATGCTGTAGACCATCCGCTATCGTTAGATGAAGCTGACATGTTATTAGTAGGACAGAGATAAGAGCTTGAAGGCAACTCCCTCTTGAAAGCCAGTTTGACGTGTGTTTTATAAAATGAAACGTCATTTTGAAGCTAAGAGTGTAAGAGAGAGATTGTTAGAGATGGATGGACAGAGAGAGAAAGAGGATATAATCCTCTCTGTTAGCTGCAACTTGTTGTTGTTGTTGTCGCCTTATGATTTCCAGTTAAAATTTTTGAGTTAAGTAGAGATATTTTTTGTTTGTTTAAGAGAGTGTAAAGCTTTTCTTCCTGATTAAGCTTTAAAGCTGCTGCAGTGTATTTGAAAGCTTTTTATGATGATGATGAACTTGAGAAGACTCAGCGTCATATGAGGAGATTTCGAAATTTAAAAAACATCTGAAAAGAGAAGAATATAAAAATTGATTATTAGAGATATTTGTAAAATTTGAGATAAGAATTAAAATATCTTTGAATTTTGAAAGAAATTTGGAAGATCTTAAACCGAAATTGGGATTATAGGATTGAAATTTTAGTTGTTTTAAGGTCCTAACATTGAGATTTATACTAAGGGCCTATGATTAAAATTTCAGATTTAAAAATAAATTTGACTAAATTTCGATTTTTTATAGAAAGATTTTTGATAAAAATATTTTTAAAAAGTTTTACTGCAGTGTATTGCACTAAGATCGCAATTTATTATAATTATTTATTATTGTAATGAGATAGATGGCCTAACCAACCATCGAAACGCGTCGAGGAAATGTTTTCCCACCAACATCTTTCGGTTTTATCAAAAAACTATTTATTACAATAACAAATAATTGTAATAAATTGGGATTTTAGTGCAATACACTGCAGTAAAACTTCTTAATTAATTGTTTGATGTCACAAAATTTTTGATAAACCTTTTGAAAAATATTTTTCTTTGGAAAATTTTCGATCAAAATTATTTTTTATAGGAAATTTTTGGTTTGGGAAATTTTTTTGATAAAAATTATTTTCGAAAAATTTTTGATTAAAATAATTTTCGACAGAAATATTTTTCTATACAAAAATTTTTAATTAAAAAATTTTCTTTAGAAAAATTTTTGATTAAAAAATTTTCTTTAGAAAAATTTTTGATTAAAAAATTTTCTTTAGAAAAATTTTTGATAAAAATTTTCTATAGAAAAATTTTTGATACAAAAATTTCTATATTTTTATCACAAATTTTTCTATAGAAAATTTTTTATAAAACTTTTTTTTAAAAAACTTTTCCATAGAACATTTTTTTATTTTTCTACAAAAAAATTTTTGTATAGAAATTTTTTTTCATCAAAAATTTGTCGATGGATAATTTTTTTATAAAAAATGTTTCTATAGAAATTTTTTTCGTCAAAAATTTTTCTATAGAAAATTTTTTCATCAAAAATTTTTGTATAGAAAATTTTTTCATCAAAAATTTTTCGATAGAAATTTTTTTTATTAAAAATTTTTCTATAGACAATTTTTTTATCAAAAATTTTTCGATAGACAATTTTTTTATCAAACATTTTTCTATAGAAATTTTTTTTATCAAAAATTTTTTTATAGAAAACTTTTTGAGAAAAATTTTCGATAGAAAAATTGTTGATAAAAAAATTTCTATAGAAAAATGTTATAATTTTTATCAAAAATTTTTCTATAGAAAATTTTGTTATCAAAAATTTTTCTATAGAACATTTTTGTATCATTTAAAAAAAAAAACTTTTCTATAGAAATTTTTTTAAAAAAACTTTTCTATAGAAAATTTTTTTGAAAAAACTTTTTTATAGAACATTTTTGATTTTTGTACAGAAAAATTTTTTGTCAAAAATTTTTCTACAGAAAATGTTTTTGTCCAAAACTTCTATAAAAATTTTCTTTATCAAAAATTTTTGTATAGAAAATGTTTTTTATCCAAAATACAAAAATTATTCGATAGACAAGTTTTTTATCAAAAATTTTCCTATAGAAAATTTTTTTATCAAAAATTTTCCTATAGAAAATTTTTTTATCAAAAAATTTTTTTTAGAACATTTTTTTATCAATTTTTTTTTAGAACATTTTTTTTATCAACAATTTTTTTTTTAACATTTTTTTATCAAACATTTTTCTATAGAAAATTTTGTTATCAAAAATTATTTATAACAAATTTTCTATATTTTTATCAAACAATTTTTTATAGAAAATTTATTTTATTTTTAACCCTAGAACGTCATCCTTCGTCAAAATGACTACGGAAAATTTTATTTTCAAATTAAAACAAAAAAAGAGGGATATAATATGTTAAGTTTTTATTAATAATTAAGTAATAAACAAATTAATTTCTTTAAAAATTTATTAAAAAAGAGTCTATTAATACATAAGAAAACTATTTTGGTATCTATTTTTGATCACGAAGAGTTTTATTGTCTCTTGAAGTATACGTAGTCAAAATGACGAAGGATGACGTTAGTGTATGTAAAATAAGGATGACGTTCCAGGGTTAAAGTACCACGATTGAAATTTGATCCATATAAAGGCAAAGGATTTTAAATTTTAACTTAATAAATCCCTATTAATAAAAGCTAAGCTAGATAAAAACCTTGTATAAGATATAAGTCTAACTTAAACCATATTAGTTTCTTCTAAGTCCATTCTTTTGACTGCTTTGACTCTTCAACTGTCACATTTCTAAATTATCCCTTTGAAAGAGTTCAATTGTCTGACTCCCCTTTTGTCCTATTACTGCTAGAATTTAAGTTTTTCATTTCACACTTTTCTTCATAGTAATTGTTTTGCCTGACACTAGTTATTTGCCAAGTACAACCCTTTTTCTTTTGACTTTTCATAAAATATGGCGGCATTACTTACAACAACATCAAGTTTTGTTTGCCCCTCAATTTTCTTGCTCTTCTAATGTCTAAAGTCTACTCTTTTTCCATTTAGCTAATGTTTACTTTAGCTTTATTAAAAAAAAAACAACTCCTTAACATTCACCGTTACTTACTCTCCCCTAAAGCTTTTGAGAGCAACAACAACAAATGTCACAAAGTGACTTATGTTTATTAAGGTGCCATATTTTTCTATACACTGTAACGTTTGTCTATATGTGTGTGTGTATGTATTGCCAGATCTTCAGTTTCAATAAAACAACATCAATCAAAATCAGTGATTTTTATTAAATTTGACAGTTATAAACGTTCGCTGCTGCTGCCGTTGGGCTACGAGATAATAAACCTTAAGTTCTATTTTCTTTGGCTCAATGGGAAAATTATTGAAATTATCGCATCGAGTAGAGGGGATGTTTGGGCCTTTGAGTTAAGTTGTAGACAATAGTTGTTGTAAGCTTCATTCACACTTCGCCTGAGATGACAAACAAACTTATTTATTGTAGAAGTCAAGAAAAGAAAAAGTGTTGAAATACTTTTTTTTCTGAAAATCTTAATTAAACTCAATTGAATGTTTTTTTTATATATAAGTTTTCTAGGCTAAATAGTTTAAGAGTAAAAGCAGAAAAAAGGGCAATCAATTTTTGTTATCAATAAAAAGAGGGCGACAAATCAAATAAATTTCAAAAAGATAAAATGAAAGCTTTTTTATAGCAGTAGCTTTCAAGAGAGCAACTATTATTTAACCAATGACTCTAACTTAATTGAAAAGCTTTTTTAAAGGAAGCTTGAAGATTGATAACTTTTTACAAATACTTTTCATTGCAATTTCCTATTTAAAACTAATCGCAGGGGAAGACAATTTTCTATGGAAAAGAAGCTTTAAAAATAACTAAAATTCCATCCCAAAGAAAGCTTCCTCAACGAAAGCCTTGTCTCGTTGAATAAAACTTTTTGGATGAAAGCACTTTTTGATAGTGGAAGGTAACACCGATTTTATTGGAATATGTTTCTTGATTCAAATTTCTTTCATTTATAGTAAAATTTCATTGACTTTTCTGTAGGACCTTAAGAGATTAAGTTACCTATAGCAAAAGTTGTTTGGATAAAAGCTCTTCTTTAAAAACTACATTTAAATTAAAACTTTTCGGAGAGTAAGTTGTTCAGTTAAAATTTTTTAGATAAAAGCTTTGAAGTGAAATTTAATGCTTTAAAAAGATATTGTACTGAAAAATGTTTGTGTGTTTCTGTTCAGATGACAATCTTCGCTTTATGTTGATAATTCTTGGACATAATAATTCGTATTTATTCTGTCCCGCAAATAAGATATAATATGTGGTTTTCACTCGAAGAGATGGCCTAACCAACCATCGAAACGCTTTTAGGAAAGGTTTCCCCACCAACATTTTTTAGTTTTATCAAAAATCTATTTATTACAATAATAAATAATTGTAATAAATTGAGATCCTAGTGCAATACACTACAGTAAAACTATTTAATTCAATGTTTGATGTCCTAAAATTTTTTAAAAACCCTTTTTAAAAGTTCTTTTATTTTAAGAGAAAATTCATTGAATACAAAATCCGTTGAAAAATAATATACATGAAAGCTTTTCTTCTTGAGAGACAGTTTTTTTCAATAAACAAATTTGTGTCTGTAGCAAAAGCTTTTTTCTTGTAAGTTTCTTGAATTAAAACCCTTTTCTTTGGCAAAACTAATATCTTCAATGTCTATTTTTTGGGAAATCGCTTGAAATATGTGTAAGCTTCAATGAAAGCTCATTTTCTTAAAAAAAATTTTATGTTTATAGATGAAGTTAGTTAAAGTCTCCAATCAGAATTAAAGCTTTTTTACATTAAATTTTAAATATTTTTTTAGAGCAAATGTAACTTGAATTAAAGCTTTTCTCTTTTCATTTTAATAAAATTTACAGATTTTCTTGTTTAAAGTCTTAAATCATAGTTAATGCTATTTTTCAATTTACTTTAAAGTCCAGTTTTTTGACAAAAAAGTGACTTAAATTAAAGCTTTTTTCTGTTCATCCTTTTACACTTTTTTTGAAGATTTACTTTAAAGCTCGATTTTAATAAAAAATCTGACTTGAATTAAAGCTTTTCCTTTTTTATTTAAATCAAATTTAAGCTATATCTTTGTTAAATATTTTTTTTACTTTATGTTTGAAACTAGAATTTAAGCTTTTTTTTAATTTTCTTTAAAGCTCTATTTTTAGAGAAAATCTGACTTGAACTAAAGCTTTTCTTTCTTTATTTAAATAAAGTTTGAGCTACATTTTTGTTAATAATTTTTTTATTTTATGTTTGAAATTATAAGTAAAGCTTTTTCTAAATTTTCTTTAATCTCTATTTTTAGAGAAAATCCGACTTGAATTAAAGCTTTTCTTTCTTATTTAAATAAAATTTAAGCTACTTTTTTGTTAAAGATTTTTTTTATTTTATGTTTTAAATTGGAATTAAAGCTTTTTTAATTTACTTTGAAACTATTTTTAGAGAACATCTGACTTGAATTACAGAGAAAATCTGACTTAAAATAAAGCTTTTCTTTCTTCATTTAAATAAAATATAAGCTACATACATTTTTGTTAAAGATTTTTTTTATTTTATGTTTCAAATTACAATTTACTTTAAAGCTCTATTTTTAGAGAAAATCTGACTCGAATTGAATTAAAGCTTTTCAGTTTTTTATTAAGCTACATTTTTTGAAGAATTTTTTTTTATTATATGTTTGAAATCAGAATTAAAGTTTCTTTTAATTTACTTTAAAGCTCTATTTTTCGAGAAATTGTGATTTAAATGAAAGCTTTTCTTTCTTATTTAAATAAAGTTGAAGCTACATTTTTGTTAAAGTTTTTCTTATTTTATTCTTGAAATCAGAAGTAAAGCTTTTTTTAAATTTACTGTAAGCTCTATTTTTGAGAAATTGTGACTAAAATAAAAGCTTTTGTTTTCTCTATACTCTAAGAAAATTTACTCTACATTTTTGTTGAAGATTTTTTTATTTTGAATTAAAGCTTTTTTGCATTAAAGCTCTACTCCCAATACAATTTACTCTACATTTGTGTGGAATATTTTCTTGTTAGAATATTTCTTTGCTTTCCAAGCCTCGAGTTTACTTACAAAACTTAAGGGTGTCATTTAAAGTGCCAGACCATTTATTAGGAACAAACAATGGACTCAAAAATGTTAAATTGCAATTCAACCAAATGTTGACTTTATTAATATTTAAGTACATTTTTGGGTTAATGTAAACACATTAGTTTAGGAAAATATTTTCTAGATTTTGAAAAGAAAAATATCAAATTTCAGATATTTTTTTTTCGGAGTGAAAAGTTTTATAAAGTAACATTTTAATGAAAAGCAAATTTACTATTAATTGTAAAAATTGTTGGAATTAATTGAAACTTTAGGGGATGTTTAACCCTTTCAAGGAATCAAAGAGTGTCTCCAAATTTGAAAATTTAAATTTGTTAAACAAACTTTTAAGATTATCCAGATAGAGGGAAGGATAGTCTAGAAGACAGTCACATCTTGAATTATTTTTATTTTTTTCTTATAAATTTTAAATTTTATTTAACTTTAACTTGTTTTTTAGTTTATATTTATTACATGTATTAAATTTCTTGTTTAAATGTCATTACAAATAATTTTTATGGCAAAACTATTATAAAGAAACTTTCATAACGCTGTTTAGACCACATGACAGTTTTTGTATATGATAGTTTTTATACTTAACATTTTTTTTGTATTCAATATTATGTTTTTTTTTTATTACAGAAAAACCACAAGATCTCATAATGAAACACAGTAGCCCAGAAAACTAATAACCACAAACATGGCTGGTTTATTTTTCATAATTCAAAAAAACTTTAATATTTTTTAATGACATTGATATGTAAGTATGAAAAAAAGTTGAAAAAATTTTAAATATTTTAAAGAATTTAAAAAGGAATCAAATGTTTAACGGTCTAAAGAAGTATGCGATAAGAAAAAATGTTATAAAAACCTCAAAAATAACCGTTAAAATCGTCAACTAAGCAAAAGAGCAAATAAAAAGTTAAGAGAGAGCTTTTAAAGTTAAGCAATAGCTTGGCTTTAAATTACACTGATCAACGTTTAAGTTAGGCCTTTTTTATGTTTTATGGTCCCCTAAGTACAAAAAGAACCAACATTTTTTCAACAATTTTTTTTTTGGATTTTTGCAGAGGTTGTCCTACTTATTTTACCATATATTGAAAACAACTTGTCAGATTTTGTCAAATAGGACATAAATGGATTAAGAACAACTAAGCCCTGAAATCCTGCTAACACAAGTTTTTTGTGTCATATATGGTTTTAGAGTTATATACATTACAATTTTAGAAAAACATTTTTTTTTTTGTAAAATCGAAAAATTTTGCTTGTACAAAAGCAACCAACATTTTTTTCAACGATTTTTTTTTTATTTTTGCAGAGGTTGTCCTAATTATTTTACCATATATTGAAAACAACTTGTCCGATTTTATTGAAAAATACTTTAATGGATTAAGAACAACTAAGCCCTGAAATCCTGCTAACACAAGTTTTTTGTGTCATATATGGTTTTAGAGTTATATACATTACAATTTTAGAAAAACATTTTTTTTTTTGTAAAATCGAAAAATTTTGCTTGTACAAAAACAACCAACATTTTTTTGATTTTTGCAGAGGTTGTCCTACTTATTTTACCATATATTGAAAACAACTTGTCCGATTTTATCGAAAAATACCTTAATGGATTAAGAACAACTAAGCCCTGAAATCCTGCTAACACAAGTTTTTTGTGTCATCAATGGTTTTAGAGTTATATACATTTTAATTTTAGAAAAACATTTTTTTTTCAAATCGAAAAAATTTTTATTTTTTCGAAAATTTATAAAAAAAAAAATTTAAAATGGGAAAAACTTTTTAATGTTTCTTATCAATCATAAAACTTTTAATATTCCAAATAGCAAAAGCTTTATATTATAAAAATCTAACGACTAGTAGGGATTTTATAACGAAAAATGTAAAAATAGTCAAATTTTGCAAACAAATTTTTCATATAAATCCTAATATTTTCAAAAAGTAAAGAAAAGGCCCCAAATTTAAAGATACATATTTCCATGCGACTTAACACGAAATATTAAAAAAAAAACAAAATCTTTCAAAATTTTGGAGTACCTCCTAAACAACATAAACATAGTTTTACGTTCCCCAAAGAAAAAAAAATTGCTTTCATTTTGAGGAAATTTGGCACAGACATTTTATATGGCATTAGGGCCCTTGGAATTGAATTTGGTCAAAATCGGTCTATTATTTTGATTATCTCTTATAGGTCTTATTTCTCGGAATTGAAATTTTGAACACAAACTTCAGTATATTTTAATGAAATTGAAATTCTAAGACGGAATTAGCTTAAATACAAAATTGGATATTTTCAGTTTATTGCTAATAAAATCCAAATTTATTCATGGATTTTCAAAAAAAAAGGCTTATTTTTTTTTGCAATACTAGCAGTTTTAGGATCATATAATAAAAATTTAAGATTTTTGACATCTCCATTTTTTTTTTTGCGAATTTTTAAAAATTTTAAATACTAAATTTTTTTTTATAAAAAAAAAAAATATTTTTCCATTTTCAAGTGCAAATAACTCAGAAACTGTGAAAGATATAAAAAATTATTTTAAAGCGACTTAAAGATAATTTTGTTTAATCTTCTATTCTGTGACTTTCAACAAAATCGAACAACCCGTTCCAAAGATATGACAAAATAGATGGGCCGGTCTTTTCAAAAATTTCAAATTTTTAAAAAATTAAAAATAAAAAATTTAAAAAAATAAAATCACTAGTTATTAATATGTTTTCAGAAAAGGGGGCTTATTTAAGTTGGAATAGAATCAATAGTTTTAAAATCATGTAATAAAAATTTAAGGTTTTTGCCATTTTCTTTTTTTTATGAATAATTAAAAAAAAATTTTTTTTTATAAAATTTTTTTATAATTTTTTTTTTTCATTTTAAAGTGCAAATAACTCGGGATGCGTTAAAGATATTAAAATTGTTTTAAAGCGATTTAAAGGCAATTATATTTAATCTTCTATTCTGTGGCTTTCAATAAAATCGAACAACTCGTTCCAAAGATATAATAAAATCGATGGACCAGCCTATTCAAAAATTTCAAATTTTTAAAAAATTTTTAGTTTTTATAATCAGAAGATCATTACAGATAATATAAATATGATGGTTTTGGTATTGTTGACTGGTTTTATTGTTCGCAAAGAAACTGATTTACTTTAATTGTTATAGATTCCTTCTTTAATCTGAAAATAAATTCTTTAATATTTATTTAGCTCTTGAAATTGAGTTTAAAAAGCAAATCAAAGCTAGTCTGAGAGTCTTAAGCCTATCTTTCCTATTCAATATTTACTTTTACTACACAGAAATTCCAATTTAATTTAAACCCATTCATGAATTGCTTTGGTCAGAGTTTTTTTTGTCCATATTTGTTTAGATTTTTTTGTTTTTCTATAAATTTTTACTTCTCTAGTACTCAATCCTCTGGTATATAATTCAAGGAAATTTACACTTAAACTCATAAAATAAACATGATTAGCGTTGCACTACTAAATACTTCTTCCACCTTAAAAAAAGTCTCAAGACTAAGTCTCGTCTTGTCTCATACGTCCGCCCGTCCGTCCGTCCGTCCGTCCGTCCTTCTGTTCAACCAACCTCATCTCATCCTCTATAAGCACTTGAGTCAAACGATATCGCCAGGTTTTGTTATTTTTTACCTTTTCAGGTAAATATTGAAAATGAGGACAACAAAAAAAAAATCTCCCATCTCTTATTATTAAAGCATTAACTTAACTCCTCTTTAACTTCCAGAACCAAAAGAAAAAAAGAGCAATCATAAATATTTAGTGGCTGTAGTGAAGACAGAAACTAACAAATCACTAAATAAACACTTGATAATATTTTATAGAAAAAATTAAAGAAAAAAATCGAAAAATAAACATTGTAGACTTGAAAAAGGAAAAAATCTAAAGTCATTCCTTTTTTTATAGAAAAACATTTTTCATGAATATTTAAGAGTTTTTATAGTTTTTTTTTGTTGTAGTTGTTATCTTAAGATTTATGTTAATTAAATGTAAACAATTAAAGAATTTCTATAGAAAAATTAAATGCTAAAGAAAATATTATAAGATTCTCTTTATTTTCTTAAAGCTAAAAAGAAAATAAATGAAGCATTTATT
This sequence comes from Stomorhina lunata, assembly GCA_933228675.1. Classification (NCBI taxonomy): domain Eukaryota; kingdom Metazoa; phylum Arthropoda; class Insecta; order Diptera; family Rhiniidae; genus Stomorhina; species Stomorhina lunata. The sequence goes on along the minus strand of OW121742.1, from coordinate 122,292,351 downwards.
TATCAACAGTTTTTCTACTTTTTGTATTGAACAAAAAAAAAAGCTTTTATTAACCGCAAGTTTTCCTATTTGTGAAAAGCTTTTATTCATACAAAAGTTTTTGGTATAAAAGACATTCATTAAAGCTTTATTACCAATCACAAACAAAGCTTTTCTTAAAGCACAACCTAAAGCTTAAAGAAACTTAAAGGTTTTTCATCTCACTAGAAGCACTACCGTCCTTCAAAAGAAGTCTTTATTCAAGACCAATTAGTAAAGCTCTTTATTACCAACAAATTACTCTCATTTCAGCCCTTGTTTTTTTAGAAAGCACTTTCCAAACTAAGCTTTCTTTACAGTACAAAAATCGATTCTTTTGAGCTAAAAAGTTGCTTCACTTCAAGCTGTGGTTATATCTCATTAAGTTGTGATAAAACTCAGCTCTTCATAAAAAGGAAGTATTTAGTTTTTATTTTTTTTTTAGAAAAAACTGCAAAATATCGAAAATATCAAAATGTTTTATTGAAGCTTTTATTTAGGCTTTTATGTGTAATTTAAAAGACATTCATTGAAGCTTTGTTACCAATCAAAAATAAGCTTTCTTTTAAGTAGAAACTTTAAAGCTCTGCGGCTGTGAAGCAAAATCGCACTTATTTTCTATATTAAAATTTAATCTCTTAAAAATCTTTTTTTAAATCAGAAATATGAGAAGAAAAAAAAATTAATTTAAGCTCTAAAGAAAGCTTTTTAATATTGCTCAGACTTTTTTTAAGTAAAGACTTCTTAGAAGAAAAAAGCTTTATTTTAAGCTTAATCTTTTAAGCTGCAGAAATATCATTCCCTTTGAACTTTATTTTGTAAATAAAAGTTGAGTTTGTTCTTTTTATTAAAACTTTTTTCTCAAGAATTTTTTTTGCTAAACTTTTACTTTTACTCATTTTCAAACTTCATTTTCTAGCAAAAGCTTTCAACTTTCATGTTTGTTGTACCAAAAAATTTATACATATTTTTCTATTTTAACTTTTTGTATACTTCTCACGAAAAGAATAAAACTTTTTTCTTAAGAATTTTTTTTGCTAAACTTTTACTTTTACTCATTTTCAAACTTCATTTTCTAGCAAAAGCTTTCAACTTTCATTTTTGTTGTACCAAAAAATGTATACATATTTTTCTATTTTAACTTTTTGTATACTTCTCACGAAAAGAATACAAGTTTCTTGCCAAAAAATCTATATTTTTTAAGCTTTTTCAAAAAGTTTACTTAAGTTTGTGTTTTTTTAAAAGCTTTTTTCTTTAGAAACAAGTTAATCGTGTTTAAGAATAAAAGTCAGAAAGAGAATATTTATTTAATGGTAAAACTTTTTTGAAAACTTTTTTTGCGCAAAAAAAGCTTTTTAGAAAAATACTTACATTACGACAAACATAAAAAGAGCTTTTATTTGACTTAAGAAAAGTAGCTGATTATATTATTATATTATTATATTTCTGAAAGTTTTGCTTTAAATATTTGCCTTACGTTCTTCTACGACAAACAGAAAAAGAGCTTTTATTTGACTTGAAAAATATATTATATTATTTAAAAAAGCTTTTTATGAAGAGATAGAGCTTTTTAACTACTTTTAAAAAAAGCTTTAATTCCAGCTTAAAAGCAAGTTATTGTATTAAAAATTGTTATCTTAATTTATTAAAAGCTTTAATTTCAGCAAGTTTTGCTTTAACTTCTCTCATCGAAAAATATATTTTTTTAGTAATAACTTTTCCATTGATACAAAAAAGAAAAGCTTTTTATTGGAATAATTAATAATTAGAGCACTTTTTCTTCATAAAGCTTTTATTTAAATAAATTAATAAAATTATTTTATTTAAACAACATTTTTTTCTATCTAAAAATAGATTTAAAACAAAAATAAGCTCGAATTCTAAGTTTAAATAAAGGAGCTTTACAAAAAAACATTAATTTATAATAGCTTTTACAAAGAAAGAATTTAAGCTTTTTATTCGAATAATTTTTTTAAATAAACTTAACTTGAAACTTAAGAAAAGCTTTAATTTTAGAACATTTTTCTGAGTTAAAAATGAGCTTTCCTTAAATTAAACATGCTTTAACGCAATTTTGTAGAAAAAAGCTTTCAGTTGCTCTTAAAGGCTCTTTTTATACAAAAAGTTTATTTTTTCAAAAAAACAAAAATAGTTACTGAACTTTAATTGAAGCTTTTTTCTAAAAATGTTTTATTTAGTTCTCTTTTTTTTGTAGTGTTCTTTACTAAAACAAAAAAAGCTTTTACTCCGGCAAATTTTGAAAAGCTTTCAGTTGACTCTTAAAAGCTTTTTGTATACACAAATTTTATATATTCCAGCAGAAGATTTATTTAGATTTTACTAAAGCTTTTTCTTTACAGTATTTTTATTACGAAAATAAAAGCTTTTTCTTTATACAAAAAGTCTGATTTATTTCAACCATAACCAAAGCTCCCAGAAATCATAACACAAGCTGCAGCCCTGCCACCATTTGCAACAAAATCTATTTTCTGTCATACATAATTCATATTGTAGCAGCCATTTCTTTAACATTTACCTAAAGTTGGCTACTTTTTCCTAGAAAAACATAACAAATTCAAGATCATTTACATTAAAAAATTGCTAAAGCTTTTTTTAAAAGAAGCAAAATAAACTGCAAACAAAGTTAACCAACATTATTATGGACTACTTGGACTTAGTAAGAGTCATAGTGATCATGATGATTATGATTTTGAGTTGCATGATAATGAAAGATCATTATAATGATCTTGTAAGAAATTGTTAACATTTCGTCTTCGTAAAAGTCACAAACATGATGTGGAACATCATTTTGAGGTTCATCATAATGAAGCTTAAGGCAGAGGATCATTGAGCTTAGAAAATGTTCAGTTCAGTTGCTGGTTTGTTTTGTGGCAATGACAAAATGCTTAAAATATTACTTGCAACTTGGTTTGTTTTAAATCATGTTTTCAGCTTCAGGCTATAAAATGTTGAAAGAACAGTTTGTTGATGCTGACGAGGCTTAAGAATGATGAGGATCGATGTTTAAATGTCTAGTTTGTTATTTTTCTACTTAATGTTTTTAGTGATCGTGCTTAATGATCTTGTTTTAAAGATTTGTTTCTACTCAACATAAAAATGGTCTTCAAACCGCAATTGGTCAATAATACTTGAGACTATTTGTAATGGACTTTTAAAATTATTTCATTCTTCTACAAATAGTTTTGCTAATAGAGAGATTGAGGTTTCATTCTTTAAAGAAAAACAATTTCAAACAAACGGGAGTCATTATAGTCTTAAGTTTTTTTTCCTTTCTAACCCACTCTAAGTCATTTAGTCATTAAGGCTTGTTCGTCTGCTTGCCATTGAACCTAATTTTTCTGAGACTTTTTTTTAAATTAACTAAAATTTTTTTTCATATAAAAGAATTTTCCCAAAACCCAATCGATTTTAAATTAAACAAAACCCACCAAAACAGAAGTCCCTAAACTTTTTGTAAATAATTTAAAAACTTTGTGATTTACAAATTCTGTTTAAATTTGTTTGTAAAAGCAAAAAAACCTAAAAAAAAACCTTAACAAAGTAGAAAATTTTTTCGCTTTTTATCAGAAAAAAAAGTTAAAAAGGTAAAAACTCAACTCAAGAGTTGTTCTTGTTGTTGATGATGATGTTGCTGCTGTTGCCAGAACAGCAGCAGTCGTTTGTTGTTGATGTTAATGTTGTCGATTTCTGTAACACAAACAACATGCCGACAAGTTCTATGACCTTACAATCAAATGAAACACAAACAACAACAAAAAAAAAACCCAAGGAGGAGCTGCAAAAAGGAAAAGCTCCTCTTTCTAGTATGTAATTGCAAACAATAACAACAAAAAAATATATTATACATATATACTTTAACTACATGAAATTACAAAAACAACAAACTGAAATAAATGCCAAAGGATAAAGGGATAAAAAAAGGAAAATGACTACATTTCCACACTGAGAGAAAAAGCTTTCACTAAAGCTTTTTCTAAAGAAAGGGATATTTTCCTTGAAATTTTCAAAAATTTCTTTTTTTTAAGAAAATTTTCAAAAATTTCTTATTTTTTTTAAGAAATTTTTCAAAAATTTCTTATTTTTATAAGAAATTAAAAAAAAAATTCTTATTTTTATAAGAATTTTTTCAAAAATTTCTTATTTTTATAATAAATTTTTCAAACATTTCTTATTTTTCTAAGAAATTTTTCAAAAATTTCTTATTTTTCTAAAAAAATTTTCAAAAATTTCTTACTTTTCTAAGAAACTTTTGAAAAATTTCTTATTTTTCTAAGACATTTTTCAAAAATTTTCTTATTTTTCTAAGAAATTTTTTAAAAATTTCTTATTTTTATAAGAAATTTTTCAAAAATTTCATATTTTTATAAGAAATTTTTCAAAAATTTCCTATTTTTATAAGGAATTTTTCGAAAATTTTCTTATTTTTCTAAGAAATTTTTCAAAAATTTCTTATTTTTCTAAGAAATTTTTCAAAAATTTCTTACTTTTCTAAGAAACTTTTGAAAAATTTCTTATTTTTCTAAGACGTTATTCAAAAATTTTCTTATTTTTCTAAGAAATTTTTTCAAAATTTCTTATTTTTATAAGAAATTTTTCAAAAATTTCATATTTTTATAAGGAATTTTTCAAAAATTTCTTATTTTTATAAGGAATTTTTCAAAAATTTTCTTATTTTTCTAAGAAATTTTTCAAAAATTTCTTATTTTTATAAGGAATTTTTCAAAAGTTTCTTATTTTTATAAGAAATTTTTCAAAAGTTTCTTATTTTTATAAGAAATTTTTCAAAAATTTCTTATTTTTATAAGAAATTTTTCAAAAATTTCTTATTTTTATAAGAAATTTTTTAAAAATTTCTATTTTTTTTAGGAAATTTTTTAAAACTTTCTTATTTTTATAAGAAAACTTTCAAAAATTTCTTATTTTTTTATAAGAAATTTTTCAAAAATTTCTTATTTTTTTATAAGAAATTTTTTAAAAATTTCTTATTTTTTTAAGAAATTTTTCAAAAATTTCTTATTTTTATAAGAAATTTTTCAAAAAATTCTTATTTTTATAAGAAATTTTTTAAAAATTTCTTATTTTTATAAGAAATTTTTCAAAAATTTCTTATTTTTTTAAGAAATTTTTCAAAAATTTCTTATTTTATAGGAGATTTTTCAAAAATTTCTTATTTTTATAGGAATTCTTCAAAAAGTTCTTATTTTTATAGGAAATTTTTGAAAAATTAATTATTTTTATATTTTTATAGGAAATTTTTCAATAATTTCCTATTTTTTTTAAGAAAATTTAAAAAAATTTTCATTTTTTGTTTTAAGAAATTTTTCAAAAATTTCTTATATTTTTAATGAAATTTTTTAAAAATTTCAATTTTATAAGAAATTTTTCAAAAATTTCAATTTTATAAGAAATTTTTCAAAAATTTCTTATTTTTTATTGCATTTTTTTTTTAATTTCTTATTTTTATAGCAAATTTTTCCAAATTTTTTTATTTTAAAAGCAAATTTTATTTTAAAGAAATTTTTCAAAAATTTCTTAATTTTTTTAAGGAAATTTTTCAAAATTTGTTTATTTTTTTAAGGAAATTATTTTAAATTTTTCTTTTTTTTAAGAAATTTTTCAATTTTTTGTTAAAGAAAATTTTCAGAAATTTCTTATTTTTATAGGAAATTTTTTAAAAATTTCTTGCTTTTATAGGAAATTTTTAAAAAATTTCTTATTTTTATAGGAAATTTTTCAAAAATTTATTATTTTTATAGGAAAATTTTCAAAAATTTCTTATTTTTATAGGAAATTTTTCAAAAATTGCTTATTTTTATAAGAAATTTTTCAAAAATTTATTATTAAAAAATTTTTTTTTTTATTTTTTAAAGAAAATTTCTTATTTTTAAAGAAAATTTTCAAAAATTTTTTATTTTTTAAAGAAATTTTTCAAAAATTTCTTTTTTTTTAAGAAATTTTTCAAAATTTTTTTATTTTTATAAGAAATTTTTCAAAAATTTCTTATTTTTATAGGAAATTTTTCAAAAATTTCTTATTTTTATAGGAAATTTTTCAAAAATTTCTTATTTTTATAAGAAATTATTCAAAAATTGCTTATTTTTATAAGAAATTTTTCAAAAATTTATTATTTAAAAAAAATAATTTTTTATTTTTTAAAGAAATTTTTCAAAAATTTCTTATTTTTAAAGAAAATTTTCAAAAATTTCTTATTTTTTAAAGAAATTTTTCAAAAATTTCTTTTTTTTTTAAGAAATTTTTCAAAATTTTTTTATTTTTATAAGAAATTTTTCAAAAATTTCTTATTTTTATAGAAAATTTTTCAAAAATTTCTTATTTTTATAAGAAATTTTTCAAAAGTTTTTTACTTTATAAGAAATTTTTCCAAGATTTTTTATTTTTTTTTAGAAATTTTTCAAAAATTTCTTTTTTTGATTGGATTTTTTTTTTTAAATTTATTAAAGGATCTCTATAAAATCTAAAATCTGACTACATCAAGACTGAGGATTAAAATTTATAAACTTTTCCCTTTATGGTCACCTTATCTTCCTTTATTATGTCATTTGCACCTAATCACTGTAATTATTACATGTTATTTGTATAAATAATTAACTAACTCGCCAATAATAACCATTTTCCTTACATTTTCTTTTCTTATTAAAAAGAAAATAATGTCCCTTAAGAAAGCATTTCTTATTAAATTAAAGGCAAATCTTGAATAAATTCCAGTTTCTTTTAATCTTAAAGCAACTGAGGGGGTGAGAAAAAGTCTCCAAATAAACATGGTTCTCCCTTTCCATCTTTACTAGAATTACTTTGTTTACAATTAAGTTAACGGTGAAATATTAACCCTCTTTCTACCACTAAGAGCAAATGATTTAGAGAGTTTGAGAGTATGTTTTGCAGTCTCTGCTTTTACAAAATTTATTGTTAATAAAACAAAAGAAATTATTAAAATTCAATTATAAGAAATATAAAGCAAATAATTTACTTGACTGGAATAAAACAAAAAAAAAAGTATAAAATTAATGAACTCAAATCTCCCACTTTCTGTCTCTCTCCTGCATGGGAATAACGAGAAAAAAAGAGTAAAGTTAACAAAAGCTAGAAAAGGAAAAGAGAAAAGTAGTAAAAAACACACAGCTGTTTAAACAAGTACTAAGTAGTTTAGTACCCTTAAACTTTATCAGAAGTTAACAAAAAAGTACTTTAAAGCTTAAAAAGATTGTTGTTAACTTAAAGGTAAAAACACTTGAAAAATCTGTACTTTTTTTGCAATAAAAAAATAGAAAATCATAATTACTTTGTCTATTTAGCAAAAGCTATAAAAACAAACAAAAATTATGCAAAAAATATTATGAAAACGTTATAAATGTTAGCAGTTAAGGTGGTTATTTGGTAGCAAAACTTCAAAGGATTAAATTAAAAAATCAGAGAAAAAAATATATAAAAAAACACTTGCAAAATTTTCATTTATGTCTGTTACAAGCCATAACGATACTGTTTTTAATGCTTTAGTATAAGGTTTTAGAAAAAAAAAACGGATTTCGAAAAGAAAAGTAGGGATAAACGGGAGTAGGAGTATTAACAGTTTCGTTTGTGACATTATAGCAGACATTAATTTGGCTGAACGCTTTGGAACTTTGGAGAAGAAAGACGGTAACAAATAAAAGGAGACACTTTAGAAAAAATAAAATTAAAATTTAATTTTCTTTTGAGTCAAAGATATAAAAGGAGAATGACTAAGATTTTGTAAAAAAAAATCGCTGTTAAAGAATCACTTCTATTTTCGAATTTAGTCAAAATTTTTTAACTTTTTTGTACCAACTTTATTTTATAGGAAATTATAGGAATTTTTCAAAATTTTTTTATTTTTATAGGAAATTTTTCAAAAATTTCTTATTTTTATAGGAATTTTTTTAAAAATTTATTAAATTTAAGGAAATTTTTTTAAAATTTTCTTATTTTTTAAGGAAATTTTTCAAAATTTTTTATTTTTATAGGAAAATTTTCAAAAACTTCTTATTTTTATCGAAAATTTTTTAAAAATTTCTTGTTTTTATAGAAAATTTTTAAAAATGTCTTATTTTTATAGGAAATTTTTCAAAAATTTCTTATTTTTATAGGAAATTTTTTAAAAATTTCTTATTTTTACAGAAAATTTTTCAAAAATTTCTTAAAAAAATAAGAGGTTTTTCAAAAATTTCTTATTCTTATAGGAAATTTTTTAAAAATTTCTTATTTTAAAAGGAAAATTTTCAAAAATTTCGTATTTTTTAAGGAAATTTTTCAAAAAAAATCTTATTTTATAGGAAATTTTTCAAAAATTTATTATTTTTAAGGAAATTTTTCAAAAATTTCTTATTTTTATAAGAAATGGTTTAAAAATTTCTTATTTTTATAGGAAATTTTTAAAAATTTTTTATTTTTATTGGAAAATTTTCAAAAGATTCTTATTTTGATAAGAAATTTTTCAAAAATTTCTTATTTTTATAGGAAATTTTTCAAAAATTTCTTAATTATATAGGAAATTTTTCAAAAATTTCCTATTTTTTAAGGAAATTTTTCAAAAATTTCTTATTTTTATAGAAAATTTTTCAAAAATTTCTTATGTTTATAGGAAATTTTTCAAAAATTTCTTATTTTTGTAGGAAATTTTTCAAAAATTTCTGATTTCTATATGAAATTTTTCAAAAATTTCTTTCAAAAACTTCTAATTTTTTAATTTTTCAAACATTTCTTATTTTTTTAAGAAAATTTTTCAAAAAATTCTTATTTTTTTAAGAAATTTTTTTAAAAATTTCTTATTTTTTAAGGAAAATTTTCAAAGATTTCTTATTTTTTAAGGAAATTTTTCAAAAATTTCTAATTTTTTAAGGAAATTTTTCAAAAAATTTTTATTTTTAAAGGAAATTTTCCTAAAATTTCTTGTTTTAAAAGGAAATTTTTCAAAATTTTTCAAAATTGATATTTTTATTCGGAAAATTTTAATTTCGCCCAACTAGTAGAGAAAACTCCCAAGTCATTTAAATAAAAAAGTAAATAAGCCGCTGGCTTAACAAAATAACGCCTTTTAAACTGTTGAATTTCCAAAGTAATGTTTATTGATTTTTTAATGAATTTATTTAAATCTAGCCACAATTTTTGGTTTCTTATTTTTATTTCAACAATTCTCCTTTATTTTACCCTTCTCTTTGGCTGGTTTCTTTATTAAACTATTTATGTGTTTTTTTATTTTTTCCTGTAATTCCTTCCCATATTTTATGTTCCATAAATTAGTTGTTTATTTTTATGGCCCACCAATAACATTACGAAAAATTGTCATAAATATTTGAAAATCACATTTTTTATTTCTCTCTCTATTTCTAAGGCTTTAATGACAATAGTTGATTTATTTGGGAACTTAAAATAAAAATCTATTTATGAAACATTCAATAAAAAAAAATCCCGGACGGCCACACACACTCAACATAACTCCTCGAGTCTTCGAATTACATTTAAAGGCAATGGAAAAAAAGACATAAAGAATTTTAATGGGTTTTTAATAGTTAAATGTAGTGTATGGACTAAGTTTAGTTGGTTCATTTTCCAGAGTTAGACACAAATTCATTTATTTCCATAAAAAATTTTATTATTAAATTATCTTTATAATAAAATAAAAAATGTAAGGTTATGTTAAAAAAGCATTAAAATCCCCATGACATGGCTTTTTAAAAGACAATGAATGTCAGTTTTTGCCTAATTCTTAAAATTTAATATGAAAACATGTGTTTGTTACAGGGGAATTTTGTCCACAAAAAGGGGTGTCTTTTCCAAAATGTTTTGAATGGAAAAAACACTTGTCATTTTTGGAAATTTGCACATATGCTGCTCGAGCTTTTGCTAGAAAACGGAGGAGATTTTTAAATTGAATTTCTAATTTGACAATTGTAATCTTTTTGGCAAAACATTTCATTTAATGAAAGGACATTAGATTTTGAATACAGGGTGGGTATTTAAGGGATTTTGATGAATGACAGGACATTTAATAAGCAACCAAACCCATATTACAATAAATAAGAAGAGGACAATGTTAGGTTAGAAATTTAAGGGCTGAATTTTGGGAAAGTGAGTGAACTAAAAGAAAATGTTTTGAATTACTTAAACAAATTTAATAAAAGAACTTTAATAGAATATATCTTAAACCTTAAGTATAAACTTAACTAGAATTAGAACTAGAATTATAAATTGAATCAGAAAAGTGTCAAAAAGAGTCCACAAGAGAGACCAGGAGTGAATCAGAACCAGAGCAAAACTAGAACAGAACCAAAAACGAAACCTGAAAAATTTCCTTAAAAAAGTAAGAAAATTTTGAAAAATTTCCTCAAAAAAATAAGAAATTTTTAAAAAAATTCTTAAAAAAATTAAAAAATTAAAAACAAAAAAATCATATAAAAATAAGATATTTTTGAAAAATTTCCTTAAAAAAATAAATATTTGAAAAATTTCTTAAAAAAATAAAAACTTGTTGAAAAAATTCCTATACAAATTAAAAATTTTTAATAATCCCTATAAAAAACGAAATTTTTAAAAAAATTTCCTATAAAACTAAAAAAAATTGAAAAATTTCATATAAAAATAAGAAATTTAAAAAAAATCCTACAAAAATAAGAAATTTTTGAAAAATTTCCTTAAAGTATGAAATTTTTAAAAATTTCCCACAAAGATAAGAGATTTTTGAAAAATTTCTCATAAAAATAAAAAAATTTTGAAAAAAGTCCTATAAAAATAGGAAATTTTAATTTTTGAAGAATTTTGTATAAGAAATAGAACAAATTAAAAAATTTGGAAATTTCTGAAAAATTTCCTATAAAAAAAGAAATTTTAAAAAACTTCCTATCAAAATAAGAAATTTTTTAAAAATTGCCTATAAAAATAACAAATTTTGGAAAAATTTTCTATAAAAATAAAAAATTTTTTAAAAAAATTTCCTATAAAAAAATTTTTTTTTTTAAATTTTCCTTTAAAATAAGAATTTTTTTAATTTCTTATAAAAAAAGAAATTTTTGAAAAATTTCCTTAAAAATTTTTTTGAAAAAATTCTTATAAAAATAAGATATTTTTGAAAAATTTCCTATAAAAATAAGACATTTTTAAAAAATTTCTTTTTAATATAAGAAATTTTCAAAAATTTCCTATACAAAAATAAATTTTTTTTGAAAAATTTCCTATAAAAATAAGAAATTTTTTTAAAAATTTCCTATAAAAATAAGAAAATTTTAAAAAAAATTTCTGTAAAAATAAGAAATTTATGAAAAATTTTAAAAAAAATTTCCTATAAAAATAAAAAGTTTTTAAAAAACTTCTTATAAAAATAAGAAATTTTTGTAAAATTTCCTTTAAAAATAAGATTTTTTTTGAAAAACTTATTTAAAAAAATAAGAAATTTTTGAAAAATTTTCTTCAAAAATTAAGAAATTTTTGAAAAATTTCCTTAAAAAATAAGACATTTTTGAAAAATTTCCTTAAAAAAGAAGTTTTTAAAAATTTTCCTTAAAAAATAAGAAATTAAAAAAAAAATCCTATAAAAAAAGAAGCTATTGAAAAATTTTCTATAAAAATAAGAAATTTTTGAAAAATTTCCTACAAAACTAAGAAATATTTCAAAAATTTCTTATAAAAATAAGATATTTTTGAAAAATTTCCTATAAAAAGAAGATATTTTTGCAAAATTTCCTTAAAAAATTTCCTATTAAAATAAGAAATTTTTGAAAAATTTCCTATAAAAATAAGGATTTTTTAAAAAAATTCTATAAAAATAAGAAATTTTTGAAAAAAATACTATTTTTCATTCAAAAATCGCCGAAATGCTGATAAATCGGCAAATCTGGCAGGCTTGATTGAAATATATAAAAATTTTCTATAAAAATAGGAAATTTTAGAAAAATTACCTAAAAAGATTAGAAATTTTTGAAAAATTTCTTAAAAAAATAAGAAGTTTTTGAAAAATTTCCTACAAAAATAAGAAATTTTTAAAAATTTCCTTAAAAATAAGACATTTATAAATAAATATGTGAGGCCTGGTTGAAATATATAAAACTAACGGCTATATTTAGTTAAGCCAACGGCTTATTTACGCATTGAACTAAATGACTTGGGAGTTTCTCACTCACTCTTTCGCTCTCTTTCTTTTTGTTTGGAGTTTTTTCTCTTGACTATAAACTTTCGTAATAAAATCATAAAATGTTGCCATATTTGTCATTTTTTTTTTATGTAACCTCATAAAAAAATCACTTTTTTGACACTTTCAGTCCAAAATATTAAATTTTATGTTTTATTAAATAGTTAACACATGTGTTAAAGTTAACTTTAATATTTAAATACTAACAAAAGGAAATCTTTAATAAGGGAACAAATCATTTCATTTTGTTGAAAAAGGAAAAGAAGGGAAAGAGGGAGAAAAAAAAACACAGGCATATTAATTAATGTCAACATTTTTGTTGTACATGAAAATTTATGTGTATTTGTTGTTGTCGTTGTTTTATGTTGCTGACATTGTCTTTAATTAATGAGTCTTAAAATAAAGTTTTTATTCCTGAACAATTTTTTTCCTTTCCGATTTTTTTTCCTTTTGGATGTTGCAAGTTAATAAGCAGAAATAAGCAGAAAATTTTGTTTGTAGGGAAATGAGTAATATTAAGACAAATTAAAAGGATAGGGGAAAGGGTCGGTGGGTTATATGTTAGTAAATAATAGGCAAAAGAAAAACTAAGCTTAATGACATTTCCTAAGAAGTTCAAAGGGAAAAAGAAAACAAGGTGGCCAGATTAGAAAATTAAACAGAAAAAGAAAGTGGAGCAACACTCAGGGAATGTCTCCTACCAGAACACAACCAGAATAGAACTGAAATAGAATTCGATTTAAAAATTCCGTTTCTTTTCAATTTCGTTGAAGAGTTTTTTTTAATTTGTTTAACTTTATTAATTCCTTTCTAAATATTTTCTTAATCCATTTATTTTCTAATAATTTTTCAAAATTTATTACAATTTCAATATCATTTTAAAAATTTCCCCGTGGTCAATTTTCATTAGTTAATTTAAACAAAATTGCCTAATAAATTATTATTTAATTTTCAAAATCATGAAATCGTGTTCAAAATAACATTAATATCAATATTATTATGGACTATTTGTTTACCATAAAATTTAATTTATTTAAAAATTTTTGAGAAAATTATAACAACTAACAAATATTTCGTAAATCATTTCAAAAAATTGAATCAAAATATTTGTTAAGAAATAAATGAAATTGTTTATAATTTGTGGGAGATTATAAAATATAAAGTTTATTTTATTTACATGATTTTGTTAAGAAAATAAAAAAAAATAAGAAATTTTGTAAAAATTTATCAAAATTGATTGACATTGATTTGTTAAAAATTTGGGGGGTTTCAAAGAAAATATTGGGGGAATATTTTGGGAAGATCTTGAAATTTTTAATGAAGGAATTTCATTTCCTTAAAATTTCATGTCTTTGCTTCAATTTATTAATTTGTAAATATTTTTCTTTTATTAAATTTTTCTTTTAGTCCAAAAAAACTATTTTTATTCTAATTGTTTGTTCATGTGTGTCTAAATTTTTTCGATTCGATATTTTTTTTTTTCATAAAAATGGAAAGTCGAGTGTTCTTGTTTTTTGTAATAGTAGATTTTTCCTTTTCTGCTTTGGTATCTGTTTGTTGAGTTAATGGCTTTTAATGGCATTTTTCATACCCTAACATAGCCTGCATATGCGTGCGTTTCCAGATTACACTTTGCCTAGGAAATATTTTATTTCATAAAATCTAGTAAAGGAAATCAATGTTTTTTTTGAGAGTTTTTTTCCCGCATTTTGCCATTTTTGTTTCTATTAAAATAAATATTGATATTTATTTTACCAAACACACAAAATAAAAATAGCAACAGCAACAAAAAATTTCGAATTTAAGGGCAATAAAAAAAGTAGGAAACAGTGGAGGAGAAAATTGTGGCTAGAAGTTTTTGTGAATTTTCAAAATATGAAATTGAATTTTGCTTAAGTTTTTTTGAAGTAATTTCTTAAGCAATTTCTATGAAATTTTGGGTATTTATAGCTTAGAATGTCTACTTTCAAAATAAAAAGAAAAATTTTTAAATTTGAAAAAATTGTTGAAATTATAAGAACTTTAATTTTTTTTTAAATTTCCAAAAAAAAAAATAAGTTTCAAAATTGAATTTTGATAAATTTTTACAACTCCATTTCTTAAACAATTTTTATGAAATTTCATACTCTTGTAATTTGTTTTGAATTAGAATTGAAAGAAAAATTTGTAATTTTCAAAATATTTTCAATTTTATAAGAATTTAAAATTATTTTTGAAATTTGAAAAATTAAATTTTGTTAAGTTTTTGGAACTCATTTCTTAATCAATTTTTATGAAATTTCACAGTTTTATAGTTTAGAATGTTTTCTATCAATATTAAAAGAAAAAATTTTTGAATTTTTTAAGAATTTTTATATTTTTTTCAAAAAAATTTCTTGAAAAATAAAATTTTGTTTAATTTTTGCCAATTCATTTCTTAACCAATTTTCGTATAATTTCATTGCACAATAGTTAAGAATGTCTTGTATCAAAATTTAAAGAAACATTTTTGAATTTGAAAATATTTTGAATTTTATAAGAATTTTAATATTTTTTTTTCACAAATTTCTAAAAAAAAAATATATTTAAAAATTGAATTTTCTTGAATTCTTACTTTCATGAAATTTTCTAGTTTAGAATCAAAATTAAAAGAAAAATTTTTAAATTTAGAAATATTTTAAAATTTTTTAAGAACTTAAATTTTTTAGCAAAAAAAATTATGAAATTGAAATTTTGTTAAAATTTTACCAATTCATTCTTAACCAATTTTCATAAAATTTCATAGCTTTATAGTTAAAAATGATTTGTATCAAAATTTAAAGGAAAAATTTTCAATTTGAAAACATTTTTAATTTTATAAGAATTTCATTTTTTTTTTTGAAAAATTTCCAAAAATAATTTTAAGTTTTAATATTGAATTTTGGTAATTTTTCACAACTTCGTTTCTTAAACAATTTTCATGAAATTTGATATATCTATAGTTTAGAATATCTTGTGTTATAATTAAAAATAATTTGAATTTTCAGTAAAAATTAGAACTTTTTTTATTAAAAAATTTAATTTTGCAAAATTTCTACTCTTTCATTTCTTAACAAATTTACATGAAATTTTATATTCTTATAGTTAAGAATGTTTTCTATCAGAATTTAAAAAAAAAAAATTTAATTTGAAAATATTTGTGATTTTATAAGAATTTGTATATTTTTGAACAAAAAAAAAACAAAAATTCCAAAAAAAATTTAAATTTTAAAATTGAATTTTGGTAAATTTTTATATTTTTAGTTTTCAACCCATTTTCATGAAGTTTCATCATCTTATAGTTTAGAGTGTCTTGCATCAGAATTTAAAGAAAAAATTTTTAATTTGAATGTTTTTTACATTTTGTAAGAATTTTTAACTTTTGGGAAAAAATTTTCAAAAATTTTTTTATAACCTTTTTTTTATTTTCCACCCACTGTTTTTTTTTCGTTTTTAAATAAAACTAATATTTTATAGTGCAATTAAATAAACACTTATATTAAAATTTCCAATAAGGCCAAAGAGCTTTTAGAATAAAAGCTTTTTGGTAAAAAAAAACGTATCACTCAAAAACCAATTGACCTAAAAAGGTAAAAACTATTTTTTAACATTAAAATTCTAGAAATTTAAAACTTTATTTTAAAATTTTTTTGTTCATTAGTTAAAAGTTTTCTTATCATTTTCTATAGTTTTTGCTTTTATTTTAAATACGAAATTTTATTTTTATAACTTTTAAACTCTTAAATGAACATATAAATAAAATCTTCAATGTTATAGTTTTATTTATTTTATTCAAAATCTATTTCTAATCTTTATACGACTAAAATCAACTTAAAACTAAAAATTGTCGCCCCCTTCTCCCTTTCGCTTAATCGGAAAAAATAGAAATAGTTAAAAAAAATATTTAAATTTATGATTTGAGTAAAGGGAGTCCCTCTTGAAAACGAGCCCATAATTTTTGGTAATAAAAATCAATTTCTTATCGTTTCGGTTGTTTCGTGGTCAACCAAAAAATTTTGAAAATTAAAATCAAAAGATAAAAGCCGACACTATAAACTATAAAAATTTTACAAATAATTTATAAAATCAAATTTTATTTAAAAAACAATTGTATGCCACTTTTGGCGTTTTTATGGTTTTTAAAAAGGTCTTTATTATATTTATAGATTTTTTGTTTAATTTTTCTTAAGATCTAAATCAAAAACCTAAATTTCTAAAATTTAAAACTTTTTATAAATTCTCTAATATTTTACCAACAATTTTGAAATTTTCTTTAATCTAATAAAATTTTCTTAACTCATTTCCCTTAACTCCCATCTGTTTTTTCATATTTGTTTTTCTTCATTTTCAAGCGAAGGTTTCCTGTTTTTCTTCTAAAAAAAACACGAATTAACATTTAAAACCCATGTCATTCATCTCTTAACAATTAAACTGTGGGTTTTTTACTTGTACTTTTTGCCCGTGTGTTCCGTCCCTTCCGTTCTTCACAGTAACTCTGCCACAAACTTCGCCAAATGTGATAGACATGTGTCATTTTTGTGTTGGTTTTAAACATAAGTTATTGTATTGTAATGTCTAGTTACAAGACATTACTACAGTCATTACCATGGAAAATACACATATGTTTTCTACTAAAGGCGTTTTCTTTTGTTTTCTTTCTAGAGGCAAAGAAAATTCAAATGGCAATAGAAAACAATGGGCGAAATGAGTCGGAGGTTTTGACTTTATTAGAATTACAAATTTTTGCAAGAATTATTTAAAAAACCAAACAAGGAAGTTTGAAAATTTACATAAAACTGGGGAAAAGAACTAAGAATTTCTAATTGGGTTTGAGTTTATTTTTTCTAAAAAAAATTTGAACAGCCACAAATTTCCTATAGAAATCTTTGCCAGCGACTAATTTTCTAGAGAAAACTAGCCCTGAGGACTAATTTTTTATAGAAAACTAGTCCTGAGGACTAATTTTCTATAGTCCTGAGAACTATAGAAAAATTTTCTTAATGCAATTTTTTCTATAGAAAAATTTTCTTAATGAAATTTTTTCTATAGAAAAATTTTCTTAATGAAATTTTTTCTATAGAAAAATTTTCTTAATGAAATTTTTTCTATAGAAAAATTTTCTTAATGAAATTTTTTCTATAGAAAAATTTTCTCAATGAAATTTTTCCATAGAAAAATTTTGTTAATGAAATTTTTTACATAAAAAAATTTTCTTAATGAAATTTTTTCTATAAAAAGATTTTCTTAATGTAATTTTTCCATAGAAAAATTTTCTTAATGAATGTTTTTTCTATAGAAAAATTTTCTTAATGAATTTTTTTCTATGGAAAAATTTTCTCAATGAAATTTTTTGTATAGAAAATTTTTTAATGAATTTTTGTCTTTAAAAAATTTTCTTAATGAAATTTTTTCTCTATAAAAATTTTCTTAATGAAATTTTTTCTCCAGAAAAAAATTCAATAAGAAATTTTCTCAATGAAATTTTTTCTATAGAAAAATTCTATAGAAAAAATTTTATTAAGAAATTTTTTCTATAGAAAAATTTTGTTAATGAAATTTTTTCTATAGAAAAATTTTCTTAATGAAATTTTGTCTATAGAAAAATTTTCTTAATGAAATTTTTTGTATAGAAAATTTTTTTAACGAATTTTTGTCTTTAAACAATTTTCTTAATGAAACTTTTTCTCTAAAAAATTTTCTTAATGAAATTTTTTCTCCAGAAAAAATTTAATAAGAAATTTTTTCTGGAGAAATTTTCTCAATGAAATTTTTTCTATACAAAAATTTTCTTAATGAAATTTTTTCTATAGAAAAATTTTCTTAATGAATTTTTTTCTATAGAAAAATTTTCTTAATGAAATTTTTTGTATAGAAAAATTTTTTAATGAATTTTTTTCTATAGAAAAAATGTCTTAATGAAATTTTTTCTATAGAAAAATTTTCTTAATGAAATTTTTTCTATAGAAAAATTTTCTTAATAAAATTTTTTCTATAGAAAAATTTTCTTAATGAAATTTTTTCTATAGAAAAATTTTCTTAATGAATTTTTTTCTATACAAAAATTTTCTTAATGAAATTTTTTCTATAGAAAAATTTTCTTAATGAAATTTTTTCTATAGAAAAATTTTCTTAATGAAATTTTTTCTATAGAAAAATTTTCTTAATGAAATTTTTTCTATAGAAAAATTTTCTTAATGAAATTTTTTCTATAGAAAAATTTTCTTAATGAAATTTTTTCTATAGAAAAATTTTCTTAATGAAATTTTTTCTATAGAAAAATTTTCTTAATGAAATTTGTTCTATAGAAAAATTTTCGTAATGAAATTTTTTCTATAGAAAATTTTTCTTAATGAAATTTTTTCTCTAGAAAAATTTTCTTAATGAAATTTTTTCTCTAGAAAAATTTTCTTAATGAAATTTTTTCTCTAGAAAAATTTTCTTAATGAAATTTTTTCTCTAGAAAAATTTTCTTAATGAAAGTTTTTCTATAGAAAAATTTCCTCAATGAAATTTTTTCTATAGAAAAATTTTCTTAATGAAATTTGTTCTATAGAAAAATTTTCGTAATGAAATTTTTTCTATAGAAAATTTTTCTTAATGAAATTTTTTCTCTAGAAAAATTTTCTTAATGAAATTTTTTCTCTAGAAAAATTTTCTTAATGAAAGTTTTTCTATAGAAAAATTTCCTCAATGAAATTTTTTCTATAGAAAAATTTTCTTAATGAAATTTTTACTGTAGAAAAATTTGCTATAGAAAACTAATCCGTCCTTCCGCCAAATTTTGTTTAGGATTTTTGTCCGTCCTTCCCTTAACTTTTGACTATACAACTTTCCGTCCTTCTTTAAAAATTTCATAGGCCTTAAAATATATTTTTACTTTAAAAATTTATTGTAAAAAACTGATTATTTTGTCTGGCTGCCGATATTAAACAGCAGTAAAAATATACAGATTTTTTAATAAAAATCTGAAAAAAAAATCTCAACAAATTTTCAAACATTTACTGCCAGTATTAAAATAAAATTTTAAAAATAAACATTTTTTCCCTTTTTACAACATTTTCATTTAGTTCAACTAAAAAACCACACATTTATGTACATGATGGAGATGGCTATGATGATGATGATCATCATTTTACAGGGACTAGAGTTGAGTACATATTATGTTTTTAAACAAGTTCATTGATTGCTGATGATGGGTGAAAAACGTAAATTACTTGGCAGGCCTGAAATTCTGTTTTTCCTTTTTTTTCACTTTTTTTCAAAATGTGTTTATAAAAAATAAAAATAACAAATAAAATCATCATTAAACTTTAAATGAACAACTAGTTCGCGTACACAAAACTATACTAAAAACTTAACGTTTAAAGCAGAAAAATATAGCACTTTAACTTCACCAACAGCAGGGCACCGCTGCTGAGCTAGACGTTATGCTGCTGGGCGCTGACATTGTGTTCATTCGCCTGCTGTAGTCTTTTTTGTTTAATATAAGGGCTCTAAATGTTCTGGCTGGAAGCTATAATATAATATCAAACATGTAAAATTCATACAAAACACATGCTGCTTACTTAAAATAACAACTAAAGCAACATTTTTTTTTATATTCAGTTTAAAACTGAAAATTACATGTGTACTAAAAAATTGACTGTCTGCAGTTGTGGCTACAAGCAGCTTCATCAGCCATAAGTTGATGAAATGTACTAACTGCACAAAAAAGATCAAGGAAAGGGGAGGGGAAAAAGTAATTTCCTTAATAAATTTGCCTTCAAAACCTTAAAACGTTGAATTTATACTCCTAACTGCGACTTTGTTGCCATATGGCAACAGGTTTATTCCTTAACTAATAGTCAATTACTAGTCCTAAGGACAAATTAAAAAAAAAAAATAGTCCTGAGGAAAAATTTCTAACGAAAACTAGTCCTGAGGACAAATTTTCTAAAGAAAACTACCCCTGAGGACAAATTTCTAAAGAAAACTAGTCCTGAGGACGAACTTTCTAAAGAAAACTAGTTCTGGGGACAAATTTTCTAAAGAAAATTAGTCCTCAGGGCTAATTTTCTAAAGAAAACTTTTCCTAAGGACAAATTTTCTAAAGAAAACTAGTCCTGAGGACAAATTTTCTAAAGAAAACTAGTTCTGGGGACAAATTTTCTAAAGAAAACTAGTCCTGAGGACAAATTTTCTAAAGAAAACTAGACCTGAGGACAAATTTTCTAAAGAAAACTAGACCTGAGGACAAATTTTCTAAAGAAAACTAGTCCTAAGGACTAACTTTCTAAAGAAAACTATTCCTAAGGACAAATTTCTAAAGAAAACGAGTTCTGGGGAAAAATTTTCTAAAGAAAACTAGTCCTGAGGACAAATTTTCTATAGAAAATTAGTCTAAAGGAAATTAGTCCTCAGGACTAATTTTTTAAAGAAAACTATTCCGAAGGACAAATTTTCTAAAGAAAACTAGTCCTGAGGACTAATTTTCTGAAGAAAACTAGTCCCGAGGACTAATTTTCTAAAGGAAACTAGTCCTGAGGACTAATTTTCTGAAGAAAACTAGTCCTGTGGACTAACTTTCTAAAGAAAACTAGTCCTAAGGACTAATTTTTTAAAGAAATTTAGTCCTAGGACTAATTTTCTAAATAAAACTATTCCTAAGGACAAATTTTCAAAAAAAAACTACTCCTGAGGACTAATTTTCTATAGAAATTTAGTCCTGAGGACTAATTTTCTATAGAAATTTAGTCCTGAGGACTAATTTTTTATAGAAATTTAGTCCTGAGGACTAATTTTTTATAGAAATTTAGTCCTGAGGACTAATTTTCTATAGAAATTTAGTCCAGAGGACTAATTTAGTCCTGTGGACTAATTCAGTCCTGAGGACTAATTTTCTATAGAAATTTAGTTCTGATTTAGTCCTGAGGACTAATTTTCTATAGAAATTTAGTTCTGAGGACTAATTTTCTATAGAAATTTAGTCCTGAGGACTAATTTTCTATAGAAATTCAGTCCTGAGGACTAATTTTCTATAGAAATTTAGTCCTGAGGACTAATTTTCTATAGAAATTCAGTCCTGAGGACTAATTTTCTATAGAAATTTAGTCCTGAGGACTAATTTTCTATAGAAATTTTGTCCTGAGGACTAACTTTCTATAGAAATTTAGTCCTGAGGACTAACTTTCTATAGAAATTTAGTCCTGAGGACTAATTTTCTATAGAAATTTAGTCTGAGGACTAATTTTCTGTAAAAATTTAGTCCTGAGGACTAATCTTTTATAAAAATTTAGTCCTGAGGACTAATTTTCTATAGAAATTTACTCCTGAGGACTAATTTTCTATAGAAATTTACTCCTGAGGACTAATTTTCTATAGAAATTTAGTCCTGAGGACTAATTTTATATAGAAATTTAGTCCTGAGGACTAATTTTCTATAGAAATTTAGTCCTGAGGACTAATTTTCTATAGAAATTAAGTCCTGGGGACTAATTTTCTATGGAAATTTAGTCCTGAGAACTAATTTTCTATAGAAATTTAGTCCTGAGGACAAATTTTCTATAGAAATTTAGTCCTGAGGACAAATTTTCTATAGAAAACTAGTCCTTCTAGAAAACGTGTCCATCATTCCGTCTAAAAAAATTGTTTGTCTGTCCGTTTACTTTTCTGTTGAAAACTGATCCTTCCTTGTGTTGTCCTTTCTGTTTGTCCTTTCGTCTAGATTTCTATAGAAAACTTGTTCTTCCTTTCTTCTTTCAACTTTTCATGAAATAACTTTTGATACAAATTTTTTTCCCCTAACCAATAATTTTTTGTATCTCTTTCCTTTTCGGCGATCATTTGGAATTTTGTAAACTAGGTACTGACTTCCAGGCCAAAGCAGAGTTTAGGTACTCAGATCAACATCAGTTAAGGAAAAGAAAAAATTAAAAAAAAATTAACGAAAATTATAGTCTTTGATTTGCTGTTAAAACGCCCCATTTTTACCTAGAGATCGTTAAAGTAAAAAAGGAGCAAATACAGTTTTTTTAAAAACTTTTTTTGAAATAATTTTTTATTTAAAGGAATTTTACTGTACAATCGATTATGACCATAATTCTAATAGTATTTTAAATACTATTTGTTTAAGGTCTAAAAGCCCCACCTTTTTTGGATTCGATTTGATTTTGTTTGTTTCTAATTAAAATTTCAAACATGTAATTTTAATAACAAGTGTCAATACATGGCAGTTAATTGTAAGAAATATTAATGTTTTTACTTGGAAAAATTAATATTTTTTTATTGGATTTATTTTTGAATAGAGAAAATGGGTTCGAAATATGTATAACAAAAATTGGTATTTAAAAATTCTGTTAACGTTTTTTTGAAAATTTCAAAAAGTTTGCTTTATTTTATGTAAAATTTTAAATCTTTTTTGTTTGTGTAGTTCGAATTTTGTTGAATTTGTTTTATTAATAAAAATTTCTTTGAATATTATGAAAAATTGTATTGACAAAAATATGAAAGGCGCCGTTTTAATTGGCTCATAAATTATGTAATATTTTGACAGATATTGTTTCTTGTTAAAGAAGACATATGATCGGTTATTTTGAATTATAATAGCCATTTTTATTTAAATAATTTTCAAATCAAACATAACTTCATATTTTTAACAAAAGATCAAAATTTTCAATATAACCTAAAAAATTTTAACATAACCTAAAAAATTTCAACATATAGATTTCTTTATAATCTCTAAACCTTCAGTTTTAAGTAAAGCAAAACCTGTTTTTGTAATTAATCAAGATTTGATAATTCTTCAACTTTAATAAAAAATAACTTTTATTATTTGTGAATAATCAAAAAATGGGCCTTTGTCTTTAGATTTTATTGGAAAGTAATATTTTTTTTAAATAACCTAAAAAACTTCTTCCTTACATTAAAAAAATGCAAAAATCGGTATTTTTCAAATTTTTAACAAATTTAAATTGTTTCGAATTTATATTCAAAATTACAGTTTTTAACTCTAGTTTTTTAAAATCTCAAAAATTTCAACATAACCTCAAAATTATGAAAAACTCTTAATTTTGCTAAATTTTGCCACTTTTCAATTTAAAAAGTTTTGAGTAACATTAAAATGAAAATTAATGTTAAACCCAAATTTTTATTTTAAATAAAGATTTATCTAAATTTCCTAAAATAACCTCAAATTTTCAATATAACCTAAAAAACATGTAAAATGCTTTTAAAAACAATTTTTTTTCCATATTTTTTTCCTAAATGAAGAAAGACATTTTTAATTAATTTCTTCTATTTACTTACCATTTTTTCCATTTTTTATTGTTATTATCCATATAATTTTATAACTTTTTTCCTTAATTGTTTTTGTTTAAATGCTTCTCCTCAATATTTGCAGAATTTCTTCTTTATTCCAAAAAAAGAGCTATAAAGATAAAAGTAATTAAAGTTATGATTAAAATAAATATTTATGGAAATTTAAAACAAATATTGAATGAAATAAACAAGAGAAAATAATTAACATAAAAAATCTTTATTAAACAAATATTTAAATTTTGTTTAAAATTTAATTAAAAGAGTAAATAAGATATGAATTAAAAAAAAATAAACTATTTTGAAAATAAAGTTTAAGGGGGTTTTAATAGAATGGAAATTAGTTTGTTCATTTATAGGGGAACTCCCAAATTCTGCGATAAAATACAGCTCTGTTAACCATTTATATTATCCCAGAATCTCTTAACCTTTCTCTATCTTTTACGCACACATACATACTTCCATTTAAATTTTAACAGTATTAAAATAAAGGCATAAGATTGCATGAATTATGTTTTAAAATCTTTTGCATCTATTCAGATCTGGCCCACAAGTACTTTTTCCGGCTTTCAGACCTTAAGACAAAGCTTAATTTCTGCTATAAAATACAGCTCTAGCATTCACTCTCTCTCTCTTCATTTTAGACATACATACTCTCATCAAAGACAATATTATCAGGCGTAGGCAACCCACCACCAGGAGCCGAAGACTTTTTGTATATTTCGTAAATATCATTAATGAAACTCGTTCCTAAAGAAATATTTAAAAATTTACACAGAAAAATTTTCTATAAAAAAATTTTCTATAGAAAAATTTTTGATTAAAAAATTTTCCGTAGAAAAATTTTTTATAGAAAATTTTCTATAAAAAAAATTTTTAACTAAAAAATTTTCTATAGAAAAATTTTTGTTAAAAAAAGTTTCTACTGAAAAATTTTTTTTAGAAAAATTTTCTAGACAAAAATTTTAGATAGAAACATTTGTAAAGAAAAATTTTTTATAGAAAAAATTTTCTATAGAAATATTTTTGATAATAAAAATTTCTATAGAAAAATTTTTGATCAATAATTTTTTATATAAAAATTTTCTAGAGAAATATTTTTGATAATTTTTATTTTTTTATTTTTAGAAAAAAATTTCTATAGAAACATTTCTGATAAAAAAAATTTTCTATAGAAAAATTTTTGATAAAAAAATTTGATATAGACAAATTTTTGATAAAAAAATTTTGTATAGAAAAATGTTTGAATAAAAAAATTTTTATAGAAAAATTTTGGATAAAAAAATTTTCTATAGAAAAATTTTGGATAAAAAGTTTTCTTAGAAAAATTTTGAATAAAAAAATTTTCTATAGAAAAATTTTGGATAAAAAATTTTCTATAAAAAATTTATGGTAAAAAAATTTTCGATAGAAAAATTTTGGATCAAAAAGTTTTCTATTGAAAAATTATGTATAAAAAAAATTTCTACAGAAAAATTTTAGATAAAAAATTTTCTATAGAAAAATTTTCTTTAGAAAATTTTTGTTAAAAAATTTTCTGTAGAAAAGTTTTTTAAAAAATTTTTTAATACAAAAATAGGGATAGAAAAATTTTGAATAGAAACATTTTTTATAGAAAAATTTTTGTTAAAAAAAATTTCTATAGAAAATTTATGGGACAAAAATTTTTATAGAAAAATTTTAGATCAAAAAATTTTCTATAGAAAAATTTTGGATAAAAAATTTTCTATAAAAAATTTATGGTAAAAAATTTTCCATAGAAAAATTTTGAATAAAAAAATTTTCGATAGAAAAATTTTAAATCAAAAAGTTTTCTATTGAAAAATTATGTATAAAAAAATTTTCTACAGAAAAATTTTAGATAAAAAATTTTCTATAGAAAAATTTTCTTTAGAAAATTTTTGTTAAAAAATTTTCTGTAGAAAAGTTTTGTAAAAAATTTTTTAATACAAAAATAGGGATAGAAAAATTTTGAATAGAAACATTTTTTATAGAAAAATTTTTGTTAAAAAAAAATTTCTATAGAAAATTTATGGGAGAAAAATTTTTATAGAAAAATTTTGGATCAAAAAATTTTTTGTAGAAAAATTTTGGATCAAAAAATTTTCTATAGAAAAAATTTGGATAAAAAATTTTCTATAGGAAAATTTTGGATAAAAAAATCTTCTTAGAAAAATTCTGAATAAAAAAAATTTCTTAAGTAAAATTTTTTTGAAAAAAAAATTTTTCTATATAAAAATTCTTGATACAAAATATTTTTTTTATAGAAAAAAAATTTTTTATCCAAAATTTTTGTATAGAAAAATTTTTGATAAAAAAATTTTCTATAGAAAAAATTTTGAAAAAAAATTTTCTATAGAAAAATTTTTGAAAAAAAAAAATTTCTATAGAAAAATTTTTGATAAAAAAAATTTCTTTAGTTTAATAAAAAATAGAAAATTTTCTATAGAAAAATTATTGATGAAACAATTTTCTATAGAAAAATTTTGGATAAAAAAATTAAAAAAAATAAGATAAAAAAATTTTTGATAATAAAATTTCTATAGATTTTTTTTTTAATTTCTATAGAAAAATTTTTCATAAAAAGAATTTCTATGAAAAAATTTCTATAGAACAATTTTTGATAAAAAAATTTTCTCATTAAAAAATTTTGGATACAAAATTTTTCTATAGAAAAATTTAGAATACAAAAATTTCCTCTAGAAAAATTTAAAATAAAAAAATTTTCTTTAGAAAAATTTTGTAAAAAAAAATTTTTATAGAAACATTTTGCATAAAAATGAATAAAATAGTTTTTATTTTATACAAAAATTTTGGATAAAAAAATTTTTTATAGAAAAATTTTTGATAAAAAAATTTTCTATAGTCAAATATTGGACAAAAAATTTTTTAGAAAAATTTTTAAATATAAAAATATAAAAAAATTTTTGATAAAAAAATTTTGGATAAAAAATTTTCGATAAAAAAATTTAAAATTAAAGTGGATAAAGAACAATGAATGAACATAAACTTACAAACAAACATACATTTCATGAGCACGAGTATGTGCCTTAGCTTTCTCTCAGTGAATAATCGTCTCCCTTAGTTATTTCCGAATTAGGGTAAAAGCGGTATACTCTCTTTTTTATGGGACTTTTCAAAACGACCATACGGCAAATCAATGTATGGAAGTGTAACATGTGTATATTATTGTTTCGGAACTTTTTTATGGAACTTTTCAAAACGACCTTACGGCAAATCAATGAATGGACATCTATGTATTATAGAGGTAATGCCCTAATGTTACTAACAGATTCATAAGATAACTATAAAAACAAGAACTGAATCAAGATCGAACTTACCAGACCGAATTTGGAACTGAACTAAAGATTGAATTTGAAAGATACCGGTATAAATCAGAAATTGAATCTGAAAACGAAACTAGAACTAAGCCCAGAATGTTATAAAAATTGTTGTCATTTAATTCTAAATATATAAACAAATTTCTGGCAGTTTAAAACCATTTTACACGCCTTCAGTGCGTTCTTGTTTTTTTTTTTTCTATAAAAGTCTCTGATAGAAGAAAAACTTAAGTCCGTACACAAGAAATAAATCAAAAAGAAAAATGCCGCCTTTTTTAGTATAAAGATTTAAACGACAACAACAAATTATAATTAATATTATGACAACAACAACTACAGCAAAAAAATCAAAAGAAAATAATTACAAAAAGTAGCAGCAACATTTAGTTATTATTTTTGTTGCTTTTGTTGTTTTATAAATATTTTTTTTGCTGTTTTTTAACTCTTATCTCTTTATTAGTTAGTTTGTATTACTCTGACACTGACACCTTCACTCTTTGGCTTCAAACCTATAAAACTCACTTTGTAGGGTTAAATTTTGTTGCATACTTTTAGATGTTAAACATCAAAAAAAAAAAAGAAACCGTTAGATTTAAAGAGGTTGAGAGAGTAAGAGGGGGAGGAAATGGCAAGATACATTAAACCACCCACTCAATTGTTGTCTTTTACATGTTTTGATGTTTGAGTTAACAGAAAAGCAAAACCGTTAGTTTTTTGGTTTGTAGGGGGGCTAAGAGCGCGAAAGAAGAGAATCTATGATTAACTGTTATTTTTGTGTGTATTTTATGGCAAAGAGAGTTAATGTAAGAGTTAAGAGCTATTTTTGGGTCCTTTTTATATTCATTTGAGTTAAATTTGTTTCTATTTTAGGCAAAGATTTTCTTATTTATTGAGATTTTGCTGTAAAAGGAATTAGTGAAATTCTTAATATCAACTTTTAATCTTATAATTCAAGACGATTCAATCTTTTGACTAAGTAAATTATACTGGCAAGTGACATTATAAGAGACGGATGGATACATTTTATAAATGACAGATAAATTCTGGTGAGATTCTTACTAGACTTAGAAACAAGTACCACAACTTTTCATATTTTACAAAGAATATTTTACCGCCTTTAAGAATTCCCAAATCAAGACTTGTAAGACTTATAGCACAACAATTAATTATTTTAAAACTTTTAAACTTGAATTTCGAAATTTTCGAAAATTTAAATGAAAGCTTTTAAAAAGCCATAATTTTCAATACAATTTCGAAAAGTTTTACAAAACAATTTAAATCATTAAACAATGGGGTATTATAAGAAAAACCCATAAATAATTTAATTGAAATTTAAAAACATTTTAGGAAAAAAAAAGTTGCAACAAAAACGTTTAAAATTTTCAAAATTCTTTTATTTAAAATTCAAATTGTTAAATGATAGATTAGAAAATTTTAAAGGCAACATTAATATTAATTAATAAAACCACATGTGTTAAATCATAATTCCCTGAATTATTACATTTATTGTAGACATTTGAAATCTTTTTTCAAAATTAAACAATAAATTGTCATCCTAAAACAAAAATGTACAAGAAAAAGCTTAGAAAATTAATGTCTTTTTTTTTGAAGATTCCAAACTTCTTCTCCATAAAGTTTAAAGTCATTTTCCCTACAAAAAAACTTAATAATTCAAAGAATTTCTTTAAAAAACACCCCAGACAAATAACGAACACAAACGACGAACCTTTATAAAATTATAATTTATTTCTTTTTTTTTTATTATTTCAAATATGTCTCTAAATCAACAACAACCTGTTTGACTCTATCTCGTTATTTTAAACTGAAATAAATATTGTTTTTTTTTTTATTCAGTCAACCCGAAAAAATTGTTTCCATAAAATAAAATAAATATTTTAACAAACATAAATGACTAATTAAGCACCCGCAGATGGTTTTCAAATTAATTTACACATAATTTATGGCCTTTTGTAGCCAAAAAACAACAAAACAGACTCTCGATTTGAAAACGAAAAACATTAGCAATAAATAAGACACAAATAATTCCAAAATTCTTAAGAAATTGAAAACACATTTGAAATTTATAAGTTATTTTTAAAGGAAGTTTTTGAAAGGCAAGTTAAATTTATTGCCTTTAAAGAAACTTAAAAGCTTTAAGCCTTTGAAATAATAGAAAATATAAACAATGGAAACTTTAAAGTCTTTAGAACTTAATGTGAAACTAGAATAAACTAAATGAGAATTATAACCCAAGCATGAACGAACAGAGTTAAAAACTAGAACAAAAGTAAAATAGAATAATAACAAAACTAGAACGGAAGTAGAACAGAAATAGAACAGAACAGAACCAGGACAGAACCGAAACAGAACCTGAAGCTTTAAACATAAAAGCTTTTTGAAGTTTCATAGAATTATAATGAACTAAACGGGAATTATAACTTAATTGAGAATTGAAGCATGAACTGAATCAATAACTAAATGAAGATGAGAACTAGCCCTAGAATAGGAACAGAACCAGAACGAGAAAAGAACTAGAACAGAACCAAAACAGGAACAGAACCAGAACTAGAAGAGAACCAGAACAGAACCAGAAAAGAACCAGAACAGAAAGGAATCGGTTTTAAACATTTCGAATTAAAGTGACAATCTTAAAATGTCTTTAAAACTACTTATTTCTGCTGATTTTAAATTTGATTAAAATTTGAGATTTCGGAAGTATTTTGATAAAATTAACAATTTTCGAATATAAATTAGATTTTTCGAACATAACTATACACTTAAATTTTTTTAAATTCTATTTAAATACAATGAGTATTGAGCATAAATTTGAGTTTTAAGGCATTTGTAGCTCATTTATTGACATTTTAAAGTTTCGAACTTTAGTCTACAAATTCGAACATAGCAAAAATCACATATTTTTTAATATTTAATTGAGGAAATATATATATTTTTACTATAAATTTAAGATTAAATACAAATAATTGTTTATTTTCTAACATATCAGTGTTTTTAACTTAAGTTCGAATTTTCGAACATAAGAAACATCACATTTTTTATAAGTTTTATTTAGAAAGTAATAAATATTTAATATAAGTTAAAGTTTTGAAATATTTTTAAGCTTTTTTTAAGCATTACAAATTTTCGAACATAATTTCAAATTTTTTCGAACATACATTAAACCTACAGTTTTTAAAATTTGTTTTAAAAATAATGAGCATTAAGTATAAATTTAAATTTTAAAGCATTGGCAAGCATTTTGTAAACATTTTAAAGTTTCGAACTTAAGCTAAAATTTTCGAACATACCAAAAACCACATATTTTTTTTCAGAAATTATTAGTTTTTAATAAAGTTTTAATTTATAAAGCATTGGTAAGCTTTTTATTAATATAATAGTGTCTTTAACTTAAGTTCGAATTTTCGAACATAGCGAAAATCAGATATTTATTAAAGTTTAATGTAGAAAATAATAGAAATTTGGTATAAATATGAGTTCTAAAACATTTTGAAGCTTTTTTTGAGATTTAAATTTTTAGAACTTAAGTTCGAATTTTCGAACATCTCCTAAAAATGCTTGCATTTTAAAAATACTAAGATTTTTAACAAATTTAAGCTTTTTTCGGCTATTTTTCCTTTAATTTCATTCTTAAAAAAGTCCTTATTTTGTTGTTTAAAGTAAAGTAATATGACTGTCTGTCTATCAGCCCCATCTCGGGCTTAAATTACATTTCATAAATGAAATAAGAACGTAAATTAAAAGATATATCTTTGTATTTAATTTTATAATTTTTTTTTGTCGAAGACGAAGAGCCTGATGCTTTTTTGCCCATCGAGCTGAGTGTGAGTTGTTCTGTTGAAATAATACTACAACAAGCATTTGCTGCTGTTCCTGCTGTTGCTTAACGAGGAGCAAACGTTTCTGTTTCAAAGTTTAGGGAAAGGCAACCTTTGGCATGAATCAAAGAAGTATAAATTGCACTACGCATAGGAGCAACACTCTGGAGGTAGAAGCATAATGCACAGCGTCCTATAAAAACTGAACCAAAGAAGGAAAGAACAAAATAAATAGCGTCAAAACAAATATTATTGTTAAATGAAGAACTGAAGAATATGGCGAAGAAAAAAAAACAGCAGAAATTAAAAAGGCAATACTGAAGTACAAATATAGATACAATGAGTATTTTATAAGATACACCAAAAGTACAGACACACATATAGACACTCAGAGGCACACACATACTATAGTATTAAACAAACACCTGAGTCTCGTAAAAAGACCTTTAAGAAAAAATTTTAATAAAAACTAATTTTTTTCTAAAATATATAGAAAAGATTTTAAAATTTCTAACAAAAACTTCAAAAGTTTTATCAAAAAAATTTTAGCCAGATTTTCGAGGCCTCACTGTCTTTTCCCTCAGAAATCATGTGTAAACACTCGAACTCGTAGACAGACATTTAAGAGACGTTTCGAGTTTGTATTGGGAACTCTAGATATTTGTATCGAAACATAATTAATTTCTGTTTGTTTTTTAAACGTGGTGATGGTGGCGGCGGCAGGCAATCATTGCCTTTCCTTGATCATGTATACAAAAATGTTTTTTAATGTTTTGAAAATTTTCAATTTTTTTTTTCGAGTTTCGAAATTTTTTCCAATAATATTGTTTGTTGTTCTCGCTATAAGCAAATCAACATACAAGTTTGATTTCTGTTGTTCTTTCCAAAAAACAGATTTTGCAATATTCATGAAATTTTTAAATTGCAAGATGAAACGTTTGAACTTAGCAGGGAGGTGCTGGAAGGTGGTGTACAGAATAAATTTTTGAAGGAAACTATAAATTTTCATGTTGTCAAAAACTCATAAATTAAACATTTCGTTTAAGGAGAACATAAATTATCACAATAAAATGATTTAAAAACAAACTAAGAAAATAAAATATTTCGGTTTCAAATCTCAATTTGTTTCTTGAATCAATTCCAAATCAGTTCCAGTCCATTCTGTGATGTCTAAGGATTTATAAAAAATCGAAACTAAAATTTGCAAGTAATATATTCTTTAAATTTTAAGTTTAAAAAAGCAATAATTTTTACAATTTATGGAAATTTTTTCTAAGTTTGTTTCAATTTTGACAATCTATGGAAATTTTTTACCAATTACAGCTTGAATTTTCATAATTTATGGAAATTTTTTATTCGGATTTTAAAAATGTATGGAAATTTTTTAAAAATTTTGTTTAAAAATTGGAAAAATATATGGAAAATGTTGTTAAAAAATTTTTTTTTTTTACAATTTATGGACATTTTTTTTCTAATCTTGCTTGAATTTTGACAATCTATGGAAATTTTTTATTTGGATTTTTAAAATGCATGGAAACTTTTTAAAAATTTTGTGTACAAATTGAAAAATTATATGGAAAATGTTGCAAAAAATTTTGTATTTATATTGGATGTGTTGTTGTTTTTGGTTGATTGTATTGTTGTTGTATGCATTTTTTTTTGTGAATTAGAGCTTGAATTAATACAATTTATGGAATTTTTTTAATTTAGGGTTTCACAATTTATGGAAATTTTTTGTTTGGATTTTTAAAATGTATGGAAATTTTTTGAAAATTTTGTATAATAATTGGCAAAATTTATGGAAAATGTTTCAGATTTAGTTTGTTGCTAAAAATTTTGTAGTTAAATTTGATGTATTGTTGTTCGTATCGTCGATTCTATTGTCGTTGTGCCAAGTGTTGCTGGATTTGTATAAAAATCTTCTTTTTTATAAGGAGATATTTTCTTTTTTTTATAAATTTAATCATTTTTTGTGTTCTTTTTGCTGTTTCATTTGACTTTCGCGATTTTTTTAATTAGCCTGACAATTTTTTGTACAAGTTAGTTTATATAAATAAACTGAAGATATCTATCTTTTGTGTATATGGGACTCTATAGTTTGAATTAAAATTATTTTCGTTTTTTGAAAATTTCAAAACAAAAGGCAAAATTCAGTTAATGATGAAGATTTTTTAGTGTTGATGATATTTTTCTTGCTGATTTCTTAAATTCAAAAGGAGACAAGGATTGTTTTGTTCTTTTTACTGAAAATTATTTTCAGAATTTTTGTGGTTTTATTTGTTTTTTGAAATGTTTTTTTTTTGAGAGCTAAGGGGTTAAATACTTCTAGATTGATATCTTTCAAGTTCATTAGTTAAACATGCAATGGCACAGCTTGATATATGTATAGGGCCTGTCTGAGAGTTGAAACAAGAAAAGAACAAAAGACAGCTAATAAATTTAAACATTTAATGAGTTAAAGATTTTTTTACGATTTTTTAATTTTGGGCTTAAAATAAAAAATATACAATAATTAAAAGAAATCAAATAACATTGATTTAATTTAATATTGTTATAACATTTTTAAGAACTTAAAAAACTTATACAAATATCAAATTTAATATTAAAATATGACATCATTATTAAATGAACTTGTAAGTAAATTATTAAAACCTCCCACACTTAAAAAATGTTACACAAGTATAGTTAAGTTTTCCAATTACATTTTAAATAATTAGAATTCTAAGATTTTTTTCAACTGAAACTCCCCTACTCAAAAAATCTTGACTTTTAGAAATAAACAATTTTATACTAAATCTCATGACTTTTTTGTTGAAATGCCTTTAAAAAAAACTTTGCCTACCTACTATACATTTTTTTCCCCCATAAAAGCTCTAATAATTATTATATTTTATTTCTACTATTAAACTGCACATTTTGTTACACTAATTGGTATTTATGTAAGTTCGAAAAATCGTTCGGAAAAAATAGTCATAGTTACTTTATATTAAAAGCTTAATCTTATTTCCACACATTTTAGTTGTCTAGATAAATATTTTATTTATTACAGAAAACATTTATAGAAACTATAGTTAAACTACCTAAATCACACACCATAAATATCTACAATATTTTTATTTATATATAATTTTTATCTATTGAAACTAATAGACAACAACAACAAAAATATTAAACCAACTACAACAACAAAAAAGATTAAATGATTTATGGTCAAATGTTTGGAAAGAATATAAATTACTTGAATAATACAAAACAAAATCAAGATTTTCGAGGAATAACAAAAAAAGTTACACGAACATAACGAAAATTTGAAATTAAGTTTAACTAAATCTAATTTTTAGCTATTCAAGGCGAAATTTCTGGGAATATCGAAAGTTTAGGACTTTATAAACCTATTTTGTGGCTATTAAGGATTCAAGGTTTTCAAATTATTGCCAAATTTTAGTTAAACTTGCCGAAACCGAGTTTAGTTAAACTAGGTTTATCTCAGTTTTTTCATAGTTTTAGGTTTGTTTTTATTCGTTGTTTAAGAAGACAAAGTTTAATGTTAGTATTTTTAGTTTTAAAGTCTTAGTAATTCAATAATGGTCCTTAAACTTAAGATTTTTGTAAGAAATGTTATGATAATCGAAAATTTGTATCTATTTAAGGCGAAGTTTCTGGGAAAATCAAAAGTTTAAGTTACTAAAAAATTATTTGTGTGTTGCTAAAATTCAAAGTTTTAAAATTTGTTTGAAATTTTACTTAAACTCGCCAAAACCAAGTTTATCTAATCTAGGTTTAACTAATTCTTTTCATAGTTTTGGATTTGTTTTTATTTGTATTTAAAGAAAGCAAGATTTAAAGAATTACGATAATTTTTGGATTTTTTTTTTTGAATTATGAAATTCGTCTTCAAATAAGTTTTCACAATTTGTGGAAATTTTTGTTTGGATTTTTAAAAAGTATGGAATTTTTTTTTTGAATTTTGACATTTATTAAAAATTTAAAAAAAAATAAAATTTAAAGTTTAAAAAATTATTTTTGATTTGCAAAAAATTTTACTTAAACTTGACAAAACCTAGTTAAGATAAACTCAGTTTAATTCATTTTTTTCATAGTTTTGGATTTGTTTTTATTTCTATTTTAAGAAAGCAAGATTTAAAGAATTACGATAATCTATGGCAATTTGTTTGAATTATGAAATTTGTTTTTAAACAAATTTTCACAATTTATGGAAATTTTTAGTTGGATTTTTAAAAAGTATGGAAATTTTTTTTCTTCAAATGAATTTTTACAATTTATGGAAATTTTTGTTTGGATTTTTAAAAATATGGAATTTTTTTTTTTGAAATTTGACATTTTTTAAAAATTCGTTAAAAATTAGGATAATTAAAAAAAAAAAGAAAAACATTTAATGGATTTTGGTGGGAATTTGTTTTCTAATTTTGGAAAATTTTTAAATTTCATCTAAATTTTTTAAAAATCTCAGTTTCACGTCTAGTTTAACGTTTGATTTATATCATTTGTTCTGTGTTTCGACCTTAAGTATTTATTTAAGAATATTTAGGATTCAATTTTATTTTTTTATATTTTTTTTTCTTAATTTATTCCTCAAACCAGTTTATTTCCCTTTAATGTGTTGACTTGTTTTGAGTCGTCGTTTGGGCTTTATCTTAACTGCTTGTTCAGGTATTTTTTAAGCCTTGTTCTCTCTGGCTTCATGTGTTTAACCACATGATAACGAGCCATGTTTAACTACCACTTTTGAAAATACATTTTTTTCTTCATACGATTTTTAAACTTAACTCTTATGAATTTTGATTAATTTTTTTCTTCGTCTTGTTGTTTTGTAGGAAAACATTTGTCTTGTTTAGGTTTCAAGTGTTTGAGCAAAAGAAATGAATCTTGTTTAAACAAAAAAGAAATTAAAAGATTTTTGTTTTTAATTTTTTTCTGTAAAACCTTAAACAACTGATTGTAATTCATCATCAATCATCTTATGATTTTCTCTGGGTTTTAAGGTAAAAAATTTATTTTGGGCGTTTTTGTTTTTTTTAATTTTCCGAAATTCCTCAAGGTTTGATTAGTAGTTTTGGGTATCAATATAAGACAAAAAAAGTAGTAGCCATAAATATTCAAATTTTTTGGAAAAAAACAAATATTGGTTTTATGAAAAAATCATTAACCGAAAATCTTTTTAAACTTTTAAAGGGATTTTCTCTTTTTTGGTTTTTGTTGGATGCTTAAAGGGGTTTCGGTTATCAACATCATTAAATCAATATTTTGCTTGAAATTTGTCTAAAACAATTAAAGTGTTTCGTTTAAATCTTATGGCTCATTTCATTTTAATAATTTAAACAAAATTTTTAATTTATCATAAATTTGTTTTAAGGTATTTGGTAATGAGAGGCTTCAAACAAAAGTTTTTTGAAACCGAAATTTAAAAATCATTTAAAATTTTAGTATTAAAAATTTATAACAAAACTTGAAACTTAAAAAGAGGTTATTTAAACTTTTTTGTGAAGAATTTAAGCTTGAAAACATTAAGTTTAACTAAAACTGAGTACTACATTTTATTTTAATTTCCCTAAACTTTTAAAATTTATACTTTTTTCGACTTAAACTTGGTTTAACCGAGTTTAGTTAAACTCGGTTTAGGAGAGTTTAACTCAAAATTTCAATGAATTTGAAAACTTTAAGAAAATCTTATAACATAACATAAATTTTTAAAATTCCTAAGTTAAGTTAAACCAAGTTTAAGTAAGTTTAAAAAATGAAATGGTAAGTTTATCTAAAACTAAACATTACATTTTAATGCAATTGTCTTTAGCTTTATAAAACTTTAGCTGTTGCCCCCTAAACTTAAAAAATTGGCTAAACGGAGTTTAGTTAAACTCCCTTAAGTTGAGTTTAACTCAAAATCTCAATGAATCTGGAAACTATGACTTTTTTATGTACAAAATTCACTTTTAAAAGTAAATTTTTATGTTTATTCCTAAACATTTTAGGTCAACTTTTAATTCGATATAAAATTTTTTGTAATTTCTTAAACAATTTTCTTAAATTTTCCATTTCAATTAATTTTTGCTCGATTTATTTTCACAATTTATT
This sequence comes from Stomorhina lunata, assembly GCA_933228675.1. NCBI lineage: Eukaryota > Metazoa > Arthropoda > Insecta > Diptera > Rhiniidae > Stomorhina > Stomorhina lunata. The sequence goes on along the minus strand of OW121742.1, from coordinate 122,255,599 downwards.
TCTCCTTTCATAGTTTTTTTTTTTAAAGTATCAATTTACATATAAACTCCTATATTTTTTTAACTTTTTCTTCTGTTTTTGCTAACGTATGACTTTTCAGTTTTAATGTGTCTTGAATTTTGTCTTAAGGCCTTGTTGCCTCTCTCTGATTCCTTCAAACACACGCTGGTTTTTCGAAAAAGAAACAAAAGACCAGGGCAGGCCAGCAACTCTTCAAAACTTAAGTCAAGCAAAACAAGAGGAATACAATAAAATACTGATGCTAAATGCCGGGAGAGTTGAGAGTAAGTAAAGGAGTGTATTCTAAAATTTTGACAAAAAGTAAAAACTTGAAAGATTCATAAAAACTAAACCAAGTTTAAGAGGTTTTAGGATAGGAATTTTGTAATTTTCTTGTGGTTTAGCTAAGCTTAAGCCAAGAAATTAAGAAAATTCCAATGTATGGCTAAATCTTAATAATTTATGGAAGACCGTTTTTCTTAAACTCAAGTTTTTGAATTTAAACCTGGTTTAACCTTGTTAAAATAAACTTCAGTTAACTGAAAAATGTTGTAATGTAATAAAGATGACATGAACTTTTAAAATCTGCAAAAAATTTTAGTTAAACTCGCCAAAACCGAGTTTAGTTAAGCTCGGTTTAACTCAGTTTTTTTGCATTTTCTAGATTCTTGCTGTTAGTGTTAAACGAAAATAATATTAAAAATTTTTTAAGCCCAATTTTTCTTAAAATTTTTAAAGATTTGATTATTTTAAAAGACTGTTTTCATCTTTCCTGGCCTTGTTATTCTCAGATTCTTTAAATTTAAGTTGGAGTTGAAATGGAAAAAGTTGTTGTTGCTGTTAAACTCCCGCTGTTTTTGATTTCTAAAATACTTTTTGTCCTTCTTTTAATTTTATGTCATGTTTTTTTCTTTTTGTTCTTGGTGTTTTGGTTTTGCGACTCTTTCCGTGATGGTCTCAAATTCCTTTACTTTAAACAGGTGATCTCAGTTTTTACCTGTAGGGATTTTTATTGCCTTTTATGTATGTATGTCTGTGTGTGTAAGTGTTTGTTTTGAATTTTGACTTTTTCCTATCTTAACTTTAAGATCTGTTTTGTGTCTGAAATCAAACCATAAATTAAAATTAACAAAAAAGAAAAAAATATTTCTTGTTGTTTTTTGATTCTAAAGGTGACAATACGCCCTTTTAAATTAATCTGAATTCATTCTTTTTTTCTTTTAAATTAATTTATTTTAAGAATTTTTGAATTTTTTTGTATTCTTTTCCTAAAACTTAAGAAATTTGAGTAGTTTTTGGATACAAAACACTTGTTGCCTTGTAAAGTTTTATTTTTTCAGTTTTAATTGATTTTCTAGGAATTGTTTAGAATTGAAGAGTTGAATAGTGAAAAGTAAATATTTAAATTTCAAAATTTTTTTTTCTTAAATACGAGTTGTATTTGTTTAACAACAAATGGTTTTGAAAAAGCGTGTTTTGCTGACACGTTTAAATTAATCATAAAAGAGTAAGTTTTTGTAAAGAATTAAATGTCAATAACTTAAAATAAATAAATTTTTAAACTATTGACTAATATTTCAAAAAACAAAGGAACAAAAATTTTGAAATTCTTTTCAAAAGTTTTCAAAAAAGAATAGGTTTTTTCCTTCAAAACAGCTTTAAAGTACCATATGTTAGCTTGAAGTACTTAAAAATGTCAAAACTTGTTATAGAAAGTATTTAAGTTTTGAAATCTAACAAAAAACTGAGTTAAACCGAGTTTAACTAAACTTGGTTTTCACGAGTTTAACTCTTAAAAGTAGAAAATTTTGAAACTTTAACGAAATATTAGTATAATGCTAAAATTTTTATTTGACTAATCCTTATTTAAACTAAGTTTAAGAGAGTTTAAGTTTTAAAATTCTAAGTTTAAGTAAAACTGAAGTTTACATTTTAATGCAAATCTTCTAAGCTTTTTATAACTTAACTTTTTTTGACTTAAACTCAAAATCTTCTTTAAACTGAGTTTAACTAAACATGGTTTTCACGAGTTTAACTATTAAACATAGAAAATTTTGAAACTGCAAGAAATTATAAGTGTAATGGTTAAACTTTTATTTGAATAAACCTTAATGAAACTAAGTTTAAGAGAGTTTAAGTTTTAAAATTCCAAGTTTAAGTAAAAATAAAAATTACATTCTCATGCAAATCTTCTAAGCTTTATAAATCCAATCTTTTTTTGTTTTAAACTCAAAATATTCTTGGGGTTTCTCGAGTTTAACTCCTAAACATAGAAAATTTGGAAACTGCAAAGAATTAAAAGTGAAATGGTTAAATTTTTATTTGACCGAACCTTATTTAAACTAAGTTTGAGCGAGTTTAAGTTTAAAAATTCCAAGTTTAAGTAAAACTGAAAATAAAATTCTTATAAAAATCTTCTAAGCTTTTTAAATCCAAGCTTTTTTGACTTAAACTCAAAATCTTAATAAAACTGAGTTTAACTAAACTTCTATTTCACGAGCTTAATTCCTAAACATAGAAAATTTGAAAACTGCAAAGAATTAAAAGTGTAATGGTGAAATTTTTATTTGACTAAACCTTATTAAAATTACAAGTTTAAGTAAAACTAAAAATTACATTCTGATGAAAATCTTTTAAGCTTTCTAAAACTTAACTTGTTTTGACTTAAACTCAAAATCTAAATTAAACTGAGTTTAACTAAACTTGGTTTTAACGAGTTTAACTCTAATAAATGGAAAATTGTTAAAATACCAGGAAATATAAGTTTAATGGTGATCTTTTCATTTATCTTGAGTTAATTTAAACTTAGTTTAAGTGAGTTTAAACTATAAAATTTCAAGATTAAGTAAAATCGAAACTATCATTTTATTGAAAATGTCTTAAACTTTTTTAAAAACTAAGTTTAACTTTTAATCTCAAACAAAAAAATTATAGTTAAACTAAGTTAAGCTTAACTCGGTTCTCAGTAGTTTAAGGAAAAATAATTGAATTTCGGAAACTGTGTTAAAACTTAAGAATAATATACAAATTTTTATCAGACTAATGTTTATCTTAACCAAGTTTAAGAGAGTTTAACTAGGAAAAATATCAAGTTTAACTAAAACTGAAAATCACATATGAATTAAAATATCTTAGCTATAATAACTAAATAACTCAACTTAAAAATTAGAGTTAAACTAAGTTTTCGAGAGTTTAAGTCAGAATTATATAAAATTCGAAAAATATGTTAAAACCTTAAAATAATACAAACAATTTTATGAACCTAAAGTTTATTTCAACCAAGTTAAGGAGAGTTTAACTAGAAAAATGTCAGGTTTAATTAAAACTGAAAATTAGATTTGATTAAAAATATCTTACATAAAATAAAAATAAACTTTTTTGTTCCTAAACTTAAGATTTGAGTTAAACTAAGTTTAATTAAACTCGGTTTTCGAGAGTTTAAGTCAAAATTATATGAAATTCGGAAATTATGTTAAAACCTTAAAATAAGAAAAATAAAAAATGTAACTAAAATTTAGTTAAACCAAGTTTAAGAGAATTTAATTAGAAAAGTGTTAAGTTTTACTAAAACTGAAAATCACATTTCATTTCAAATGCCGCGGGCATAACAAAATTTTACTTTGTTGGTCTAAATCTTATAATTTTGAGTTAAACTTAGTTTAGCTAAACTTGGTTATCGAGAGTTTAAGTCAAAATTATATGAAATTCGAAAACTAAAAAACAATTTAAGTGTAATACAAAAAATATTATGTAGATATGCATTTAAACCAGTCAGTCAAAGGGAACTTAAAGCCCAAAAATAACTAGTTAAGCCAAAAACTGTTAAATTTATTATTTTAATCCCTTTAAGCTCTATAAAATTTAACTATTTCCCTTTGAAACTTAACTCTTTTTTGCTTAATTCTCTTAAAAGAAACCTTCTGTTACTCTTTATCAAAATTTTAACCCTTAAAACTGTTCAAACGCCAAAAGCTAAAAACTTAAAAAAAATAATTTCAGTTAAATAAATACTAACATTTCATTAAAAAAATGAAACCAAACAAATCAGACAAAAAAAAATTATATTGATAACAATTTTGTTTGTACTCCAATACAATTAAAAAAGAACTACTAGAAAAAATCGAAGAAGAAAAAAATATACAAAAGTAATCATAAATGTCTATAAATTTTGACAATAATATTTAACCAAACAGTAAAAATGGTTGTCAGGTAAAAAACACACATACATATATACATTTGTTTCATTGTAGAAATATTGGAAAAATTGACATTAGATAAGACCACACTTTTTTATACTTTATTGTTATTGATATTGACTACCTATAAACTAAAAATAGTAGAGAATTCTACTGCTACAGATTCTTGAAATCACAAAACTTTATTTGAAATACGAAAAAAAACATAAACAATTTTGTTTTAATGTTTAAGAAGATTTAGGTTAAATTGATATGAAGTAATTTTTGTAAAAAAAATATGTTTAAATGAACATGACAAATTTAATTGAACAATTCTAGAGAAAAAAGTAAAAAAAAGTATCTAAACACTTGAATAACAAAAATTACGATCTCGGCAATTTATTATACAAAGAACAATTTAAACAAATTAATATTAAAAACTTTTCATAACTTGGCTTAGCTGCCTTAAAATGAACTTATGTGAAATGAAAAATAATGAAATACAAAAGAAATTATATAAACTTTTATGATCTGCACGAATTTTTAGTTAAACTCGTCAAAACCGAGTTTAGTTACACTCGGTTTAGCTAAGTTTAAGTTATGAGAACTTAAAATTTTGAATGTGCGGGTAAATCTAAACAAACTGTGGAAGACCGTTGTACTTAAACTCAAGTTTTTGAATTTAAACTTGGTTTAACTGTTAAAAATTAACTTATGTCAAATGAAAAATAATGCAATATGATAGAAATTATATGAACTTTCAAGATCTGAACAAATTTTTAGTTAAACTCGCTAAAACCGAGTTTAGTTAAACTCGGTTTATCTAAGTTTAGGTTAAGAAAACTTAAAATTTTAAATGTGTGGGTGAATCTAAACAAACTATGGAAGACCATTTTTCTTAAACTCTAGTTTTTAAATTTAAACTTGGTTTAACTGCGTTAGAATGAACTCATATTAACTAAAAAATTTTGCAATACAATAGCAATTATATGAGGCTTTAAGGTATGGACGAATTTTTATTAAAACTCGCCTAAACAGAGTTTAGTTAAACTCGGTTTATGTAAGTTTAAGTTAAGAAAACTTAAAGTTTAAAAATTTGAATGTATGGTTAAATCTAAACAAACTTTAGAAGACCCTTTTTCTTAAACTCAAGTTTTTGAATTTAAACTTGGTTTAACTGCGTTAAAATGAACTCATGTTAACTAAAAAATTTTGCAATACAATATCAATTATATGAGGTTTTAAGGTATGGACGAGTTTTTAGTTAAACTCGCCTAAACCAAGTTTAGTTAAACTCGGTTTATCTAAGATTAAGTTAAGAAAACTTAAAATTTAAAAATTTGAATGTATGGTTAAATCTAAACAAACTTTGGAAGACCGTTCTTTTTAAACTCAAGTTTTTGAATTTAAACTTGGTTTAACTGCGTTAAAATGAACTCATGTTAACTAAAAAATTTTGCAATACAATATCAATTATATGAGGTTTTAAGGTATGGACGAGTTTTTAGTTAAACTCGCCTAAACCAAGTTTAGTTAAACTCGGTTTATCTAAGATTAAGTTAAGAAAACTTAAAATTTAAAAATTTGAATGTATGGTTAAATCTAAACAAACTTTGGAAGACCGTTTTTCTTAAACTCAAGTTTTTGAATTTAAACTAGGTTTAACTGCCTCAAAATGAACTTAAGACAAATAAAAAATTTTGCTATACAAAAGAAATTATATGAACTTCTAAGATCTGCACGAATTTTTAGTTAAACTCGCCAAAAGCGAGTTTAGTTAAACTCGATTTATCTAAGTTTAAGTTAAGAAAACTTGAAATTTTAAATGTTTAGGTTAATCCAAATAAATGACGGATGATCGTTTTTCTTAAACTCATGTTTTTGAATTTAAACTTGGCTTAACTGCCTCAAAAAGATCTTCTGTCAATTGAAAAATATTGCAATACAATATAAAAGAAACAAACATTAAAGATATGCAGGAATTTTTAGTTAAACTCGCCAAAAGCGAGTTTAGTTAAACTCGGTTTAACTAAGTTTTTTGGCATTTTCTAAATTCTTGGTATTAGTTATCATAGAAAATGGCATTTAAAATTTGTCATACTTCATTTTTCTAAATATTTCATTTAATCTCAGGCCCAAGAACTTTTTTTGATGCTTCCAATCAATTCATTTTCGGAAAATTCTAGTTTTCTTCTATTTCAATTTAAAATTAGAATAAATTTTAATTAAACAAAATTTTTGGTATGTGTGTGGTTAATTATTTAAGATTTATTTTATTACTATTTTAACATTAAGATTTTATTGCTTTTGTTGGTTTTGTTTTAACTGAAGCTTATAAAATCGAAAAACCTGTATGATGATGATGATGAAAAAGACTTAAAAATCTTTAACGAGATGATGTCTAAACAAGCAAAAGGTGTCACGTTACGCATAATTTATGGAGCCCTAACAAAATTAAGAAAAAATATAACTTTTCAAAAACCCAACACACACGCATACTCGTTAAGAAAAACTATAAGATTTCAAGATCTAAATTTATAACGAAATAGACTTCATTTCAAACTTCATCAACTTCTTTCTTTTTTGATCAAATTTTCTTGGGTCTCTAAGAAAAGAGGAGCCTTCCCCATGCATTTGGTTGGCTGTTGTTACCCTTTTTCTTATTTGAAACTTTATTTCTTGTTTTTAATTTCTTGAGTCGTCTACAAGATGTAATTAAAACCTTGTACATGTATTATTTCCTATAATTTATAGACCAAAACTACAATTTTTTTTATTAGTAAAATAGTGTCTTGAGAATTATGGCAGTTGTGGAAGGAATAACAAAACATATGTGGTATGTTAGAATTATGATAATGATCTTAGAAGTAACAAGATCTTAAACAAGATAAATGATATGTACAAGACGTGAAGATGATGAAAAAACCCAAATGACAATTTTTCGAAATTACAAGAACTATAAATTTTAAACTAACATATGCAGGTAGAGGGAGACTTAGTTAAAAATAAGAAAGTTTTGGGTTTTTTAGAAGAATTATCTTAATTTACATCTAGTATTTTTAAAATTTAAGTTTTTTTTATTAAAAAAAAAAATGTTTTTAGAAAGCCTTAAAAATTTGTAAACATTATTTCTGTTAAGTTTACATTGAGTTATAACCTAAACTCAAATAAAACTTAGTTAAACCGAGTTTAACTAAACTTGGTTTTGGCGAGTTTAACTAAAAATTTTCACATTTTTGCAATCTTTGAACAATTAGTAGCAAGCCAGTAAAAATTTTATTTAGCTCAAGTTTAGTTAAACCTAGTTTAAGTAAGTTCAAAATTTAAAAACTTAAGTTTAGCTAAATTTAACAATGATAATTTATTATTTATTGCTTACTAATTCCGAAAATGAAATTTTTTATGCTTAAACTCACAAAAACCAAGTTTAACTAAACTGAGTTTAAAGAAACATTTCAAAGAAATACTTAAAACTGCAATTGAAATATATGTAAGTCACTGTAAAACTTATTTGCTACACAAAAACAAAACATTTTCGCTCAAAATGTCGAAAATTGCAGTTAAACCGAGTTTAGCTAAACTTGGTTTTTGTGAGTTTAACTAAAAATTAGCTCAGTTTTGAAATCTTTGAGTAAATTGTGATTAAACAGTAAATTTTTAATTTAACTGAAGACTCAATAAACCCAGTTTAAGTGTGTTTAAGCTTGAGATATTGAAGATTAATAGAAATTATGAATCAGACATTACTAAACATTTCTTTCTTATTTTTTAAATGAATATTTTAATACTAAAACTTAACAAAACTGAGTTTAAATTAACTAAGATTAAGGAAAATTTCAGAAAAATGTAGTTTTGTGAAAAAATCAGGAGTATAAAGGTCCATAAGTGTTTGAAGATGATAATTCAAATTAGATTAAAATAAATGTTGCTGCAAAACCTTATAAAAGCCAGTTAAACTGAGTTTAGCTACACTAGGTTTTGGCGAGTTTAAGAAAAAGTATTAATATTTTCGAAAACTTGAAGGAATTTTAAGTTAGATGTATATAAGTTTTGTTTTCTGGAGTTTAGTTAAACCTAGTTTAAGCTTAAAAACGTTTGTGTTATTCGATTTAAGTTAAATGAGTTGTTTTAAAAGCACAAAATGTAAATTCTGTTGAACTTTTGACTTCATAAAAGAATTTTTACACGAAAATGTGTAATATTAGACTTAAACTAAGTTTAGTTAAACTTGTTTCTAATATTAAATGTGTTCTTTAGTAAAATTTTATGCTCTAAAAAATACAAAATCCTTAAACTTTTGAGTTTAGAAGCTTGATAATGATAATATTTAATGAAAAATGAAATAAAACTGACTTAAACCTAGTTTAGTTAAACGAGGTTTTGGCGAGTTTAATAAAAAATATGAATATTTTCGGAAAGCTTGAGGAATTTTTAATAAAACGTATATAAATTAAGTTGACTAGAGTTAAGTTAAACCTAGTTTAAGCTCAAAAAGAAATATTTTAGTGAATTTTATGGAATGAGAGTTATAAAATCCCTAAACATACAACTGTTGTAGCTCGATAATGAGCTTTTTTAAGAGAAAACTCAATAAAATTGACTTAAACCTAGTTTAGTTAAACTTGGTTTTGGCGAGTTTAAGAAAAATTATTCATATTTTCGGAAAGCTTGAGGAATTCTGAATAAAACTCGTATCAATTTTGTTAAATAGAGTTTAGTTAAACCAAGTTTAAAGCTAAAAATATGTTATCAGTTGATTTTTGCGCCTTAAAATTTATCAAATCTTTATTATTTGTATTGTAATAGCTTGTTTATGAGAATTTCTTTGAGAAAATATAATAGAATTGACTTAAACCTAGTTTAGTTAAACTTGGTTTTGGCGAGTTTAAGAAAAAATGTTATTATATTCAAAAATTTTGAGGAATTCTAAATAAAATGTATATACATTTTTTGACTAGAGTTTAATTAAACCTAGATTAAGTTCAAAAATTAGTTGTTTAGTTGAAAATTATGCATTCAAAATGATCAAATCCTTATACTTTTAGCTGTAAAAGCTTGATAATAAGTTTTTCTAAAGGAAAATTCCATAAAAATGAGATAAACTTAGTTTAGTTAAACTTGGTTTTGGCGAGTTTAAGAAAAAACATGGCTGTTTTTAGATTCCTGGTAAAAATCTGATTAAAATGCACTTATTATATAAAACTAGAGTTAGCTTAAACCTGATTCTTTTTAATTTTTGAGTAAACATTTTTTGAATTTCAAATATTTTTGCTTAAATTTAACTTTTGGTTTAACATACCTTTTTTTGTTTATGCCTTTTAAAAAAGTAATCCAATTGATTTAAATCACAATATTTAGTTTCCCAAGATGTATCATTGTTGCTTAGTAATCCAAATATTAAGAATTTTCTTTAGATGTTTCGTTTTTATTGTATTTTTGTTGAAATTTTGTTGTTTAGGTTAAAATGTTTTGTCAAGACAAATTTGTTTTTTTGGCACTAGTTACACCATAAACATTCTTGAGATTTTTTAACATTGACTAAGAGAAAAAATCAAAGAAGTTAAGAATTTGTTTTAAATCTACAACAAGATTGTGCGTTTTCTCGTTTACAAAAATCTAATTTTTCTTAAAGAAAAATTTTATTAAAATATAAGATTTTTTGTTAAATAATATATTTTCGTTTTCAATATATTTTTATAATTTAAAAAATTTTTTCTTTGAAGATTGAAATTTTTATATTGAAACTTGTTTTGGTTTATTTCAATTTTTTTGTTAACTTTTTTTGTTTTGTTTCAGTTTCAATATTTTTTCAGATATTTTACTCCACCATTATTTGGCTGGAGAGCATAATGACAAAATCGTGTCACACTTTTTTCTGTGTGCTTTTTCGTACGTTTCTGTTGTTTAAAAGCCACCACCAAAAATTTGAAATCACTTATTAGAAAAAAAGGAACTTTGTTTAACTTTTACAACTAATTTCTATGGGGGGTTTTCTAAATTTTATGTTTTTTTCACATTTTTCTTAAATTTTACTTGATAAACTTTTAATTTAGTTGTTTTAAGCATTTTTCCGTTTGCTTTAAGATTTTGTAAAATTTATAAGTAACAAAAAAATCCCTTGCGTTACAATAAAAAAAATCGATTTCTTTAAACATTTGCCCGTTAAGCACCACCAGGCCACACGATCGCTCGTTTAAAACTGAACTAATCAAAATTATAGTAGAATATTTTTTCCATACACAAAACTCATACCCAACGTTTAATTTTGAATGTCATGCTGTTTTTAGCTCTTTATCTCTCTCTTTACGTAAATTTTTCTACAGATTTTTTTTTGAGTACAATCCATAAACTCCCAGAGCATAGTAACAACAACAATACCACCACCTTTTTGTCTTTTTTGTAGTTGTATTGTTAACAAGGCAAAAAAAAACCTGATATACAAAAAAGAATGAATTTTGTTGGTATCTTTAAGTAGAAAGAAACTACAAAATTACAATAAATGGAGTGTAACAGAAAAAATGTTAACATGAGAAAATTTTCTTGAAGAGTTTTTGAAAGTACTAAGGAGACTTAACAGAACTGCATAAAAATTTTTAGTTAAACTCGCCAAAACCGAGTTTAGTTAAACCTGATTTTGGCGAGTTTAAGCCAAAAGAAGATTATTTTCGGAATCTTTGAGTAATCCTTAATCAAATTTATATATTTTCTTCCAACTAAATTTTACCAAAACAAAGTTAACCCAAGTTTAAAATAAAAGTTGCAAGTTTAACTATTTTGAAGTAAAAGGATTTACTTAGATATTTATGCATAATTGATATCTAATAATTTAATCCCTTAAACTTGACTCAAAAATAGTTAAACTCAAATTTAAGATCTTAAAATGTTTATAAAAAAATTTTTAAATACCATTATCAGAAAATACTAGTGAAACTAAACTGAAATTTACAAAAAAATTTAGTTAAACTTGCCAAAACCGAGTTTAGTTAAACTAGGTTTAGGTGAGTTTAAGCAAAAAGATATCAATTTTCTAAAAGTTTATTCATTTCTTAATAAAAGCCATACATTTTAAATTAAAAACAATTTACCAAAACAATATTAACCCAGGTTTAAATTTTTAATTCGAAGTTTAACTCTTTTGAAGTAAAAATATTTGTTTAAAATTTTTTTTGTATAATTCATAATAGTTTAAAATCTTAAACTTGTTGTTAATAAAGTTAAACTTAAGTTTAAAGCCTTAGAATGTTAAAAAATAAGTTAAAAAAAATAAGTTTAAACCCTAAAGATGAGGAGAACCCTAAAGATGAAATGAATGATGTTAAAAATTTTAGTTAAACTCGACAAAACCGAGTTTAGTTAAACTTGGTTTAGTCGAGTTTAAGCAAAAATAATTAAATTTCCTAAAGGTTTAATCATAGAAAATATATTAATTTTCAGAAAGTCTTATCATTTTTTCATAATTCGTATACATTTTTAAGGAAAGATCATTTGCCAGAATAAAGTTAAACTAAGTTTAAGTTTAAAATTTAGATTCTAACAGGATTTAGATACCAAAATTTACCTGAGCATGAAATTTGAGTTTAGGTTCTTTTAAACAGTTCAAAAATTTTTAAAATATTTTTTAGCGAAAGCTTTAATAAATTCAAGCCGAAAAATATGAAAAAAATTAGTTAAACCGAGTTTAACTAAACTTGGTTTTGGCGAGTTTAAGTCAAAAAACTAATATTTTTAGAAAGCTTGAGAAATTTAAAATATATTAAAAATAAATTTTCCGTCCTAAACTTTAGTTAAACCTAATTTAGCTTGAGTTAAAAATCTTTTTAACAGGCCAATAATTTTTTCAATATTTTCTTGTGAAAGCTTTAATTAATTTAAGCCGAAAAATATGAAAAAATTTAGTTAAACCGAGTTTAACTAAACTTGGTTTTGACCAGTTTAAGTAAAAAAACTATAATTTTCTAAAAGCTTATATAATCTTAAATATAATAAAAATTTAATTTCCGACCTTAACTTTAGCTAAACCTAATATAATTTGAGTTTTAAATCTTTCTAAAAGGCCAAACATTTTTCCAATATTTTTTTGTTAAAGCTTTAATAAATTAAAGCTGAAAAACATGAAAAAGTTAGTTAAACCGAGTTTAACTAAACTTGGTTTTGGCGAGTTTAAGTAAAAATTATAAATTTTTCTAAAAACTTAAAGAAATTAAAATATATTAAAAATGGTTTTATTTAAACTAAGTTTAATTAAACCAGGAAATATCAAGTTTTAGATGGGAATATTTAGTTTTATTATCAGAAAGTGTTAACTGAGGATAAGCGTGTTACTATTTTCTCAAACTCACTTCTTTGAAAAGCTTACATAGATACACATAAACGGACACTCATACAATTACTCTCTCTCCGGCACTAACATAGCCGCAAATATACGCTTTAACACGCAACACCATTCACACAGATACTCCTCGTTACTACTCTTTTATGGGGTGATTTGTTGTAGTTGTTGTTGGTGGCCGTTAAAGGAAACAAAGCATGTGTTTCTTGTTTAAATTAAACTACTACAGATTTATTATTACACATAAATAGCAGCAGCAAAAACAACAACAGAAAAGGAGAATATTTCTCAAAATTGTTTAACAAAATTTTCCTAGACCGAGAAGAGAGCGTACGGTCTTAGAATGAGAATGAGTAATAAATAAAATGTATCTAAAAATATTTATGCTCTTAATTTTTTTTACTATATTTTTTGTTTATATTTCATCATTTGCAACAATTTCCCTTTTTCTGTAGCATGCTACATTTTTATTCTTTAATATTTTACTTACCTTTTGTTTAAGTTGTTTTTTTTTACGATTTGTTGTGATGATTAGAATTGCACAAACAGATCACCTGCAAGTAGAACGGAAAAGGAATTTTATTAACAAAATTTTCTTATTATTATCATGTTTCCAAAATCTTGATAAGATATGAAAACCAACCCCAAAGAAAAAGGTTGCAGATTGATTTGTGATAAGCAGGATTTGAAGGATTTGAAAAATGTGTGGTTTAACAAAATATGAGAAAATATTTCTATTTATCAGTTAAATCTTGTTCAACTAATATTTCGATATTTATAAAAATATTAAATATAACAAAATTGCGAATATGATATAATATTTCCCAATATTATCTATAAAAATTGTGAAATTTTAGATTTTAAATATTCAATAAAACTATCAAATTCTTAATGAAAAAATAAATTTCTTAAAGAAACTAGAATAAACTCAGTTAACCGGAGTTTAACATAACTAGGTTTTGCTTAGTTTAAGCAAAATTTGTAATAAAACTCGAAGTTGAGGTAGTAGAATACGAAATGCATATACATTTTATTAACTTAAGTTTAGTAAAACCTAGTTTTAAAAGGATTAAGTGCCACAAAGAAAAAAAATACAAAAATTCAAAAAAAATTGTTTTAATCAAAAAATTGTTAACATGAAAAATTTTATTCCAATATATTTTGAAAGCACTAATCAAACTGAACAGAACTACATAAACAGTTTTAGTTAAACTTGCCAAAACCGAGTTTAGTTAAACTTGGTTTAGACGAGTTTAAGCTAAAAGAAGACTATTTTCGGAAAGTCCATAGAATATTTAACAAAACCCATATATTTTTTGTTAATTTAAGTTTACTTAAACAAAGTTAACCTAAGGTTATATAAAAAATTTTAAGTTTAACTATTTTTAAGTCAAGATGTTTGTTTAAGTATTTTTGTATTTCAGATATCTGAACATTTAATTACTTAAACTTCATTAAAACATAGTTTAACTCAAGTTTGAGACCTCAAAATATCTCAAAACAAATTTTCAATATCATTATATACAAGTAATATCCACTGGGAGTCAAGGATAACAGAAGAATATCAAAACCGAAACTTTTGTTCTCATTTAAACTTTAAAAATTTTTAGATAAACTTCAAAAAACAGACTTAAGTTAAACTTGTTTAAACTAAACTTAAATTTGTTTTAAACTCTCAGTTAGTTAAACTTTCTGAAACCGAGTCAAAATAATTTTTACATCTCATTACTACAAAAGCTAACCAGGCTTAAGATCATAAGTTCCCTTTCTTCACGGGCTTACCTTCCCTATTTCACACTCAATTCTCCTCATGCTTTGTTGTCAAAATTAATAATACCCCTGTATCTGTTACAATTAAATTATGTATGAAAAATTTGGAACTAAACAAGCGCCTAGTTTTCAGTTTTTTGTTTAGACTTTTCTTGCTGCTTGTTAACTATACGGAGGAGTTGTTGTTGTTCTTGCTTTTACCATTGTTCAGTTCATTAGCGCAATGCCGCACGATTTCGACGTTATAATGTCTAAACAAAAACAACAACAACAACGAACTGCTTAGCTGGCCTGTAGTAGCAGCAACAACAAAAAGTTTAAACAATGCAATGTTGCACATAAACATTTTTATACAGCGTGTAAGTTCTTTTTTTTTCAAAAGACCGAAAAACGAACTATTTTAGACAAGAATGTTCGATTTGTGGAGCCCTACACTAAAATAATAGGAAATTTTAATTTTTTCTGTGGAAAATTTGTCAACCGACTTATATTTCTTTGTGAAACTACTGCTGAGTCATTCTAAAATTGCTGAGTTATCTTTAAACCGATGACTCGCTCTAAAGCTGCTGAGTCGTTCTTAAACTACAGATTTATCTTCAGACTTTCCAAAATTACTGAGTCATCCTAAAACTTTTGAGTCATCCCAAACAATTTCTTATAAAAGTAAGAAATTTTTGAAAATTATCCTATGAAAATAAGAAATTTTTGAAAAATTTCCTATAAAAATAAGAAATTTTTGAAAAATTTCCTATAAAAAAAAGAAATTTTTGAAAAATTTCCTATAAAAATAAGAAATTTTTGAAAAATTTCCTATAAAAATAAGAAATTTTTGAAAAATTTCCTATAAAAATAAGAAATTTTTGAAAAATTTCCTATAAAAATAAGAAATTTTTGAAAAATTTCCTATAAAAATAAAAAATTTTTGAAAAATTTCCTATAAAAATAAGAAATTTTTGAAAAATTTCCTATAAAAATAAGAAATTTTTGAAAAATTTCCTATAAAAATAAGAAATTTTTGAAAAATTTCCTATAAAAACAAGAAATTTTTGAAAAATTTCCTATAAAAATAAGAAATTTTTGAAAAATTTCCTATAAAAATAAGAAATTTTTGAAAAATTTCCTATAAAAATAAGAAATTTTTGAAAAATTTCCTATAAAAATAAAAAATTTTTGAAAAATTTCCTATAAAAATAAGAAATTTTTGAAAAATTTCCTATAAAAATAAGAAATTTTTGAAAAATTTCCTATAAAAATAAGAAATTTTTGAAAAATTTCCTATAAAAATAAGAAATTTTTGAAAAATTTCCTATAAAAATAAGAAATTTTTGAAAAATTTCCTATAAAAATAAGAAATTTTTAAAAAATTTCCTATAAAAATAAGAAATATTTGAAAAATTTTCAATGAAAATAAGAAGTTTTAAAAAATTTTTTTATTAAAATAAGAAATTTTTTAAAAATTTCCTATAAAAATACGAAGTTTTTGGAAAATTTCCTATTAAAATAAGAAATTTTTGAAAAATATCCTATAAAAATAAGAAATTTTTGAAAAATTTTCTATAAAAATAAGATGTTTCTAGAAAAATTCCTATAAAAATAAGAAATTTTTGAAAAATTTCCTATAAAAATAAGAAATTTTTGAAAAATTTCCTATAAAAATAAGAAATTTTTGAAAAATTTCCTATAAAAATAAGAAATTTTTGAAAAATTTCCTATAAAAATAAGAAATTTTTGAAAAATTTCCTATAAAAATAAGAAATTTTTGAAAAATTTCCTATAAAAATAAGAAATTTTTGAAAAATTTCCTATAAAAATAAGAAATTTTTGAAAAATTTCCTATAAAAATAAGAAATTTTTGAAAAATTTCCTATAAAAATAAGAAATTTTTAAAAAATTTCCTATAAAAATAAGAAAATTTTAAAAAATTTCCTATAAAAATAAGAAATTTTTAAAAAATTTCCTATAAAAATAAGAAATTTTTTAAAAATTTCCTATAAAAATTTCTTATTTTGAAATGAAAATTTTTAAAAATTTCTTATTTTTATAGAAATTGTTCACAAATTCCTCATTTTATTGTAAAAATTTCTTATTTTTCTGGAAATTTTTAAATTTATTTTACAAGATTTTGTTTAAAATTTCGTGTTTTATTGGCAATTTTTCAAAAATTTCTTATTTTTAATTTTATGGGAAATTTTTCAAAAATTTCTTATTTTTTATAGGAAATTTTTCAAAAATTTCTTATTTTTATAGGAAATTTTTAAAAAATTTCTTATTTTTATAGGAAATTTTTAAAAAATTTCTTATTTTTATAGGAAATTTTTCAAAAAATTCTTATTTTTATAGGAAATTTTTCAAAAATTTCTTATTTTTATAGGAAATTTTTCAAAAATTTCTTATTTTTATAGGAAATTTTTCAAAAATTTCTTATTTTTATAGGAAATTTTTCAAAAATTTCTTATTTTTATAGGAAATTTTTCACAAATTTCTTATTTTTATAGGAAATTTTTCAAAAATTTCTTATTTTTATAGGAAATTTTTCAAAAATTTCTTATTTTTAAAGGAAATTTTTCAAAAATTTCTTATTTTTATAGGAAATTTTTCAAAAATTTCTTATTTTTATAGGAAATTTTTCAAAAATTTCTTATTTTTATAGGAAATTTTTCAAAAATTTCTTATTTTTATAGGAAATTTTTCAAAAATTTTTTGTTTATATAGGAAATTTTTCAAAAATTTTTTGTTTATATAGGAAATTTTTCAAAAATTTCTTATTTTTATAGGAAATTTTTCAAAAATTTCTTGTTTTTATAGGAAATTTTTCAAAAATTTCTTGTTTTTATAGGAAAATTTTCAAAAATTTCTTATTTTTATAGGAAATTTTTCAAAAATTTTTTGTTTTTATAGGAAAATTTTCAAAAATTTCTTATTTTTATAGGAAATTTTTCAAAAATTTTTTGTTTATATAGGAAATTTTTCAAAAATTGTTTGTTTATATACGAAATTTTTCAAAAATTTCTTATTTTTATAGTAAATTTTTCAAAAATTTCTTGTTTTTATAGGAAATTTTTAAAAAATGTCTTATTTTGATAGGAAATTTTTCAAAAATTTCTTATTTTTATAGGAAATTTTTCAAAAATTTCTTATTTTTATAGGAAATTTTTCAAAAATTTCTTATTTTTATATAAAATTTTCAAAGGAAATTTTTTAAAAATTTCTTATTTTTATAGGAAATTTTTTAAAAATTGCTTATTTTTATAGGAAATTTTTAAAAAATTTCTTATTTTTATAGAAGATGTTTCAAAAATTAATTATTTTTATATTTTTTCTTTGAATATGTAGGGTTCATTTATTGTGTCTTATCTACTTAAATTATTTTTTGTATATTTTCTTTGCCGGTTTAAAGGGATCCTATGCTCTAAACAACACGTGTGCTAGCAACAACAACTCCAGTGATCATTAAGAAAAAATCTGTATAAACAAAACGATTTCGTTTTCAAGGAGTTAAACCAAATTCTAGAATATAAGCACCCTGTTGCTTTCGTTCGATCGCTTTTTCAAGAGTTGGAAGCAACAAATCTCAAAAAATCTAAAAATGAAGTGTAATGAACCTGAAAATGCATTCAAATTTAATTTTTTAAATAAAAGAGTATTTTTGTGAAGAAAGAGTTTCAACGAGAAAAAAAAGAGTTATTTCTTAAAAAGAGCGGGAGATAAAATTTAAACTCATTCTACTCAAAACTGGTATCAAGCTTGTTAGCAAAACTGTTGATTATACTTGTTTGTATTTAAGCCAGGCTTACTCTGGCTCTCTTGTGTATGCCTTTGAAACAGAGAGAGAAAGAGTGCATTTTTTATGAGAGCTTGTAAGATCTTCATTTGTTCATGTGTCTGTGTTGTTGAAATATGTTGCATTTCTTAACGAGAGCCTTGTTTAGCCAACCTTAGTCAGGCGGTTATTATCTGGTAACAACGTGTTACGAATTACCTTTAACAAGACCCTTAAAAAGATAAAAACCTAGAGACAAGAAAAAAAAAATTCACGACCAACAGCAACAACAACAATGAAAACAAAACGGACTTTAAATAAGAACTAAAACATAAACAAATCGAGAAAAAATAATAATAAAAAAAAATCAACAAAAACAGGAATCCATTTAAGAACATTTTCATCGTTTTTATCTGGGAGTTGCTGTTGTAGTTTTTGTTTTTGTTAAGAAATTAAGGTAACAAGGGAGGCAACAACTAACTAGTCAAGTAACTGGTTAGTTGTCTGAATTTTCAACATCATTAACTTGGTCATGACTTGGATTTTTTTTTGCTTAAGCTGAGAACACGAGTCTGATGATTTTTTGCGATTTTTTTGACAAAATCGTAAGGACGTGTGCTTTAAATCAGCAAAAATTCTTCACAGAAAATAATTAAAAATCATATAGAATTCAAAAATTACCAAAAGAAAATTGATTCCAAAAATTTTAAGGAAATTTTTTAAAAATGTCTTTTTATAGGATTTCTTTTTTAATTTCTTATTTTTATACAAAAGTTTTCAACAATTTCTTATTTCATAGGAAATTTTTCAAAAATTTCTTAGTTTTATTGAACATTTTTCAAAAATTTCTTATTTGTTTTTAAGAAATTTTTTAAAAATTTCTTATTTTTTTCTAATTTTTCAAAAATTTCTTTTTTTCTTAGAAAATTTTCAAAAATTTCTTTTTTTTTAGAAATTTATTCAAATTTTTATTATTTTTTTAAGGATTTTTCAAAAATTTCTTAGTTTTTTTTAGGAAATTTTTAAAAATTTCTTATTTTTATAGAAAAATTTTCAAAAATTTCTTTTTTTTTAAGAAAATTTTTCAAAAATTTCTTATTTTTTTAAAGAAATTTTTTTCAAAAATGTCTTTTATTTTTAAGGAAAATTTTCAAAAATTTCTTATTTTTTAAGGAAATTTTTCGAAAATTTCTTATTTTTCAAGGAAATTTTTCAAAAATTTATTATTTTTTAAGAAAATTTTTCAAATTTTTTTTTATAGCAAAATTTTACAAAATTTCCTATTTTTATAGGAATTTTTTTTTTTAATTTTTGATTTTTAGAAAAAGTTTTTCACTCACTTCTTGTTTCATTAGAAATTTTTCAAAAATTTCTTAGTTTTATTGAAAATTTTTTCAAAAATTTCTTATTATTTTTTACGAAATTTTTCAAAAATTTCTTATTTTTTAGAAAAATTTTCAAAAATTTCTTATTTTTTTAAGAAAATTTTTCAAAAATTTCTATTTTTTTAAAGAAAATTTTTCAAAAATGTCTTTTATTTTGAAGGAAAATTTTCAAAAATTTCTTATTTTTTAAGGAAATTTTTCAAAAATTTATTTTTTTTAATGAAATTTTTCAAAAATGTCTTTTATTTTTAAGGAAAATTTTCAAAAATTTTTATTTTTATAGGAAATTTTTCAAAAATCTCTTATTTTTATAGGAAATTTTTCAAAAATTTCTTATTTTTATAGGAAATTTTTAAAAAATTTCATATTTTTATAGGAAATTTTTCAAAAATTTCTTATTTTTATAGGAAATTTTTAAAAAATTTCTTATTTTTATAGGAAATTTTTCAAAAATTTCTTATTTTTATAGGAAATTTTTCCAAAATTTCTTTTTTTTATAGGAAATTTTTCAAAAATTTCTTATTTTTTAAGGAAATTTTTCAAAAATTTCTTATTTTTTAAAGAAATTTTTCAAAATTTTCTTATTTTTTAAGGAAAATTTTCAATAATTTCTTATTTTTTAAGGAAATTTTTCAAAAATTTCTTATTTTTTAAGAAAATTTTCAAAAACTTCTTATTTTTTAAGGAAATTTTTCAAAAATTTCTTATTTTTTAAGGGAATTTTGCAAAAATTTCTTATTTTTATAAGAACATTTTCAAAAATTTCTTATTTTTTTAAGGAAATTTTTCAAAAATTTCTTATGATTATAGAAATTCTTTTAAAAATTTCTTATTTTTATAGGAAATTTTTGAAAAATTTCTTATTTTTATCGGAAAATTTTCAAAAAATTCTTATTTTTATAGTAAATTTTTCAAAAATTTCTAAATTGTATAAGAAATTTTTCAAAAATTTCTTATTTTTTTAGAAAGTTTTTCAAAGATTTCTTATTTTTATAGGAAATTTTTCAGATTTTGTTTTAGTTAAACCTAGTTTAACTAAAGTTTAAAAATCTCAAATCCAAGTTTAACTATAACTGATTTTTGAATCAAGTAGTTAGGCTAACCATTAATTTTTTCTGTTTAGAATTTTGGGTTAATCTTTAGTTAAACTCTGGTTAACTTAAGTTTTCTTTATTTACAATTTAAAAATTATTTCCCTTGGCCTTTGTGATCACAAGTTTAATTATTCATCTTTTAGTAATTTATCTTAATAGATCATTTCCCTTTGGCAAGTCTTGGTCTTGGTGGAGATGACAAGAAAACTCCCCTGGAAAAAAAGGGATATTCTGCGGGTTACCATCATAATTTATGATAGTGATAAATGTTCATAATTTTTAAATGTCTTTAATTTGTTGAAATTTAATTTTTAAAATTCTTTTAATTGAGAAAAATTCACAAAAAGATAGGGAAATATTTCATTAACCGCGAACCCGGTGAAATTTTATTTTTTTTTTCTAAAAGACAACAAAAAGCTGAACAAATGAACTTTAAATGGGATTTTTTTTTGGTTCGATAAATGTTTAAAAGTTTTTGTAAATATTTTCGTATTTGAAAATAGATTTTTAAACTAAATAGAGATTCAAAAGTATTGAAAATAAAAACGTTTAGGAAAAAAAACTAGAGGAAAGATTTAAATATTTCAACGTTTCCACAAAATGTTTCGTGTTGTTGTGTTTATTTACTCAAGGTTCACAATTGACACCCCGAGTGTAGAGGGAACACCCAGCATCATTTAGCCGCTCAATGGCTGAACTTTACATTTAAATGTTCCACAAATCTTCTTTTTTTTCTGTTTTGTACAAAAACACATGGTATTTGTTGTTGTTTTCCAATGGTTGGTCGGTTGGGGTATTTAAACATTTAACATATTGCTCGTCGAACTTCACAATTCGAACTCATTTAATACCCCGGGTTATATTGATTCTCCCTATACTCGTAAATTTTCTGTTTGTAGCAAAGAAGATCTGAACTGTGCAGTTTCAGTAAAATATTTATTTTTTCCTCTACATACACATTTAGTGTTTCAGGAGGTATGAGCTAGCGTTCCGAACATTTCGAAGAGCCGCAATAAACAAGCGACAGCAGGGTGCTGCCATAAATTACGCACGTTTTATAACAAAGCAAAACCAAAAACTGAGGCGAAAAACCAGAACTCAATATGTACGTGCGTAATGCATTTTTTATACGCTTCTTCTCTGTGTGTAAGAAGAAAACATTCAAATTGATATGCAACTCACACAATTGTTGGAATTACACATGAATTTATTCTAAAGAGACCAGTTAAATGTTAAGATTTTTAAGAATTTCATCAGAAATAACTGCTAAAAACCAATACATTTTACTAAGAATAGCAAAATTTATTGGAAAATAAGAAAAAACTGAGTTAAACCGAGTTTAACTAAACTCGGTTTTCGCGAGTTTAACTAATCTTAAGTATAAAATTTGAAAGTTTGAGTTAAGTATAATGAAAATATGTAATCAAAAAATTTTTCAGATAATTTTAAACTGATAAAAATTAAGTTTAAATATTTAAACAGAAGATCAAGTCTTAAAAATTTGTTAAATATTAAGATTTTCAAGAATTTCTATGGAAAAATTTTTTTAACGAAAATTTTTCTATAGAAAAATTTTTTTAACGAAAATTTTTCTATAGAAAAATTTTTTTAACGAAAATTTCTCTATAGAAAAATTTTTTTAACGAAAATTTCTCTATAGAAAAATTTTTTTAACGAAAATTTTTCTGTAGAAAATTTTTTTTAACGACAATTTTTCTATAGAAAAATTTTTTTAACGAAAATTTTTCTATAGAAAAACTGTCGTTAAAAGAATTTTTCTATAGAAAAATTTTTTTAACGAAAATTTTTCTATAGAAAAATTTTTTTAACGAAAATTTTTCTATAGAAAAAATTTTTTAACGAAAATTTTTCTATAGAAAAAATTTTTTAACGAAAATTTTTCTATAGAAAAAATTTTTTAACGAAAATTTTTCTATAGAAAAAATTTTTTAACGAAAATTTTTCTATAGAAAAAATTTTTTAACGAAAATTTTTCTATAGAAAAAATTTTTTAACGAAAATTTTTCTATAGAAAAAATTTTTTAACGAAAATTTTTCTATAGAAAAAATTTTTTAACGAAAATTTTTCTATAGAAAAAATTTTTTAACGAAAATTTTTCTATAGAAAAAATTTTTTAACGAAAATTTTTCTATAGAAAAAATTTTTTAACGAAAATTTTTCTATAGAAAAAATTTTTTAACGAAAATTTTTCTATAGAAAAAATTTTTTAACGAAAATTTTTCTATAGAAAAAATTTTTTAACGAAAATTTTTCTATAGAAAAAATTTTTTAACGAAAATTTTTCTATAGAAAAAATTTTTTAACGAAAATTTTTCTATAGAAAAAATTTTTTAACGAAAATTTTTCTATAAAGAATTTTTTTTAACGAAAATTTTTCTATAGAAAAATTTTTTTAACGAAAATTTTTCTATAGAAAAATTTTTTTAACGAAAATTTTTCTATAGAAAAATTTTTTTAACGAAAATTTTTCTATAGAAAAATTTTTTTAACGAAAATTTTTCTATAGAAAAATTTTTTTAACGAAAATTTTTCTATAGAAAAATTTTTTTAACGAAAATTTTTCTATAGAAAAATTTTTTTAACGAAAATTTTTCTATAGAAAAATTTTTTTAACGAAAATTTTTCTATAGAAAAATTTTTTTAACGAAAATTTTTCTATAGAAAAATTTTTTTAACGAAAATTTTTCTATAGAAAAATTTTTTTAACGAAAATTTTTCTATAGAAAAATTTTTTTAACGAAAATGTTTCTATAGAAAAATTTTTTTAACAAAAATTTTTTTATAAAAAAATTTTTTTTACGAAAATTTTTCTATAGAAAAATTTTTTTAACGAAAATTTTTCTATAGAAAAATTTTTTTAACGAAAATTTTTCTATAGAAAAAATTTTTTAACGAAAATTTTTCTATAGAAAAATATAGAAAATTTTTCTATAGAAAAAATTTTTTAACGAAAATTTCTCTATAGAAAAAATTTTTCAACGAAAATTTTTCTATAGAAAATTTTTTTTAACGAAAATTTTTCTACAGCAAAATTTTTTTAACGAAAATTTTTCTATAGAAAAAATTTTTTAACGAAAATTTTTCTATAGAAAAAATTTTTTAACGAAAATTTTTCTATAGAAAAAATTTTTTAACGAAAATTTTTCTATAGAAAAAATTTTTTAACGAAAATTTTTCTATAGAAAAAATTTTTTAACGAAAATTTTTCTATAGAAAAAATTTTTTAACGAAAATTTTTCTATAGAAAAATTTTTTTATCGAAAATTTTTCTATAGAAAAATTTTTTTATCGAAAATTTTTCTATAGAAAAATTTTTTTATCGAAAATTTACCATAAATTTTTCAATTTAAACATTTTTTATTGAAAAATTTTCTACTTAAACTAGGTTTAACTAAAACCATGTCAATTAAAGGCAGCTCTGATAAGAAGTAAACCAAATCTCACCTTTTAAATTTGTTTGCTATTAAACCAAGATTAGGTAACTGACGTTTAAGTTAAAAATAAGATTTAAACTATGTTATTTTGATAAAAGATTATTTTAAAAAGTAAAATTTTATTCTGGGCAACCTTAAAATTAATCAAATTTTTTATTTCTGCAAAAAAGTTTAGTTAACCGGAGTTTAACTAAACTCACTTAAACCAAGTTTAACTAAAATTAGGTAAATTTTTGGAAAGCTACTTTCAGTAGTACTATAAAAATTAAAAATAAAGTTACCCAAAATTGAAATTAACATCATTAACATGATTCAGGAAAATATTTTTATATACATTTCTTTATAATTCAATGGCTATTTCTAGCTGCTGGTCACCTTAATCAAATATGTAGCGAAATACATCTTAAAATATATCTTTGTTAGAGGTTCTAGTCTATTTTCTATGATTAATTCTCTTCTTATTCCAGATTCTGCCTCCTGTTCTACAACACCCTGCCTTGTCTGATGTCCCCAATCTTCTATGCTGCTTCATATGGGTGAGCGATTTATTTAATTTATATGTTTGCCTTGAAAAAAAAGAAAAGTTTTTCTACTATAAACGTACATAGATTATAGCTTGGCAGAGTTCTATTTTTTTGCTAATTCTAAAACTGTCAAAATGACATTATTTGCGTAGTTGTCAGATTTATGTGACATTGTCATAGGATCTTTGTACAGGATTTGTTGGGTTACACTGAACATAGAAAAGCATGATTTTCTTATAATGGAATTAAAAAAGAAATATATTTTTTTTATTTTGAGGAAAAATATGCAGTTTTAAATGTTTTGAGGTATTAAAGAGATTTCAAAAGAGTCTAGAGAACTGAAAAATTTTTGTATGGGAGTGTTGCCAAGCGAAAAACAAGAATATTTTTTTAGAGGATTTTAAATGTCAAGTTTAACATGAAGGGGTAATAAGTTTATTTTTACATAATTACAAGAAAGAAACTACAAGTCATTATGAGTCTAGAGATTAACTAAACTTGATATTAATCTTTTATTAAAATTTGAAAATATTTTTCCCTACTAATAAATCGTGCCAAAATCTTGAAAAATTTTTTCTTCGTTGATTTCAAATTGTAACTCGATATATCTCATACAACAATTCAAATATTAAATGAAATACTTGTTATTTTTAATCACAAGTATTTTTTTAATGACAGAGAGGTGAAGAGTTATTTGTAATCTTATGAAAAACAAAACCAGACAGTTTGAAAAAAAAACCCAACGAATACAATAATTATATGGAAACCACCCATCAAGTGACGAATGAGTTCGTTTTTCTCAAAACAAGACAGAGATCAAAAGGAATGAAATCATAAAATTTTAAAAGGAACACAAACCAGGTTTTTAAACAGAAAAAATTTTTAACGAAAATATTTATACAGAAAAGTTTTCTATAGAAAAATTTTTTTTTAACGAACATTTTTTTATAGAAAAAATTTTTTTAACGAAAATTTTCTATAGGAAAAATTTTTTTAACGAAAATTTTTCTATAGGAAAAATTTTTTTAACAAAAATTTTTCTATAGAAAAAATTTTTTTAACGAAAATTTTTCTATAGAAAAAATTTTTTAACGAAAATTTTTCTATTGAAAAAATTTTTTAACGTAAATTTCTCTATAGAAAAATTTTTTTAACGTAAATTTTTCTATAGAAAAATTTTTTTAACGTAAATTTTTCTATAGAAAAATTTTTTTAACGTAAATTTTTCTATAGAAAAATTTTTTTAACATAAATTTTTCTATAGAAAATTTTTTTTTAACGAAAATTTTTCTATAGAAAAAAGTTTTTTAACGAAAATTTTTCTATAGAAAAAATTTTTTTAACGAAAATTTTTCTATAGAAAAAATTTTTTTAACGAAAATTTTTCTATAGAAAAAATTTTTTTAACGAAAATTTTTCTATAGAAAAAATTTTTTTAACGAAAATTTTTCTATAGAAAAAATTTTTTTAACGAAAATTTTTCTATAGAAAAAATTTTTTTACGCAAATTTTTCTATAGAAAAATTTTTTTAACGTAAATTTTTCTATAGAAAAAATTTTTTTAACGAAAATTTTTCTATAGAAAAAATTTTTTTAACGAAAATTTTTCTATAGAAAAAAGTTTTTTAACGAAAATTTTTCTATAGAAAAAATTTTTTTAACGAAAATTTTTCTATAGAAAAAATTTTTTTAACGAAAATTTTTCTATAGAAAAAATTTTTTTAACGAAAATTTTTCTATAGAAAAAATTTTTTTAACGAAAATTTTTCTATAGAAAAAATTTTTTTAACGAAAATTTTTCTATAGAAAAAATTTTTTTAACGAAAATTTTTCTATAGAAAAAATAAAATTTTTCTATAGAAAAAATTTTTTAATGAAAATTTTTCTATAGAAAAAATTTTTTAACGAAAATTTTTCTATAGAAAAAATTTTTTAACGAAAATTTTTCTATAGAAAAAATTTTTTAAGGAAAATTTTTCTATAGGAAAAATTTTTTTAAGGAAAATTTTTCTATAGAAAAAATTTTTTTAAGGAAAATTTTTCTATAGAAAAAATTTTTTTAAGGAAAATTTTTCTATAGAAAAAATTTTTTAAGGAAAATTTTTCTATAGAAAAAATTTTTTTAACGAAAATTTTTCTATAGAAACATTTTTTTTAAACGTAAATTTTTCTATAGAAATGTAAATTCTTCTGTAGAAAAATTTTTTTACTAAAATTTTTCTATAGAAAAATTTTTTTACGCAAATTTTTCTATAGAAAAATTTTTTTAACATAAATTTTTCTATAGAAAAATTTTTTTAACGTAAATTTTTTTATAGAAAAATTTTTTTAACGTAAATTTTTATAGAAAAATTTTTTTAACGTAAATTTTTCTATAGAAAAAAATTTTTTAACGAAAATTTTTCTATAGAAAAATTTTAACGAAATTTATTCTATAGAGAAAAATTTTTAACAAAATTTTTTCTATAGAAACAGTTTTATTAACGAAAATGTTTCTATAGAAACATTTCTGAATGAAAATTTTTCTGAAGAAAAATTTGTTTAACCAAAATTTTTCGCTAGAAGATTTTTTTTAGCGAAAATTTTTCTTAGATAAATTTTTATAAACAAAATTTTTCTCTAGAAAAATTTTTTAAGGAACATTTTTCTATAGAAAAAATTATTACATTATTTTCCATATGCGATTTTCAATTATACCAAATAATTTTTATTTAGACCCTGAGGTTTTCAAAGGTGAGATATCGTAGATACTTGTGGTGTACTTACAATACAAAGCCATTGAAAATTACATAAACACATCAATTAACAGTGGGGTAAAATGGAAAAAAATCGGGTTAAAGAATTCATAATGAATTATGGGCTTGATGATGGAGAAAGAATAACATGGACTAAGATAATTTATATATAGTCTTGATAGACTTAAAATAGTCTTTACTAGACTATATAGTCTGGTCTGGACTATATATATTCCCGACTGGGCTATATATAGTCTCGATTGACTAAATATAGTGTCGACTGGAATATATATAATCTCGACAGACTTTATATAGTCTCGATAGACTATATATAGTCTCGACTGACTATATATAGTCTGGACTGACTATATATAGTCTCGACTGACTACATATAGTCTTGACTGACTATATATAGTCTCGACTGACTATATATAGTCTCGACTGACTATATATAGTCTCGACTGACTATATATAGTCTCGACTGACATATACAGTCTCGACTGACTATATATAGTCTCGACTGACTATATATAGTCTCGATTGACTATATATAGTCTCGACAGACTATATACAGTCTCGACTGACTATATATAGTCTCGACTGACTATGTATAGTCTCGACTGACTATATATAGTCTCGACTGACTAAATATAGTCTCGACTGACTATATATAGTCTCGATTATATTATATATAGTCTCGACTGGACTTTATATAGTCTCGACTGACTATATATAGTCTCGAATTAACTATATACAGTCTTGACTGGACTGTATATAGTACCGGATGAACTATAAATAGTCTCGACTGACTGTATATGGTCTCGACTTACTATATATAGCCTTGACTGACTATATATATTCTCGACTTTATTATATAGTCTCGACTGGACTTTATATAGTCTCGACCTAACTATATACAGTCTCGACTAGACTATATAGTCTCGACTGAACTATATATAGTCTCGACTGACTGTATATGGTCTCGGCTTACTACGAGTATATAGAGTCTTGACTGACTATATATAGTCTCGATTTTATTATATATAGTCTCGACTGAACTATATATATTCTCAACTGGACTATATGTTTATAGTCTCAACTAGCCTATATATAAATTTGTTTGCCTCTTTTCTTCTTTCCGCTCCACTGTTAAATAGTTTTCATTTAAACAAGAATCCCTAACGACATGGGGTAACACCTCTTGTTAGTTTAACTGATCTTGGCATATACCATCTAGACTTTTATTGTTGTTGTTCTTGATGCTGTTGCCTTTGGTCGTGTTGCAAGACCAGTGTTGACTAGTTATCTATCTCCAACCAAACCCTTTTCCCATTCTCCTTCATCAAGAACTTTTGATTTCATGACTTTTGCAAAGTTCTTCTTGATGCTTCGTCTGCTAGTGACCACTTGTGGCAACATCTTGTTGCAAGAAGTCTCGGCTGAGAAGAACAATGTGACTGATTTTAACAGCACGAAAGTTTTGTATTTTTGTTGGAGGCATTTAGGTTTTTTTGTTGTTGCTCAAGTTGTTTTTTTTGCAGATTTTTGTAAAGTTTTGTGAATTTTAAAGTTTTGCAAAACAAAAAAGAAGAAAACATTTTCAAAGATCAGATGACTCAAGAAGCTTGAAATCAAAGTAGAAATACAAAATCTTGTGGATACAACAAAATTTTAAATATCACGACTTATGTTTGGTTTTTGAAATAACAACGACAACAATTCATGGGCATTTAGTAAAAATGTGGTTTGTAGATTTTTTTGCTGGTAAATCCCTGATTATGAGGGTATTGTTTGCACAGTGGGAAGATTTTTAAGAAATTTGAAATTTTTTAACTTTTTTGGAAGATACTACTCCAAATTTGTTTTCCTTCTTTTTTTCAAAATCTAGATTCCATTTGTATTTTTTGTTTATTTTTGATTCTCCACTCAAAATATTTGCTTAGACTTGCACTTAATCATGTCGTTTTGTTGTCCAAAGTCTCACTTAACGTTGACAGTGACGATGGTTGGTGTTAAGCCTGGACATGGTACACCATTGAAGATGTTAAGGCTCTGCAGCCAAAAGCCTCAATGTGCAGCTGCTGCTTTAGCTTGATTTTGCTGCAAGACTCTTGAATTTCTTATTGTGTATCATTTGAAGCAAGAACGGATGAATGGACAGATATACAGACAGACGTCATGATACAATAGAGAATTATTAAACATTGGGGACTTCTAAATGAGTTATTTTTAAAATTTATTTGCTTTTTTCTTTCAGTTTATGACATTTTTTTTTCCTTAGACTTAAGCACTGAAAAACAGGCGTGGGCTTCAATTATAAGTTTTCTAGTCATTCCAAATTTTTTTGTTTTTTTCACAAAAGCCAACTCATCATTTTCTTCTTATTATGTAGTATATTCTTCTTTTTAACAGAATAGAGTCACTATTCTAAACAATTAAATTAACTCATGATTAATGTTTGTGTTTTTGTATATAAAAATTTGTAATCGATTCGTTTTTTTTTCCTTCCTCTAAACTCTTTTCAACCATAAAATCCGCAGTCATAAAGTAATTGTTTAAATTCATTTTCAAACACATAATAAATCTTCAGAAATTTTTATTAAAGTGTTAAACAGGTCGTAAAGAAAAAATTTGTTTGAAATGTCATTGTTTTGGGAAATGGAATAATGGATTCAAAAGTTTTTTGTTGGTTGATTTTGGGGAAACATGTGTTAAGGGATTTAAGAGTTAAAACTGATAAAGTTAATGTCAAGATGTTTTTAATCTATGGGGATGTTTTTAATCTATGGGGATGTTTTTGGCAGATTATAGAAGATTTGTATAAAACAGCTGGTTTCAATACACTCGAAAGACTATTTTATGTCTCCACTAGACTATATATAGTATTTTTCAGACTAGACATAGTCTCAACTTCGACTAGACTAAATATAGTTTCAAGACTGGACTATATAAAGTCTCGAATATATAAAATCCCGCATGAACGATATACAGGCTCGAATGGTCTATATATAGTTTTGAATAATTTATATATAGTTTCGAATGGAATACACATAATATCGGTTTGACTTTATATAATATGGAACAGACTTTATATATTATATTCCCGACCCGACCTGATCGATTAGATATAAATAAAATCGAATACAATGACTAAACCAAATTAAATATGTATTGAGACATATGTACCCGCTATTGGATTGTATATGATCTATATGTACTATATATAATCTCTGTTGGACTATATTAAGACCGAATGTAATACATTCTCGATTAAACTATACTCGTATATAGCCTCGATTGAACTTCATATGCACTTCATCATTACTTTTCTTCATATCTCTTTAAATTTAAGCAATCTACAAATATCATTACTTACTTCTATAGTAGAGACTCATACAGTGAAGACATCCATAGTAGAAACTTCTATAATCGACACTCCTATAGTTGAACTTCTGTAGTCGATACTCCCATAGTCGAGACTACTACAGTCGAGATACCTTTATTCGAGAATTCTATAGACCAAACTTCTATAATCAACACTTCTATAGTTGAAACTTCTATAGTTGATACTCCTACAGTCGACCACTATAGTCTATACTCATATAGTCGAGTCTCCTACAGTCGAGACTACGAGACTATCAAGACTAACTTCTAAATCGACATTCCTATAGGGAAACTTCTATAGTCGAGACAACTCTAGTCGAGACTCTTGTAGTCAAGACTACTATAGTCGAGACTTCTACAGTCAAGACTACTGTAAACGATACTCCTATAGTCGAGACTACTATAGTCAAGTATCGAGAATCCTACAGTCGAGACTCTTATAGTCGAGACTACTAAATTCGAGACTACTAAATTCGAGACTGCCACAGTCGAGACTACTACAGTTGAGATTCCTATAGTCAAGACAGCTTTAGTCGAAACTTCTATAGTCGATACTTTTATAGTCGAGACAATTCTAGTCGAGACTCCTACAGTCGAGACTACTATAGTCGAGACTACTATAGTCGAGACTACTATAGTCGAGACTACTACAGTCAAGACTACTACATTCGTGATTCCTATAGTCAAGACAGCTTTAGTCAAAGCTTCTATAGTCGATATTTTTATAGTCGAGACAATTCTAGTCGAGACAATTCTAGTCGAGACTCCTATAGTCGATACTCCTACAGTCGAGACTACTTAGTCGAGAATACTACAGTCGAGATTCCTATAGTCAAGACAGCTTTGGTCAAAAATTCTATAGTCGATACTTCTATAGTCGAGACTACTATAGTCGAGACTACTACAGTCGAGATTCCTACAGTCAAGACAGCCTTAGTATAAACGTCTATAGTCGATACTTTTATAGTCGAGACTCCTATAGTCAAGACTACTATAGTCGAGACTCCTACAGTCAAGACTACTGTAAATGGTACTCCTACAGTCGAGACTACTATAGTCGAGACTCCTATAGTGAGAATTCTATAGTCGAAACTCTTATAGTTGAGACTACTATAGTCGAGACTCCTACAGTCGAGACTACTATTGTCGAGACTACTACAGTCGAGATTTCTATAGTCGAGACTACTACAGTCGAGATTTCTATAGTCGAGACAGCTTTAGTCGAAACTTCTATAGTCGATACTTTTATAGTCGAGACAATTCTAGTCGAGAGTCATAGGCGGAACTACTATAGTCGATACTGCTACAGTCGAGACTAATATAGTCGAGACACTTATAGTTGAGACTACTCTAGTGGAGACTGCTCTAGTCAAAACAGCTATAGCCAAAACTCATATAGTCGTGACTACTATAGTCGAGACTCCTATAGTCGAGACTACTATAGTCTAAATACCTATAGTCGAGACTACTATAATATAGACTACTTTAATCGAGACTTCTGTAGTTGAGACTTCTATAGTCGTTGCAACTATAGACGTGACAACTAAAGTCGATACAAGTATTAGTCGTAACTGCTTTTAGTCAAGATTGCTATCAATCAAAGACTGCTGTAGGTCCAGACTATTATACTCGAGGCTATATAAGTGAGACCACTGTAATCAAAACTACTATAGTCCAGACTACTATAGTTCAGACTACTATAGTCTGGACTACAATCGTCGAGTACTATTATAATAGAGTGAAGACTGCAATAGTAGTTATTACTTTCTTCGATATTACAATACAATAGTCGAAATTAAAAAATCTAAAATGTAGTCCGACTGTTGTTCTGCCTATTGTAGACTACTCTGGATCATAGTAGACTAAAATCAGTCTACAGTCTCGACTAAAGAAAGATTATAGTCATGACTATTATTAATTATTTGAATTAAATTTTTCCTCAACACTTCATCATTACATTTTCTCTTCATATCACTTTACACTTAAGCAATTT
Source organism: Stomorhina lunata (assembly GCA_933228675.1). Classification (NCBI taxonomy): domain Eukaryota; kingdom Metazoa; phylum Arthropoda; class Insecta; order Diptera; family Rhiniidae; genus Stomorhina; species Stomorhina lunata. The sequence continues at coordinate 122,222,994 of OW121742.1, read as the reverse complement.
ACCAATGTCATCAAGATATTTATCAATTTAAATTTATCTAATCGATATCTTTTCACACATAAAATATATTTAAATGATAATTTAGGCAAATTTTCTCTACTTCATTTGTTTTCATTTCAATAAACCAATAAAATTCATATAGAAAAATCATAGATCTTGGCCAGAACCAAAAGAAGACAAATGACTCCAAAGGCATTTAGAACAGAAAAAAAAAAATAAAATATTTAAAAATTATATTTTTCTTACAAAGACACAAATAAATTTCGGTTGTAATACAAACGATTACAAACGGCTAAATGTGGGGACAACCCCAAAAACTGTGAATCCATGAAATGGGAAAAGAAATCTAAGATATTCCCAAGAAGAAAGCAGATGAGGAAAACTTTATTTGGTCTCACATGTTGCTGTCAATTTACGATGTAATAAATTTAAATATTCATTTCATTTCTTTCTTAGCTTCCCCCAATATTTTTGTTATTTATAAAAAATAAAATATTTCAATATTGGATTTCTTTATGGAAATATATAGACAAAAGTTTTGTTTTTCTTGAGTTATATTTGTATTTTTTTTTTACATTGTTTTTAATATAGAAAAAGCGACATTATTTCAATTATCAATTGGGGTTATCATTGTCGGCTTTAAGCTCAGGGTAATAGGGTTATCGGTTTTAGCACGAAAAAATATAAAAGTCTCAATAACAAATTATAAATATGAATTTTTTAATATATTTATACATATATTTTTTTTTAATATAAATTATCAAAAATATTTGCTGTAAACTCATGAAATGCTTACAAAATAAAAAGAGACAAAGAGTTATTGAAAAATTTAAATTTACAGAATTCGCAAATAAAATATTAACGAACCGAGACAATATAAAGCCAATCAAGACTATATATTGCAATCTAGACTATACATAATTAAATCGAGACTACATATAGGTCAATCGAGACTATATAAAGTCTTATCAATACTGTTTTCAGTCTAGTCGGGACTATATATAGTCGAGGCTATATATAGTTTAACCTTGACTATATATATTATAGTGGAGACAATATACAGTCTAGGCGAGACTATATATAAATCAATCGAGACTAGTTGTAGTCCAATCAAGGCTATATACAGTCTATTCTAGACTATATATTATCTATTTAGTTGTCTCGACTACAGAAGTCTCAACTGTAGAAATCTCTCAATTTACAGTTGTCTTGACTATAGTATTCTCGACGACAGGAGTCTCGACTGTAGGAGTCTCGACTAGAGTTGTCTCTACTAGAGTAGTCTCGACTATAGGAGTCTCGACTACAGTAGTCGCGACTGTAGGAGTCTCGACTAGAGTTGTCTCGACTATAAAAGTATTGACTATAGAAGCTTCGACTATAGGAGTGTCGATTATAGAAGTTTGTACTATCGAATTCTCGACTAAAGGAATCTCGACTATAGTAGCGTAGAATGTATGAGTCTCGACTATAGGAGTCCCGACATAGTAGTCTCGACTGTAGGAGTCTCGACTATAGTAGTCTCGACTATAGGAGCCTCGACTAGAGTAGTCATGGCTTTAGAAGTGTCGACTTTAGAAGTTTCGACTGTATGAGTGTCGATTTTAGAAGTTTGGTCTACAGTAGTCTTGATTGTAGGAGTTCCGACTATATGAGTGTCGACTATAGGAGTGTCGATTATAGAAGTTTGGACTATAGAATTCTCGACTATAGAAGACTCGATTGTATTAGTCTCGACTGAAGGAGTCGCGACTGTAGGAGTCTCGACTAGAGTAGTCTCGACTTTAGAAGTATCGACTTTAGAAGTTTCGACTATAGTTTGGACTGTAGAATTCTCGACTATAGGAGTCTCGATTTTAGTAGGCTTCACTGAAGGAGTCTCAACTGTAGGAGTCTCGACTATATGAGTATCGGTTATAGTAGTTTCGACTATAGGAGTATCTACTATAGAAGTTTTGACTATAGGAGTGTCGATAATAGAAGTTTGGAGTATAGAATTCTCGACTATAGGAGTCTCGATTGTAGTAGCTCGACTATAGGAGTCTTGATATCAAGACTATAGGTGTCTTGATATAGTAGTCTCGACTACAGAAGTCTCGACTAGAGTAGTCCCGACTATAGAAGTATCGACTTCAGAAGTTTCGGCTGTAGGAGTGTCGACTATAGAAGTTTCGGCTATAGGATTATAGAAGTTTCGACTGTAGTATTCTCGACTGTAGGAGTCTCGACTATAGAAGTCTCGACTATTGTAGTCTCGACTATAGGAGTATCGACTACAGAAGTTCGACTATAGGAGTGTCGATTATAGAAGTTTCGACTATAGGAGTCGCGACTGTAGTAGCATCGGCTGTAGGAGTCGCTATTATAGAAGTCTTGACAATAGTGGTTTCAACTATAGTTTTCTCGACTAGAGTAGTCTCGACTATAGGAGTCTCGACTATATTAGTCTCGACTATAGGAGTCTCGACTAGATTAGTCTCGTCTATAGGAGTCTCGATTATAGGAGTCTCGATTATAGGAGTCTCGACTATGGGAGTCTCGACTATGGGAGTCTCGACTATAGGAGTCTCGACTTTATGAGTCTCGACTATAGTAGTCTTGACTGTAATAGTCTTGATTATAGAAGTCTGGACTATAGTAGTCTCGACTATAGTTGTCTCGACTAGAGTAGTCTCGACTAGAGTGGTTTCGCCTAGAGTGGTTTCGACCAGAGCAGTCTCGACCATAGTAGTGTCGACTATAATAGTCTCGACCAGAGTAGTCTCGACTTTAATAGTCTCGACTGTAGCAGTCTCAACAAAATATTTGCAAAATTTGTTTCATCTAACTAAAGAGTGCCAACAAAACTCCAAATAACAACTGATTTTTATGTACAAATTTTCTAAAGCAATATTTTAAATTCTTTTACAATTTTTTTCATATTTATTCAGCAACAACTTCATCATATCTGTTGATAAACCCATTTGTTGAAAGTTAAGGAGCAGGGGAAAAAATTGAAAAGCGAACACTTAGACCACTTAGAAAAGCCAAAAACATCATGTAACTGTGAAAATAGTTTTTCCTTAGCGCAAGAGTGAGATAAGGAGATGGAAATGGGGGCTAAAGCAGAAACGGAAACTATTGTTACTTCCGTTTGTTGTTTATAGTGCATTTTGATTTTTCATTTCCTCTATTTCTTACTCAGTCATTCACTGACTGACGGAATGGCTTACAGACTGACTTGACTCCCTCTTAAACTCTAATATTATTTAGGATTTTTTCTTTCTTTTTATTTTACATTACAAGTTGCATTTTGTTGAATTTGAAGTTTGATTCTTCTTTTTTTTTAGTTTTTAGCGTTTAACAAAAGTGAAACTTTGGAAAATTCGTTTTGTTACTTCCAAAGGGATTTTCGTTTTGTTTTTCTTTTACTATTTTGAACAAAATATCTTTTCTTTATTTCTTACAATTTTGTTAAATATAGTTTAACAATGCAATTGTTTAATAGAGAAAAAAATAAGCAAAAAAAAACTTTTTTCTGCACAATTTCATAAAATTTCTGCTGATGTGTTGGAAAAAAATATTGGAGAAAATATAATATTTTTTTTTCTTTTAGAAAAAAAAAATTTTAAGGGGGAGTTATTTTAGGAGTATAATTTTAAGGGTTAACTTGAGGATTTACTTCATAAGAAAAAATCAAATAAAACCAGAAGAACTATAGAAAAAATTCTAAAAATATTATAAATGCTTTTAAGTTAATGAATTGGAAAAAGACCAGCATTTACTAACAATTACTTTGAATTATTGGAAAAACTTATAGGAGGGGTGTTAGAAACATGTTAAATTTGTTCACTATATAATAGAAATAGGTTATTTGATTGTAGTAATTTTATTTGAAATACTTACTTAAAAAATGTTGATGAATCTGTAAAGATAGAAGAAAAAAAAATCTAATTAAAAATATAGATCAATTTCTCAGAATTTCAAAAATGAATTAGAGAATAATGGTCCCCACTAAGGAAGCCTCGACTAAAGAAGGTTCAACTAAAGTATACTCGACTAATGTAGTCTAGACTATAGGAGTTTCGACTATAGAAGTCTTGATATACTATAAGAGTATCGACTGAAGTAGTTTGGACTTCATATAATAGTCTCCACTATAGCAGCCACTACTCGACTATAGGAGTCGAGGAGAGTTAGGACTATAGGAGTGCCGTCTATGATAGTCTTGACTATAAAGTCTTGACTATAAAAATCTTGGCTACAGGAGTCTTGGCTATAAAAGTCTCGATTATAGGAGTCTCGACTATTGTATTTGCGACTAAAGGAACCACAACTATAAAAATCGAGACTATAGATTTCTCGAATATAAAAGACTCGTCTATTAGTCTCGACTATAGAAGTCTCGACTATAGGAGTCTCGACTATAGGAGTTTCGACTATAAGAGTCTCGACTAAAGGAGACTACTGTATAAGTTTTGACTATTGGGGGTCTCGAATATAGTAGTCTCGACTATATGGGTCTCAACAATAGAAGTCTTAACTATAGGAGTCCCGACTAAACAAGTCTTAAACATAGTAATTTCATCTAATAGATGTCTCGACTATAGGAGTCTCGGCTTTAGATGTCTCGACTATAGGAGTCTCGTTTATAGGAGTCTTGACTCTAGATGTCTCGACTAAAGGAGTCTCGACTATAGATGTCTCGACTATAGGAGTCTCGACTATAGGAGTTTCGACTATAAGAGTCTCGACTAAAGGAGACTTCTGTATAAGTTTTGACTATTGGGGGTCTCGAATATAGTAGCCTCGACTATATGGGTCTCAACAATAGAAGTCTTAACTATAGGAGTCCCGACTAAACAAGTCTTAAACATAGTAATTTCATCTAATAGATGTCTCGACTATAGGAGTCTCGGCTTTAGATGTCTCGACTATAGGAGTCTCGTTTATAGGAGTCTTAACTATAGATGTCTCGACTAAAGGAGTCTCGACTATAGATGTCTCAACTATAGGAGTCTCGACTATAGAAGTCTCGACTATATTCCTACAGTAGAAGTCTCGAATATAATTTTATCAAGGAGCCTCGACCCTATGCTCTACCGGGAATCAAGGATAACAGAAAAAGACTTCTCGACAAAAGGAGTCTCGACTATAATAGTCTCGACTATAGAAGTCTTGACTGTAGGAGTGTCGACCATAGATGTCTCGACCTTAGTTGTCTCGACTATAGGAGTCTCGACTATAGCAGTCTCGACTATATAAGTCTCGACTATAGGAGTCACGACTATAGAAGTCTCAACTAAAGGAGTCTCGACTATAGATGTCTCGACTATAGGACTCTCGACTATAGATGTCTCAACTATAGGAGTCTCGACTATAGAAGTCACGACTATAAAAGTCTTAACTAGAGGAGTCTCGACTATAGAAGTCTCGACAATAAAAGTCTTAACTAACCGTTGATGTCTTGACTATAGAAATTCCTACAGAAGAAGTCTCGACTATAAGTTTATCAAATAGGCTCGACAAAAGAATTCAAAACCAAAGTAGTCCGACTATAGACTATAGGAGTCTCGTATATGGGAATATCGACTATAGAAGTCTCGTCTATGGGAATCTCGACTATAGAAGTCTCGACTAAAGTAGTCTCGACTAAAGAAAGACTTCTTCTCCACTATAAGAGTCTATAGTCGATATAAAGGAGTCTCGATTATAGAAGTCTCGATAGTAAATATCTTAACTGTAAAAGTATCTACTGTAAAAGTCTCGGCTACAGAAATTTCTACACTAAAAGTCTCGACTATAAGTTTATCAACTGCAGTAGCATCGACTGTAAAAGTAATGACTGTAGTAGCCCCGACTATAGTAATCTAGACTATAGCAGTCTTGGGTATATTTGATATTATGGTTTAATATAGTCGATTAATTGGTTTAGCCGAGACTAATTTTGTTATAGTCGACACTAAACCCCTTTAAGAAAATGTTGGACCATAAATTCTTTCTTCTTTTAAACAAATTATATTTTTTATTATTATTTTCTCATATTTTTAGCACTTGTTCATTTTAGAAAGTGTTAAAATAATAATGATTTTGCAACTCAAAGACTCCTCTTTTCTTGTTAATAAAATTGTTGGGAGTTTAAAATGAAAATATTTTTGCCAACCTACAGGAAATGTCATGTATTTCATTAGACTCAAAATTACAACAGCAATTTAACAGGAAATGATTTTAAGAAGTGAAACTACTAAAGAAATTTTAAAAGAAAATCATAAAGAAATGGAAATTTTTCTTATAGAAAAAAATGTTAATATACAAATATTGAATATGTTTAAATCCTTTATTTGAATGTCCCTGACCCTAAACTAATCGCTTTATGTCTATTCTTTGAAATTATCCCAGTTTAGTTGGACAACTTCTTATTTTCTTAAAATTTTTTTGTCAAGGACTTGTTGGTAAATATCCCTAATCCTTTGTTTTGTTTAAATGTGATTTTCACACTTTAATGTCAAAAATTTTAAAGATTTTTCAAAAGATAATACGATTGAAAACTGGAAATGAAAAGTTTAAGAAACTAAATTTAAAAGGTATACAAACTTATGAAATTTTCAGAAAAAAATTTTAAATTAAAAAAAAACTATTTTTTTAGAATGTGCTATATGGCAACAAGACTCAATATTGTTTTATACAGATGTATATAGGGGGTTAACTTAATGTTCCTTATTTTCAAATTATCTTATATCTAAACTACATATATTTTTTTTTATAAATATTACCCATATAAAGTTGTTGCCATATGTCATTAAACTAGTGCAAGGGCTAATATGTGTAATTAATTTAGAAAATCCTCTTGGTGGAGCTAGGGTTAACATTTAAGACTCCACCAAATTCCCCCTCATCTTTAAGGTCATTGATTTATTTCGAAATTTATTTGAAGTTGATGATTTCTTTATGGATTTTCAATTTAAATTGAAAATTATTCCATTTTACTTGTAAACTTTTTTTCTTCATTTCATTTCTAGTCACAAATAAATAACGACAAGTCGTTTGTGTTTTGTTTACTAAAAACTTCTGGGAGTTACTTTGTCAAATGAAGTAACATTTTTGCCTGGATTCAACTTGATTCTCTATATTCAACATATTCTGTTTCCAATTCCAATTCTGGTGTAATAAATTTCAATCTATATGCACAAAGTCTCCTTCTCTCTATATGTTACTTTCTATATATATCGAAACATTTACAATTCAGTTCAAAGGCTTTTTAGAAAATCACTACAATTTTCTTGCCAACCAATTTTATAACGAGTTTATATTCCTTTTTTTCTTCCATTTTTTTTTTGTCTCTATAAAGTAAATCACTTCATACCAAAAAGGGGACACTCTAAAGGGGTTTTGTCAGGTGTTTTTCAGTCAATATTAGCAAAACTACAGAATGTTATAAAATATTGTACTATCTCAAGGCAATAAATCTTAACAGAAGCTCATAAGTAAAGTTAAATATTTTGGTTTTTAAAGGGAATTATGAAAATTAAGGGACTTCAACAATCAACAGGAGGATTTTGTTTGGAAAAAGGATACAATTTATACACATTTTTCTTAGCAAAAGTCAATAAATTTCCATTACTCGAACTATTTGTAAGTAATCCATACAAAATAAATCTTAATAAAATCTAATTTATATAAAATTTTAGGAAAACTTTGGCTTATGTAAAATTTTTTCTTAAATTTTACCTAATTATTTTCTTGGAAAAACTTTTTTTACCAAATTTTTTTTCTACAAATTCCAAATTTAATACAAGACACAAAAATTTTCTTTTAAGCTCACGGAAATCAAGTTTAACTAAACTCCGGCTAACTTGAGGTTTTTTAAAATGTTCATCAAAAGTCTCGACCGTAGGAGTTTCGTCTATAATAGTCTCGACTATAACTATTTTACTATAGTAGTCTCGACTATAAAAATCTCTACTATAAGAGTCTCAACTGTAAAAGTCTCGACTATAGGGGTCTTGACTATAGTTGTCTCGACTATGGGAGTCTGACTACAGTTTTCTTGACTATAGGAGTAAAAGTAGAAGACTGTAGAAGTCTCGACTATAGGAGTCTCGACTTTAGTTTGTCTCTACTATAGGAGTCTAGACTATGGTAGTCTCGACTGTAGGAATCTCGACTATAGAAGTCTTGACTGTCGAAGTCTCGACTATAGGAGTCTCGACTTTAGTTTGTCTCTACTATAAGAGTCTAGACTATGGTAGTCTCGACTGTAGGAGTCTGGACTATAGTAGTCACGACTAGAGAAGTCTCGACTGTAGGAATCTAGGCTATAGAAGTCTCCACTGTAGAAGTCTTGACTATAGGAGTTTCGACTTTTGTTGTCTATACTATAGGAGTCTAGACTATGCTAGTCTCGACTGTAGGTGTCTGGACTATAGTAGTCGCGACTAGAGTAGTCTCGTATATAGGAAACTCGACTGTAGGAGTCTTGACTGTAGAAGTCTCGACTATAGGAGTCCCGACTTTAGTTGTCTCTACTATAGGAGTCTAGACTATGGTAGTCTCGACTATATTAGTCTGACTATGGTTTTCTTGACCATAGAAGTCTAGACTATGTTAGTCTCGGTGTCTGGACTATAGTAGTTGCGACTAGAGAAGTCTCGACTATAGGAATCTCGACTGTAGGAGTCTCGACTGTAGAAGTCTCGACTATAGGAGTCTCGACTTTAGTTGTCTCTACTATAGGAGTCTATACTATAGTATTCTCGACTGTAGGAGTCTGGACTACAGCAGTCTTGACTAGAGAAGTCTCGACTATAGGAAACTCGACTGTAGGAGTCTCGACTGTAGAAGTCTCGACTATAGGAGTCTCGACTCTAGGAGTCTGGACTATAGAAGTCGCGACTAGAGAAGTCTCGACTATAGGAGTCTCGACTGTAGGAGTCTCAACTATTGCAGTTCGGCTATAGGAGTTTCAACTATAAAAGCTCTACTATAGAAGTTTCGAATATAAAAGGCTCGACTAAAGGAGTCTCGACTATAGTTGTCTCTACCTATAGGAGTCTCGACTATATTAGTCTCGACTTAAGTTGTCTTTACTATAGAAGTCTAGACTATTTTACTTAAATATTTTTGGAATAACTTTATTCCAGGAAAATTCTTTATAAATTCTTTATATATTCTTTATTCTTTATAAATTTTCCCTTAAACTCTTAAAAACTCAGTTTAACTAAACTTTGGTTAACTCTAGTTTTTTTTTCATCTGCATCAAATTCCAAAATTTTTTTTGCATGTTTTTATTTTAGAAAAATTCTTTATGCAAAACCCTAAACTAATAGAAATCACTAAAGATTTCTCTTAAACTGAGTTTTACTAATCTTCGGTTATCTGAAATTTTTTAAATTTTTCTTTTCCAAAATTTTTTTAAAATCTATTTTTTTGCAAAATAATGTTAACTGCTACCTAAACTTTTATAAATCACAAAGATTTTCCCTTAAACTCGCCAAAACTGAGTTAAACTTCGGTTAACTCTAGATTTTTAAAATTCCCAAAATTTTGCTTACATATTTTGTTGACAAATTTCGTATCAGAAAAATTGTTTATGCAAAACCCTAAACTAATAGAAATCAGTAAAGTTTTAACTTAAACTGAGTTTTTCTAAACTTCGGTTATCTAAAATTTTTAAAAATTTTTCATTTCCAAAATTTTTTTTTTATAAATTTTTTGAGCAAAATTTTGTTTACTGGTCCCTAAACTGTTAGAAATCACAAAAAAATTTCCTTAAACTCACCAAAACTGAGTTTAACTAAACTCTGTTAACCTCTAGTTTTTTAAAAACTTCATTTTATTTTCAAAATTTTACTAAAATATTTTTTGGATACACTTAATTTTAGCAAACATTTGTTATAAGTCATTAAACTGTAAGAAATTACAAAATGTTCACTTAAACTCTCCAAAAACTAAGTTTAACTAAACTTAGGTTAAAGTTATTTTTTTTTATTTCCAAAATTTTACCATTTTTTTGTTAGCAAAATTTGTTTACATGATACGATTATTCCTTAAACTTGCCAAAACTGAGTTTAACTAAACTGCGGTTAACTCGTTTTTTAAAGGTTTATCTAACCTATAAATCAACTGAGTACTTAATTCTGATCTACGTATTTAATTTCCCAAGGTTTTATTAGACTAGATTTGATATTGTTATCAAATTGTTATCAATTAAACTTAGTTAAACCAAGTTTAACTAAACTCAGTTTAAAAACTTAACTAAGCTTAGTTCATTCTGATCTATGCATTTGATTCCCTAAAACATGATTCACTAAATTTAAAATTTGTTTTATTTAAACTAAGCTAAACCAGGTTTAATTAAATAAAATTTGATATTAGTTTACTTAAGCTTAACTGAACTAAATTTGACTAAACTGCAGTCAAAAACTAAACTCTGTTTCAATAAGTTTAATGTATGATTTAAATCCCATAAATCAGATTTTCTTTAGGTGTTTTTTTGGAATAAAAAATTAGCTCTTGACTACCTCTCCCCTTAAGAACCTCTGCCTTTCAAGTACTTATTCACTGACGCACAAAAACCAATAGGTTTTTCTTTTTGCATAAAAAATACTTTAAAAGAACCAATAAAATATTGAAAAATATAAAAAAACAACGAAACTTTTTAATAGCAAATGAATGATGATGAATGATTTGTGGTGAAGTTCTTTTTACATTCACAAACTTTGTAAAGGAGATGATGATGATGCCTTTGTGCAAGAATTGCAAGAGTGTTTGATGTATTTCTATGCGAATCAAGGGAAATACAATAAAAAGGAGGCCTTTAAAATCAATTGCTATTGATGGTTAAAATACAAACACACAAAATATAAAAAAATTTAAATAAAATGAAAGAAATATGAAAAGAAAAGTTGGAATAAGTCGAATAAATTAAGGCCTACAGAAAATATTTAAACTTAGTTTAAAAATTAAAGAATTTAAAATTTACTATTTATAAGAAATTTTTGAAAAATTTACTATATATAGGAATTTTTCGAAAATTTATTATTTATAGAAAATTTTTCGAAAATTTACTATTTATAGGAAATTTTTCAAAAATTTACTTTTTATAGGAAATTTTTCAAAAATTTACTTTTTATAGAAAATTTTTCAAAAATTTACTTTTTATAGGAAATTTTTCAAAAATTTACTATAAATAGGATATTTTTTAAAAAATTTACTATTAACAGGAAATTTTTCGAAAATTTACTATTTATAGGAAATTTTTTAAAAATTTACTATTCATAAGAAAATTTTCGAAAATTTAGTATTTATAGGAAATTTTTAACAAATTTTGTATATTTTTCAAAAATTAACTTTTTATAGGAAATTTTTCGAAAATTTACTATTTATAGGAAATTTTTCGAAAATTTCTTTTTTATAGGAAATTTTTAGAAAATTTACTTTTTATAGGAAATTTTTCGAAAATTTATTATTTATAGGAAATTTTTCGAAAATTTACTTTTTATAGGAAAATTTTTGAAAATTTGCTATTTAAAGAAAAATTTCCAAAAATTTACTATTTATAGGAAATTTTTACAAAATATATTATTTATAAGAAAATTTTCGAAAATTTACCTTTTATAGAAAATTTTTCGAAAATTTACTATTTTTAGAAAATTTTTCGAAAATCTACTATTTATAGGAAATTTTTCGAAAATTTACTTTTTATAGGAAATTTTTCGAAAATTTACTATTTATAGGAAATTTTTTGAAAATTTACTATTTAAAGGATATTTTTCGAAAACTTTATTGAAAATTTACTTTTAATAGGAAATTTGTCGAAAGTTTACTATTTATAGGAAATTTTTCGCAAATTTACTATTTATAGAAAAATTTTCGAAAATTTACTTTTTATAGAAAATTTTTCAAAAATTTACTTTTTATAGGAAATATTTCGAAAATTTATTTTTTATGGGAAAAATTTCGAAAATTTACTATTTATAGGAAATTTTTGAAAAATTTACTATTTATAGGAAATTTTTTGAAAATTTACTATTTATAGGATATTTTTCGAAAATTTACTATTTAAAGGAAATTTTTCGAAAATTTACTATTTATAGGAAATTTTTCGAAAATTTACAATTTATAGGAAATTTTTCGAAAATTTACTATTTATAGACAATTTTTCGAAAATTTACTATTTATAGGAAATTTTTTGAAAATTTACTATTTATAGGAAATTTTTTGAAAATTTACTATTTATAGGAAATTTTCGAAAATTTACTATTTATAGGAAATTTTTAGAAAATTTACTATTTATAGGACATTTTCCGAAAATTTACTATTTATAGGAAATTTTTTGAAAATTTACTATTTATAGGAAATTTTTTTGAAAATTTACTATTTATAGGAAAATTTTCGAAAATTTACTATTTATAGGAAATTTTTCAAAAATTTACTTTTTATAGGAAATTTTTCGAAAATATACTATTTATAGGAAATTTTTCGAAAATTTACTATTTATAGGAAATTTTTCGAAAATTTACTATTTATAGGAAATTTTTCGAAAATTTACTATTTATAGGAAATTTTTCGAAATTTTACTATTTTTATGAAATTTTTCGAAAATTAACTTTTTATAGGAAATTTTTCGAAAATTTACTATTTATGGGAAATTTTTCGAAAATTAACTATTTATAGGAAATTTTGCGAAAATTTACTATTTATAGGAAATTTTTCCAAATTTACTATTAATAGGAATTTTTTCAAAAATTTAGTGTAGGGCTCTATTGAGCCCTGATTGAAAATAAAATTGAAAAAAATTGGCAAAGCATCTACAACTGTTTTGTTTTTATAAAAATGAGGAAAAAAAAAGAAATTGTACAAAGTAACTTTGTAGTCGTTTGTATTTCCATTCTCCAACTTCTTTTCAGAATTGTAAAATATATTGGAATATACTCGTATATAAAAATTAACGTATTGTATACAAATACATTTTAATTGAAATAAAAAGAGATTGCTACTGTATTAGTAAGTTTCAGGGTGTTATTCTGTATGTCTTTGTGTGTGTGTTTGTATAATCAGGGTGTTAAAAAGGGTTAATTGATCTGACTTTGATTGCTTAAAGCTTGATTTTGTTTCCCAATCAAAGTGTAACTGTAGCTGTTGGACTGACTGACTGACTGACTGACTACCCTCCCTAAACTAAAGGCATTTCTAGATAAAAGTCTATATTATTTCAGTGTGAAACATTTAAAATGTGTTTAAAAGTCTGTCTGTCTGTCCCTCTGTTTGTCTGTAACTCAAAGTGTTTGAGCACTTTACGCACTTTTATTTTAATGGATTTTTTTTGTTCTGTTTTTATAAATATTTTTTCAATTTTCGTTTGGTTTGATTACAAAAGTCTTTCGCTGCTCCTCTTCTGTTTGTAACAATGATTATTTTTCTATGTAATTCCTTTGTCATTTAAAAATATATATAAATTTGCTTTAAATAAAAGTTTCATTTCTGTTTTTTTTATTGCTTTTTTATTATCATAATTTGTGGCTTGATTAAAGTTTTACGTTAAACATTTAACAATTTATAAAAATATAAAATTGATTTATTATTTATACATAAATTACAATTAAAAGTTAAATCAAAAGCCCATCATGATCATGAATGGCAATAATATTGATAATAACGTAAGGGAATAATATTTTAAATGGCAAACAAATTATTAAAAATTACAAAATAATCAATAACAATAAAGGAAATCATAATTTTAAAAATATTTTAATAATTTTGTGAAGAAATGAAGATATTTCCAAAGAAAAGTTGACCCAAGAAAGACATTTCAATCGAAAACTTGACCAAAGCAAGCAAATATGAAAATTTTATTTTTAATGACAATTTAACGTTTATCATCAAAAACTCTGACTTCCTTGTCTAAATCAAAGAACACATGTTTAACTACAAATTTAACTCCGCTTTAATATTCGCTCATAAAAAAGTAGTAAAATTCCCCTTCAAAAAAAAAGCCAACATTAACTTTTTTGTGTTAACTAACAAATTGACAAGTTATGACAGTTTTGACAAGCAGACATTATCGTTTTGTATAAAATGTAATTTGTAAAAGAATGTAGTCGCTTGTATTATCAGCCAATACAAGTGCAACTCATTCAAACCCTCAAATACGATTAAAATCCTTAAAAAAACTATAAAAAAATCACAGGTTTTTCTTTAGCATTCACAGGAAAAAAAAAGACCAATCGGGGGTGGGTGCTGAGGAAGGAATTTATAAATAATAAAGTTTTATGTCAAAATTTCTCATAAAAACTTTAGTAATTTTCAGAGTAAAGATTTTTATGCAAATCAAAAGAAATCCTAAACTTTTCTATAGTAAAATCCTATCATCAGCTTTTCTATAATGAATTCTTTCTCACGTCAAGTTTTCTATAGTAAAGTCTGCCTCAACTTTTCTTTAGTAAAGTCTTCCTCACATCAACATTTTTATAGTAAAGTCTTCCTCAGGTCAACATTTCTATAGTAAAGTCTTCCTCAGGTCAACTTTTCTATAATAAAGTCTTCCTCAGGTCAACTTTTCTATAGTAAAGTCTTCCTCAGGTGAAATTTTAAATAACAAAGTCTTCCTTTGGTAAACTTTTCTATAGCAAAGTCTGGCTTTGGTCAACTTTTCTATAGTAAAGTTATCCTTTGGTAAACTTTTTTTATAAAAAGTCTTCCTTTGGTAAACTTTTTTTATAAAAAGTCTTCCTTTGGTCAACTTTTTAAAAAAAGTCTTCCTTTGCTCAACTTTTTTATAAAAAAGTCTTCCATTGGTCAACTTTTTTATAAAAAAGTCTTCCATTGGTCAACTTGTCCATAGTAAAGTCTTCCTTTGGTCAACTTTTCTATAGTAAAGTCTTCCTTTGGTCAACTTTTCCATAGTAAAGTCTTAATTGGGTCAACTTTTCTTTGGTCAACTTTTCTATAAAAAGGTCTTCCTTTGGTCAACTTTTCTATAGAAAAGTCTTCCCTTGGTCAACTTTTCTATAGTAAAGTCTTGGTCAACTTTTTTATAAAAAAAGTCTTTCTTTGGTCAAATTTGTTATAAAAAAGTCTTCCTTTGGTCAACTTTTTTATAAAAAAGTCTTCCTTTGGTCAACTTTTATATAAAAAAGTCTTCCTTTGGTCAACTTTTTTATAAAAAAGTCTTCCTTTGGTCAACTTTTTTAAAAAAAGTCTTCCTTTGGTCAACTTTTTTTTATAAAAAAGTCTTCCTTTGGTCAACTTTTTTATAAAAAAGTCTTCCTTTGGTCAACTTTTTTATAAAAATGTCTTCCTTTGGTCAACTTTTTTATAAAAAAAAGTCTTCCTTTGGTCAACTTTTTTTTATAGAAAAGCCTTCCTTTGGTCAACTTTTCTATAGTAGAGACTTCCTTTGGTCAACTTTTTTATAGTAAAGTGTTTCTTTGGTCAACTTTTTTACAGTAAAGTCTTCCTTACGTCAACTTTTCTATAGTAAAGTCTGCCTTTGGTCAACTTTTCTATAGTTTAGTGTTCCTTTGGTCAACTTTTCTTTAGTAAAGCCATCCTTTGATCAACTTTTCTATTGTAAAGTCTTCCATTGGTCAACTTTTTTGTAGAAAAGTCTTCGTCTGTTTAACTTTTCTATAATAAAGTCTTTCTTTGGTCAACTTTTCTATAGTAAAGTCTTCCTGTGTTCAACTTTTCTATAGTAAAGTCTTCCTGTGGTCAACTTTTCTATAGTAGAGTCTTCCTGTGGTCATCTTTTCTATAGTAAAGTCTTCCTTTGGTCAACTTTTCTAAAGTAAAGTCTTCCTTTAGTCAACTTTTCTAAAGTAAAGTCTTCCTTTGGTCAACTTTTCTAAAGTAAAGTCTTCCTTTGGTCAACTTTTCTTTAGTAAAGTCTTCCATTCTTCAACTTTTCTATAGTAAAGTCTTCCTTTGGTCAACTTTTCCATAGAAAAGTCTTCCTTTGGTCAACTTTTCCATAGAAAAGTCTTCCTTTGGTCAACTTTTCCATAGAAAAGTCTTCCTTTGGTCAATTTTTTTATAGAAAAGTCTTCCTTTGGTCAACTTTTTTACAGTAAAGTCTTCCTTACGTCAACTTTTCTATAGTAAAGTCTGCCTTTGGTCAACTTTTCTATAGTTTAGTGTTCCTTTGGTCAACTTTTCTTTAGTAAAGCCATCCTTTGATCAACTTTTCTATTGTAAAGTCTTCCATTAGTCAACTTTTTTGTAGAAAAGTCTTCGTCTGTTTAACTTTTCTATAATAAAGTCTTTCTTTGGTCAACTTTTTTATAGTAAAGTCTTCCTGTGGTCAACTTTTCTATAGTAAAGTCTTCCTGTGATCAACTTTTCTATAGTGAAGTCTTCCTGTGGTCAACTTTTCTAAGTAGAGTCTTCCTGTGGTCATCTTTTCTATAGTAAAGTCTTCCTTTGGTCAACTTTTCTAAAGTAAAGTCTTCCTTTAGTCAACTTTTCTAAAGTAAAGTCTTCCTTTAGTCAATTTTTCTAAAGTAAAGTCTTCCTTTGGTCAACTTTTCTTTAGTAAAGTCTTCCATTCTTCAACTTTTCTATAGTAAAGTCTTCCTTTGGTCAACTTTTCCATAGAAAAGTCTTCCTTTGGTCAACTTTTCCATAGAAAAGTCTTCCTTTGTTCAATTTTTTTTATAGAAAAGTCTTCCTTTGGTCAACTTTTCTATAGAAAAGTCTTCCTTTGGTCAACTTTTCTATAGAAAAGTCTTCCTGTGGTCAACTTTTCTATAGTAAAGTCGTCCTTTGGTCAACTTTTCTATAGTAAAGTCTTCCTTTAGTCAACTTTTCAAGAGTAAAGTCTTTCTTTTCAACTTTTCTATAGTAAAGTCTTCCTCACTTTAACTTTTCTATAAAAATATTTACCTTTGCTTAGGTTGGAATAATGTTCCTTCCCTGACCTTCATGTTCAAATCACACAAAAGATGTCAATCAGTTGCGATAACCATGCAAAAAATGACTTGTCTGCTAAAGTATAAAATGAAAATACTAAAATTGTATTTAGTTATTAGACATTTCACAAAAATATGTGGAAAATTCATTTTCTTTTACAATAATTGAGTGATTGAGCAAAATTTAAAAGAATAGATGTTAAAGTTTTAACTGATTTGTAAGAATTTTGTTTAAAAAGGTTCATTAAACTTTTAGGAATTAAATTTTTTTTAAAGATATGATTAAAGTGGCTTAAGAGCTATCTTAAACTCGAATAAAATCTAGTTAAACCGAGTTTAACTAAACTCGGTTTTGACGAGTTTAACTCAAAAAAGTAGTGTTTTCTGTTTATTTAAACAATTTAAAATGGAATAGTAAAGTTTGTTTTAATCTACAGCTTCAGGAAGTCTAGTTAAATTGGGTTTATCTTCAAAAAAACTGTTCCTTACTTGTATATTTCTTATATTTTTATGCACGTTTTTGGTATCTATTAAAATCATGCCTCATTTTCTTTAAGACCTTCAATTAGGCAACAGATTTTTGTGTTCGAATTACTACTAATTGAATTTAATTGTTATAAATTACTGGACTAAAGAAAATTTTTGAATTAGATTTAAACCTTGGATTTGAGCATATAAATAGAACAGCAAAATAAATATGTTTAGGCAAAAAAAAACCTTTAAACAAATTACATGGCTATTAAAAAGAGAAAAATAATAAAAGAAAAACGTTTCTTTTATTATATTTGAATTAAGGTTTAAGGGAAAATGACTTTGGTGGTCTTTAAGCCGAGATTTGGCAAGGTTACACACAGGCACAAATTTATGATCTATCAATGAAAAGGAAGGAAATAAAGAAAAGTGAAAGGCAGGAGAAATTCTAAGCGACGAGTTCAAAAAAATGTTATTGCTAAAAAGGAAATTAGATCTAAGCCTGGGAATATTTCAGAACCTACAGTTGTAGTGACTTTGAATACATTTGAACGATTCTTTCTCAATTCATAAGGTGTCAACATGTTTTTTTCAATATTTTTTAATCTTTCAAATTCTTTTTTAATCTCATTTATTTAACTTACAATGATTGTCAATAATCCATCATAATTCAATATTTCTTAATCCTAATCTTTTTATACCATAAATCTCAAACCATTTTCCAGTCAAAACTACCTCCATTTCAAATGTTTCGATTTATCTCAATATGTCTTCACTTATTTGTTTAATGAACCAAAAAAATAAAATCTAAAAAAAAATATATTTCTTTTCATTATTTAACTAAAATAATGCAGGAGATAAGATTTCATTACATTTTGTATTTCAATTCCATTATTTTTGTAAACGAAATGTCATAAACTATTTATTTTTTACCTTAAGCGTTAAGTTCACTTTTCATTGAGAGTTGACAGTTTTAGGCAAGCTGTCTGTCAAACAAATGTCAAAATTTATTTATATTGTTCAATTTTATTTAATGTGGCTGTGGTTCTAATGCCAATACAATACCAATAGCGATCGTTGTTGATATCATTTTCACATCGTAACGTATATGTCAAAATTATCGCAAATACCTATAAATTTAAGATTTAGTTACACTTACTAGGTCTAATAGTTCCTTATTTATAGCTTTTTGTGGCTTTTTTAAATACATAAATATAAATGTATACTTCTATTTAGTTTGAGATAAACTAGTGGCGCTGTCAAATGACTCAAACGTAGGTAAACTATCAAAATGCATTTACGTTACATCAAATTTCAGTGTAAGGCATTTTAAGTAATAATAGGGCGCGTTTAACCCTAGGAAGCCAAAAAAGTTGTGTATTAAAAAAAAATCTTCCTCTTCTTAAATAATATTTTTTTATAGAAATCTCTTCCTATAGAATACTTTGCTATAGAAAACTCTTCCTATAGAAGACATTTTTATAGAAAACTCTATAGAAAACTCTTCCTATAGAAGACTTTTCTATAGAAAACTTTTCTATAGAAAAGTCTTCCTTTGGTCAACTTTTCTATAGAAAAGTCTTCCTTTAATCAACTTTTCTATAGAAAAGTCTTCTTTTGGTCAACTTTTCTATAGAAAATTCTTCCTTTGGTCAACTTTTCTAAAGAAAAGTCTTCCTTTGGTTAACTTTTCTATAGAAAAGTTGACCAAAAGGAAGACTATAGAAAAGTCTTCCTTTGGTCAACCTTTCTATAGAAAAGTCTTCCTTTGATCAACTTTTCTATAGAAAAGTCTTCCTTTGGTCAACTTTTCTAAAGAAAAGTCTTCCTTTGGTCAACTTTTCTAAAGAAAAGTCTTCCTTTGGTCAACTTTTCTAAAGAAAAGTCTTCCTTTGGTCAACTTTTCTAAAGAAAAGTCTTCCTTTGGTCAACTTTTCTATAGAAAAGTCTTCCTTTGGTCAACTTTTCTATAGAAAAGTCTTCCTTTGGTCAACTTTTCTATAGAAAAGTCTTCCTTTGGTCAACTTTTCTATAGAAAAGTCTTCCTTTGGTCAACTTTTCTATAGAAAAGTCTCCTTTGGTCAACTTTTCTATAGAAAAGTCTTTCTTTGGTCAACTTTTCTATAGAAAAGTCTTCCTTTGGTTAACTTTTCTATAGAAAAGTCTTCCTTTGGTCAACTTTTCTATAGTAAAGTCTTCCTTTGGTCAACTATTCTATAGTAGTCTTCCTTTGGTCAACTTTTCTATAGAAAAGTCTTCCTTTGGTCAACTTTTATATAGAAAAGTCTTCCTTTGGTCTACTTTTCTGAACTAAAGTCTTTCTTTGGTCAACTTTTCTATAGTAAAGTCTTCCTTTGGCCAACTTTTCTATAGAAAAGTCTTCCTTTGGTCAACTTTTCTATAGTAAAGTTTTCTTTTGTCTACTTTTTTATAGTAAAGTCTTCGTTTGGTCAACTTTTCTATTATAGAGTCTTTCTTTGGTCAACTTTTTTTTAGTAATGTCTTCCTTTGGTCATCTTTTCTATAATAAAGTCTTCTTTTGGTCAATTTTTCTATAGTAAAGACCTTCTTTGGTCAGCTTTTCTATAATAAAGTCTTCCGTTATTCAACTTTTTTATAGTAAAGTTTTTCTTTGGTCAACTTTTCTATATAAATGTCTTGATATGATCAAGTTTTTAATTAAGAGTCTTTCTGTCTTTTACTTTTGTATAATAGAAATTATCTATTTTGTAAATTGTTGCCTAATTTGTTAATTTAAATATTTTTGTTTTCAAAATCTGAATTTTTTTCAAAATTATTCAAACAAAAACATAAAAAAACGTGACAAAAGATTTTGATTATTTCTTTTATATTTCATTAGGAAAATATCAAAGTTTTTATATCTAATAAATTTCATTAAAAAAGTTAACTCCCTTTTTTCTACTAACTAACACTAATAAACAAATAAAAACCAAATAATTTTAACTTGGCTTAAATTATTTTATATTAAAGACCACAAACGTCTGAGACTTTCAAATAAAAATATTCAAAACTTTTTGTTAGTTTTCGTTTGGCTAAAGTGACAACCTAAAATTTTTATTTTCCGAAAAATATTCTCGTTTACCTTTTATCGCACAGAAAAGGAGACCAAATTTGAAAATCACTTAAATTATGTAAGTCACGTTCTAAATGTAAACCAAAACGTTTGGTAATGGGAGTTGAAGTGGAGAGTGACTGACTAAGTGATGGACGGACGGATCTACTGGTCGATGGGCTGGTTTTTGTGATTTAAATTTGTAGATTTTGGTTAGATTTTATTTGGTATTTTAAGTAGTTTTTTCGGACTCCCGACTATATGTAAATGATGATTTGTATTTAATGTTCTTAAACTGCTGTTGAGGGAATAAGCTTTTATTAGGAGGGTTCATTTGAACAGAGGATTTTTGCTGAACCAAAATTGAAACTTAACAAAATAAAGTTTTAAGGCAAATCGATTTTTAGTTCAAAATACTTTTCTAGTCTAGAAGTAGTATAGCAGGTTAGTCATCCGCCTAGCATACCAGAGGCCCAAGTTCGATCCCTGGCCAGACTTACTTGAAAAAATAAATTTTCAAAAAGCGGCGGTTTTACCTCATAACTCAGCTAGCCACTGGTTATTGAGTATTAGGCTATGTAAAACTTCTCTAACTAATGCATTTGCCGTTCGGAGCCGGCGTTAAAACGTAGGTCCCTTTCAATGAGTCTAAAAATAGAATCGGATGCAACTCATTGTCTGAGAGAAGTACCCCTTGTTCCAATTGGAATTATATAATATATATATATATATATATATATATATATATATATATATATATATATATATATATATATATATATATATATATATATATATATATATACTTTTCTATAGTAAAGATGACGATAGGAAGACTTTTCTTTCTAGAAAAGATGATGACGATAGAAAGACTTTTCTATATAGAAAAGATGATGACGATAGGAAGACTTTTCTATATAGAAAAGATGATGACGATAGCAAGACTTTTCTATATAGAAAAGATGATGACGAAAGGAAGACTATTCTATATAGAAAAGATGACGATAGGAAGACTTTTCTATATAGAAAAGATGATGACGATAGGAAGACTTTTCTATATACAAAAGATGATGACGATAGGAAGACTTTTCTATATAGAAAAAATGATGACGATAGGAAGACTTTTCTATATAGAAAAGATGATGACGATAGGAAGACTTTTCTATATAGAAAAGATGATGACGATAGGAAGACTTTTCTATATAGAAAAGATGATGACGATAGGAAGACTTTTCTATATAGAAAAAATGATGACGATAGGAAGACTTTTCTATATAGAAAAGATGATGACGATAGGAAGACTTTTCTATATAGAAAAGATGATGACGATAGGAAGACTTTTCTATATAGAAAAAATGATGACGATAGGAAACTTTTCTATATAGAAAAGATGATGACGATAGGAAACTTTTCTATATAGAAAAGATGATGACGATAGGAAGACTTTTCTATATAAAAATGATGATGACGATAGGAAGACTTTTCTATATAGAAAAGATGATGACGATAGGAAGACTTTTCTATATAGAAAAGATGATGACGATAGGAAGACTTTTCTATATAGAAAAGATGATGACGATAGGAAGACTTTTCTATATAGAAAAGATGATGACGATAGGAAGACTTTTCTATATAGAAAAGATGATGACGATAGGAAGACTATTCTAAATAGAAAAGATGACGATAAGAAGACTTTTCTAGATGAAAGATGACTTTTATACCTTTCGTAGTGAACACCCCTAATGTCTGGCAATTGTTTATTTTTTTCTCTTTTAGTCTGCTAGATTTTTGCTTTATTTGGGTTGTATTTCGATTTTTTGTTTGATTTCATTTCATTTTAAATTTTTTATATATTGTTTTTTTTTTTTGGTTCAAAGTGTTTTAATTTTTTCATTTTCTTGTTTTGTGTTTTTTTTTGTGGAATATTTTTGAAAACTCTACCTAAAAATTAGTTTTTAAATTTTCCAAGTAGTTAATAAAACATTACAAATTCATGTCATACCAGGCAAAATGGAAAAAATACAGGGTAATATTACAAAATAACCACTTGAATTGAAAATAAAATGGAAATAAAAATATAAAATTTAATAGAAAAGCAATAAAATATTTTAATGAAAAATGTGAAAACCTATTAAAAAAAAAAAAACTTGAAATAAGCTCTAAATAGCCAGTTTTTTAATGAGAAGTACGAAATTACTATGAAAAAATGGGTAAAATTTTTAATGAAAATTAAAAAAAAATGTATAAGGACTTTTGCAAAAAATTTATTTTAATGCTTAACGTTAATGGGAAGTAAAAACAGATAGGAAAATGCAAAAAAACTGAGTTAAACTGAGTTTAACTAAACTCGGTTAACTTAAGTTATCGACAAGGCAGTTTTTTGAATTTTTCTATTTCAAAATTAAATTTTAATATGTTAAAAAAAAATTTAAAATTTACTTTTTGTCAAAATATTTGAATTTTTCGTACTTGAAACAATTTTGATAGGTTTTCTTTTGAAGTACTTTACTTCAACTCATTTCCTTTTTCCAAACGGAAATGGACTAAATTATTTAGAACATCATCCTCTAAAAACTTAAAATTTGAACCATTATTTTTTTATGTATAAACTCTTCAAATTATTGTTTAAATCTCAAAACTTGTAAAACAAATCTCTAAAATTTTATTTGTTAGCCATAAAATTTATTTATTTCTTTATACGTTTTTATTACAATTTTTTTTTGACCCAGTCATAAATTTTGCTTCCTTTTTGTTAGATTTCTGTTCATGTTTTTTTATTAATATCATTGATATTGATGATAATAATGTGCAATTGCAACCGTTTCTATACCGATATCGGACACGTTTGTTTTTTACAATTTCATATCAATAATGTTTTTTTTTCCTCGTTTCCCGCTCTTGAGTTGAACTACTTCTAATATAGTCCGGACTAAGGAATAATTTTATGTTTTATTTGTACAAGTTTAAATATAAATAAAAAAAATCGTAAATATTTTTTTATTGTACAGTAGAGGAAAAAACAAATAGTACCACTTTTTTTCTTTAAACTCTAGATGTGATTATAAAAGCCAACAAATGCAATTCATGTTATACATAGATGGTATTGGTCCAACAGTGGAGGAAATTTAATAAAGGGCACTAAATTAAAGAAAAGAAAAGTCATCTTTTCTATAGAAATGTCATCTTTTCTATAGAAAAGTCATCCTTTGGTGAACATTTCTAACGAAAATCTTCCTTTGGTCAACTTTTCTACAGAAAAGTCTTCCTTTGGTCAACTTTTCTATAGAAAAGTCTTCCTTTGGTCAACTTTTCTATAGAAAAGTCTTCCTTTGGTCAACTTTTCTATAGAAAAGTCTTCCTTTGGTCAACTTTTCTATAGAAAAGTCTTCCTTTGGTCAACTTTTCTATAGAAAAGTCTTCCTTTGGTCAATTTTTCTATAGAAAAGTCTTCCTTTGGTCAACTTTTCTATAGAAAAGTCTTCCTTTGGTCAACTTTTCTATAGAAAAGTCTTCCTTTGGTCAACTTTTCTATAGAAAAGTCTTCCTTTGGTCAACTTTTCTATAGAAAAGTCTTCCTTTGGTCAACTTTTCTATAGAAAAGTCTTCCTTTGGTCAACTTTTCTATAGAAAAGTCTTCCTTTGGTCAACTTTTCTATAGAAAAGTCTTCCTTTGGTCAACTTTTCTATAGAAAAGTCTTCCTTTGGTCAACTTTTCTATAGAAAAGTCTTTCTTTGGTCAACTTTTCTATAGAAAAGTCTTCCTTTGGTCAACTTTTCTATAGAAATGTTTTCATTTGGGCAAGTTTTTTATAGAAATGTCATCCTTTGGTCAACTTTTCTATAGAAATGTTTTCATTTGGGCAAGTTTTCTATAGAAATATCTTCCTTTGGTCAACGTTTCTTTTGAAATGGTTTTATGTTTTCAATTTTGCCCGTATTTTTTTGTCCTTTACTGTCTGTTCTGTTCTACTATTCGTCAAGTATCTTGTATGTAAGAGTTTGGATTTGTATTTACAAGATACTTGAACGTGTGGTGCCTAAAATAACACACATAAATCAATGCACACTCGAAGTTTGTTGTAATTTGTTCATGTTGTTGCTGTTGTTGTACAACAGAGTGATATTGTTTGTTTGATAAACTATAGATTTTGTTTTATGATTTTTAAATAAAAATGACTCTAGATATTATTCCCTTGTATTTCAAAATATTCTGCTGTTCTCGTATGTGGATGGCATGAGTAGTTTAGATTTTTCTTTTTTTTTCAGTTAAATAAATATTATAAAAAAAACTGTATATTTACTTTAACAACAAGGCAAAAAATATATAAAAATTTGTTTTAGAAAAAAAAACAGAAAATAAAGTAGTCTGGTTAAAAAAACACATGTAATAGCAAGAGGATCCTAGGAAATCATATCAAATTATCATCATCAAAATCTAAAATCGACCTGGGTTATGATTATGAGCTAGATTTGAAAACAAATGGAATATTTTATGAGTTATAGAAAAAAAAGCAATTGAAAAATTACAAGTTGTAATCTAAATATGTAAAATAAATAAGTTAAGAACAAAAAGTTTATAACTACTCAGGGAATTAACATTTTAATGATTTTTGTAATAAGAATTTTTTTCTAAAAAAATTTTAAAATTTATATTCGAAAAATTTTCATTCCTCTTAGAAGACTTATCTTCTCAAAAATAATAATTATTGTTTTTTTCTCCGACAAGTGGCCAAACCCTCTTTGTCAAAGTTTTAATATTCCAAATATTCAAAATTGAAAAAAATGATTAAGATAAAAATTGAACACGATTTTTTAATAAAAAAAAACACATCAAAGGGTAGAAGTTTGAGGTCACTATAAATAATACTTTGTTCATGTTGATATAATAATTTAGTTATTTGAATAAAATCACTTGAATAATTTTAAAAATCACTTTAATATTCAATAAAAATTTTAAAACAATTAAGATTTTCTCAATATTATTAAAGATCAAAGAAAATTGGTTTATTACTAAAATCATTCAAGGTTCATTTCCTATATTTATTTCCTACAATTCAAAATAATTCCTTATTTTTGACCAAAGGAAGACATTTCTATAGAAAAAATGACCAAAGGAAGACATTTCTATAGAAAAGTAGCCAAAATTAAGACATTTCTATAGAAAATTTTGACCAAAGGAGGACTTTTCTATAGAAAAGTTGACCGAAGAAAAACTTTGCTATATAAAAGACTTTTCTATAGAAAAGTTGACCAAAGGAAGACTTTTCTACAGAAAAGTTGACCAAAGGAAGACTTTTCTATAGAAAAGTTGAACAAAGGAAGACTTTTCTATAGAAAAGTTGTCCAAAGGAACACTTTTCTATAGAAAAGTTGTCCAAATGAACACTTTTCTATAGAAAAGTTGTCCAAATGAACACTTTTCTATAGAAAAGTTGTCCAAAGGAACACTTTTCTATAGAAAAGTTATCCAAAGGAACACTTTTCTATAGAAAAGTTGTCCAAAGGAACACTTTTCTATAGAAAAAGTTGTCCAAAGGAACTCTTTTCTATAGAAAAGTTGTCCAAAGGAACACTTTTCTATAGAAAAGTTATCAAAAGAAAAACTTGATGATAGGAAGACATCTCTGTTTTTAACCGGTTTCTGTGGATTAGCTTGAAATAAGGAGCGCCTCCCTACCTACCAGTTCTTATGGAATATCATGAAAATTTTCTTTGGGATTATAATTTCATTTATTTTCAATTTTTCTAAAATCTCTGCAAATCCCGAATTGAATTATAGTTTTCATAATCAAACCTGCCACATTGTCATTTGCTGCAGCCGTAACTGGAAAACATGATCATAAAATTATATTGCAACATGAGTCGTAAAGAAGCAGCAGCAACAAATTGCAACAACTTCTCCATTTTCAAAAATGAAATATGATTTTTATGCAATATGTTTGGCTTAAAGATTATCATCATGAAGATTTTATTCTTATACCTGCATCTTTTCAATTTTCGTTTGTATTTATGCCCCAAGATTTTCATTTGATTATTTGGAAATGCAACTGAGGAAAAATGTTAATGTCTCGCGTATGGAGTGAAAATGATTATAAATTCTCAGGCATTCATGCAATTTTTCGGTTTTGGTGTGACAAAAAATCTTATTACTTAAATCATTTTTCAATATTTGTATGAAAAATGTACGAGCAGAGAAGAGGAAGGAGGAAGATATTTGCTAAAAAGATTTTCGTATTAAAATTGTATTAACTTGAAGTTTAAACAGAGACATTGGACCAGATGGATGAACGCGGGGACAGACATACATTTTATTACGTGTTCGAGTCTAAACGAATGATTATTTTTGTTGATGTTGCATAGAACTAAAACAGACAGACTGACATACGGACGGACGGTTGGACAGACTCAGTCGTTGAACATAAACTGAATTCAATATCCTGGGACAACAATGTTTATGATTTGATAATGAAATAAATTTTAGTTTTCATTTTGTCTTTAAGAATTTCAGTTTTCTGTTTAATACTTGATCATAATTTTGTTTTTTCATTTATTTTCTTGAGATTTCAAGTTAAGATCTTTCTTATTTTCTGTCGTGTTGTTGTTTAGCTTTCCCGTTGTTTTGTCGCCTTGAAAAAAATCATATGTCTCAAGTTACATGAGAAATTGTCATTTTTGTTTTGGGTTTTTGTGTTTTTTTAATGAACAAAAACACAAGACCCAAACACGATATCCCATAGTCCTCGTCCTCTTTAACAAATGACAAAACCAAAAATTTATAATAAAAAAAAAAATTATTATTAATTTAAAACCTAAAACAAAGAAGAAAGAACAGAAAAATTATTGGAATTTGACTACGTGTGTGGGTAATGTTCGTTCATTGGCTTGAGCTGTGCCTCGTTTTTGGGAGTGCAACTGCATCCAAATTTTTAACAATCTTCAATTTTAACTTGTCGATCTCTCTTTTGAGATTTTATTGTTTAAAGATTCATTTTTATGGTTAATTTTTGGAAAATTGTCAGGGGATTTTCAATGTGATTAATATTTGAATATTAAAGATCTTTATCATTGAACGATCTCATGGGGTTTCTATTAGGCAATTAAATCATTATTATTTTTTTTTTTTGGGAAAATATGTAAAGAAAAACAATCTAACATGTTTTTTTAAATATGTACAAAAATGTTAAGAATTGTCGTAAATTTTTGACTTATGACATGTTTATGATAATATTAATAATAACTTCAGATGTCAGACACTTTGATAAATAAAGTGATTAAAGAACAAAAAATCTCTAAATTTTAAATTTGTTTATCTTCTCATATACCAAATGTTTAAATCTTCAAAAAAATTCTAAATAAATCTATTAATTTTTCAAAATATTTAAATTAACCAGCTCAGTTTTCACTCTGTTCTATACAAATCGGTTCATTTCCACGCTTTTTTACATTGTTCTATATGAACCGGTAATTTTTTCACGTTGTTCTATATGAACTGGTTCATTTTTTATGTTGTTTTATATGAACCGGTTAATTTTTCACGCTGTTCTATTTGAACCGGTTAATTTTTCACGCTGTTCTATATGAACCGGTTCATTTTTCACTCCGTTCTATATGAACCGGTTCATTTTTCACTCCGTTCTATATGAACTGGTTCATTTTTCACGATGTTCTATATCATACTTGTTCCTATCTTATTTCATTCTATAGAAACTAGTTCTAATCTCATTCTATCTATAGAAACTAGTTCCAGTCTAATTTCATTCTATAGGAACTAGTTCTTATATCATTCCATTCTATATGAACTAGTTCCTATCTCATTCCATTCTGGTTCCGATTTCATTTATTGTGAGGAATTAGATCCTATTCATTTTATTCTATAGGAGGGAGTTTCACGATCTCGGAACCGGTTCATTCTTCACGCTGTTCTATATAAACCGGTTCATTTTACACTAGATCCAATCTCATTTCATTTTATTGCAACTAGTTCATTTCATTTCATTCTATATGAACTAGTCCTTATTATTCTATTCCATATGAACTTGTTCCTATTTCATTCCATTCTATAAGAACTAGTTCCTATTTCACTTAACTCTATAGGAACTAGTTCCTATTTCATTCCATTCTTTAGGTACTAGTTTCTATTCTATTCCATTCTTTAGGAACAAGTTCCTATTTCATTCCGTTCTTTAGGAACTAGTTTCTATTTCGTTCAATTCTATAGGAACTAGTTCCTATGTCGTTCAATTCTATTTCATTCCATTCTAGCAACAAGATATTATTTCATTCCATTCTATATTAACTAGTTCCTTTTTCATTTCATTTTATAGGAATAAGTTTCTATTTCTATCAATTCTATATCAACTTGTTCTTAATTTTCATTCCTTTTTATAGGAACTATTTTCTATTTCGTTCCATTTTAAATCATCTTGTTCCCATTTCATTCCATTCTATAGCAACTAGTTTCTATTCCATTCTAAAGGAATTACTTTGTTTCTATAGAAGTTAATTTCACGATCTCGGAGGCGATGTCAATGTGTCATGACCTGTGTGGCAGGATAAGGCGTCATTTTAAAACAACATGTCTTTGGTATCCAAATCATCCGTTGGCGGCGATGACCTGACCAACGTCGTTCTTAAAGAAATATCGATCCAGGCCGATAACCTAAAATCCACGCCAAAAAATTACTTTTTCGGCAAGCATTAAAAGCTGTTGGTTCTCATGTTATTATTGTACTGGGCATCACTGCTCTTTACTTAATAATACTCAATATTTTCCCTTTCTAACCTTCCCCTTATCATGGCTATACTTCCCTTGTTAAAACCACACAAGTGTCTTAACTCCGTTTTAATCCAATCAAGTGAGGAATCATAAAGAATTTGTTCAAGTTACAAGAATTGTCACACTAGCTCATGATGAACACATACTGTTTTTTTTTTGTTCGACTGACTCCTTTCCCTGTCGTTGTTGCTGCCTTCCATCTTCCATCTAATTCGGGATTGTTTTCTATACAAATAATTTCTTTAACAGCAAGATTTTCGTAGTTTGTTTATGGACTCCAAGTATTCGAAACGACAGATTAATGTGCTGACACAACAGCTACAGCAACAACAACACAAACAACGACGACAATAAAGATCTTTAAGATACGAGAATCAAGTATCAAAAATCCTAAAAGGAAAACCCGACAGTTTCAAGGGGAAGGAAGTTGTTGAAATATTTACAAAATTTAAATTTACGGAGGTTCGTAATTTGTTGGTTAAACATTTCATTAAATTTGAAGATGGATCAAAGATTTAGGAATATACAACAAAATGTAATCCTTAAAGGTTCCTTAAATTGGATCTTCTGGTAATTCAATTAAAGGAACCGAAATTTGGTAAAAGATTTGATCATGTTCTTTTTAATGATGGGTGTTCTTGTCAGGATAACTCACTTTTTATTAGTTTTGGAGGCACCTCTTCCTTTCGGAACTGTTGGGTTGATGGATGATGCAAGTTATCTGTAAGTATTATATTCATTCCTTATGTTTATAAAGAAAGAAACTAAATTTAAAATATTTGAATATTGTAAGAATGTTAGTGTATGTCTGTGTGTGTGTATGTGTGCGAGCATGTGACTGTCACATACAAGCCCCGAAAAGATGCTGGTAGAGATTTTGGTTTTTGGAAAAAAGGATCATGTTTATTTTATTTCTTTGTTGTTGCTGTTGTTGTCATCTTGCGTGAGCTCTCAAGCTGGTGTTTATTGTACGTAACAACATTTCGAAAATAAATGTTTAAAGTCACTCACAATGTCAGGTAGATGGAGTCTGGAGGAAACGATGCTGTGCTGCCTTGAATTGTTGACTCTCTCTGTGGCAAAGGGAACGAGGGTTCAAATGGCTGGCTGATGTTCTCGACACCAAGAGTCATTGGTACATAAAGAAGTAAAGTTAAATTTCTAAGGCGTTGTCATCAATAATATAAGCTCAAGGCAGCATAAAGCAATCTTGTCCTGTACCATAAGTATGAGTCTTTCCTTGAATGAAATTGAATTTTTCAATTGTTGTTGGTGTTAAAAGTTATACAAGATGCATTACCTCTAAAGGATAGAAATACCTAACATTAAAGATAGGTAAAAGTGATTTTCCTTTAAAGCTGAAAAGATTTTTGATGAACATTTTGTTTAGAAAAAAATTTTTAATGAAAATGTTTCTATACAAACAATTTTTAACAAACTTTTTTGTATAGAAACAATATTTAATGTAAATTTTTCTATAGAACAAATTTTTAACGAAAACATTTCTATAGAAATAATTTTTTAAATAAAAATTTTTCTATAGAAATAAATTTTTAACAAAAATGTTTATGTAGAAAAAATTTTTTAAAAAATTTTTAAGAAAAATTTCTCAATAGAAAAAATATTTTAACGAAAATTTTTCTATAAAAAAATTTATTTAACGAAAATTTCTCTATTTGAAAAGTTTTTTAACCAAATTTTTTCAATAGAAAAAATTTTTTAACGAAAATTTTTCTATAAAAAAATTTTTTTACGAAAATTTTTCTATAGAAAAAATTTTTTTACGAAAATTTTTCTATAGAAAAAATTTTTTTACGAAAATTTTTCTATAAAAAAAATTTTTTTACGAAATTTTTTCTATAGAAAAAATTTTTTAACGAAATTTTTTCTATAGAAAAAATTTTTTAACGAAATTTTTTCTATAGAAAAAATTTTTTAACGAAAAAATTTTTTAACGAAAAAATTTTTTAACGAAATTTTTTAACGAAAAATTTTTTTAACGAAAAAATTTTTTAACGAAATTTTTTAACGAAAAAATTTTTTAACGAAATTTTTTCTATAGAAAAAATTTTTTAACGAAATTTTTTCCATAGAAAAAATTTTTTAACGAAATTTTTTCTATAGCAAAAATTTTTTAATGAAATTTTTTCTATAGAAAAAATTTTTTAACGAAATTTTTTTTATAGAAAAAATTATTTAACGAAATTTTTTCTATATAAAAAAAATTTTTAACGAAATTTTTTCTACATAAAAAAATTTTTTAACGAAATTTTGTCTATACAAAAATTTTTTTTAACGAATTTTTTTCTATATAAAAACTATTTTTAACGAAATTTTTTCTATATAAAAAAATTTTTTGACGAAAATTTTTCTATAGAAAAAATTTTTTTTAATTTAAAGAATTTTTTAACGAAATTTTTTCTCTAGAAAATAATAATTAATTTTAATAATAATAATTTTTTAAAGAAAAAATTTCATTAAAAAATTTTTTCTATAGAAAAAATTTCATTAAAAAATTTTTCTATAGAAAAAATTTCGTTAAAAAAATTTTTCTATAGAAAAATTTTCGTTAAAAAATTTTTTCTATAGAAAAATTTTCGTTAAAAAATTTTTTCTATAGAAAAATTTTCGTTAAAAAATGTTTTCTATAGAAAAATTTTCGTTTAAAAAATTTTTTCTATAGAAAAATTTTCGTTAAAAAATTTTTTCTATAGAAAAATTTTCGTTAAAAAATGTTTTCTATAGAAAAATTTTCGTTAAAAAATTTTTTCTATAGAAAAATTTTCGTTAAAAAATTTTTTCTATAGAAAAATTTTCGTTAAAAAATTTTTTCTGTAGAAAAATTTTCGTTAAAAAATTTTTTCTATAAAAAATATTACGTTAAAAATGTTTTTCTTTAAAAAAATTTTCGTTAAAAAAATTTTCGTTAAAAAATTTTTTCTATAGAAACATTTTCGTTAAAAAATTTTTTCTATAGAAAAATGTTCATTAAAAAATTTTTTCTATAGAAAAATTTTCGTTTAAAAATTTTTTCTATAGAAAAATTTTCGTTAAAAAATTTTTTCTATAAAAAAATTTTCGTTAAAAAATTTTTTCTATAGAAAAATTTTCGTTAAAAATGTTTTCTATAGAAAAATTTTCGTTTAAAAAATTTTTTCTATAGAAAAATTTTCGTTAAAAATTTTTTCTATAGAAAAATTTTCGTTAAAAAATTTTTTCTATAGAAAAATTTTCGTAAAAAATTTTTTTCTATAGAAAAATTTTCGTTAAAAATTTTTTCTATAGAAAAATTTTCGTTAAAAAATTTTTTCTATAGAAAAATTTTCGTTAAAAAATTTTTTCTATAGAAAAATTTTCGTTAAAAAATTTTTTCTATAGAAAAATTTTCGTTAAAATTTTTTCTATAGAAAAATTTTCGTTAAAATTTTTTCTATAGAAAAATTTTCGTTAAAAAATTTTTTCTATAGAAAAATTTTCGTTAAAAAATTTTTTCTATAGAAAAATTTTCGTTAAAAAATTTTTTCTATAGAAACATTTTCGTTAAAAAATTTTTTCTATAGAAACATTTTCGTTGGAAATTTTTTTTTCTATATAAAAATGTTCGTTAAAAAATTTTTTCTATAGAAAAATTTTCGTTAAAAAATTTATTCTATATTTTTTTATAGAAAAGTTTTCGTTAAAAATTCAAATTTATTTTAGTATTGAATGTAATATTGGGAATGAAAAGAAGTTTTAGGATAAGTATTTCCTTTTGCCAAGAAATCACTCTTGCTCCTTTTTATTATTGTCTTGAAATGTTTGCTCAAGTATGAGTGAAGTGTAACTATAGTTAAGAGTCCCCTACACATTCACATTAATGTTTATTTTATTGAAATATTTGTGTACTTCGAGCAGTTTCATTTTCCTTTTTTACTCTATAAAAATAATATAATACTTTTTGTTATAAAGGAAAAAATAAATATTTACACTGAAACAGCAGGCGTTTTATCAAAATATTTACATGTGAATACTCATACAGTTCCTTCGATATTGTCTTCTTAGACAAACACATTTTCACACATACATATAATCGAGAGACATCGATGGATTGATGGCACTTTAAGTAAATGCTCAAGTAATTTCAATATTTTAGAAGAATTCTGAAACTTAGGGCTGGTTTAAATACATACTCTTGGGGTATGTATTGGTAGGAAATGAACTTGAGTTTAGAAAAGAAAAAAATACATATTGAGTAGTTTATGAAAATAAGAAAACAATCAATGATTATTACAAATAAGCAACAAATATTTAATATCGCCTCTAAATAAAACAACTGAATGTCAGAAAATCAATTGATAAGTGGGTTTTTTTTCTTTTCTTGGTTCTTTTTTTATTTCATGCTGTTTCTTAATTTTGAAGAGGAAAACGTTTATGATGAGGTTTTCTTTCTACGTTCTTTCAATTTTGTTCGAGTTTTGTGTGTTAATACTTGAGCCTTTGTAGGGACTGGAGGTATTGAGTCATACTTGCGATAACAAATATTAAACACATTTTTATTTGAAGGAATTTTTTGTTTGCGTTATTTTTTTTTAATTTTCATAAATCATTATTATTGACAGATTTATTTTGATGAAGTGGAAAAAGAATTTAAAAAATTTCGAAAATAAACAGAATTTGAGAGATTTAAATCTTAGGTTTTCAAGGAGGAAGAAGGTTAAAAAAAGGAAAATATTCACTGATTTTTAAAGAATAATATGAAATAGCAAACTCTTTCCATAAAATAGCATGAAATAGCAAACAGTTTTCAAAGAATAACATAAAATAGCAGAATATTTGTATAGAATAGCATACAAAATTTAATTTTTTTTCATAAAATAACATAAAATAGCAAATGTTTTATATAGAATATTCTTAAATATAAACCTGTTTAGAGAGACAACTATGGAATAGCAACTGGTTTAAAAGAATATCATGAAAAAGCAGCCAGCTTTCAGATAATAACATGAAATCCAAACTGGTTTCTACCGAATAGCATGAAATAGAAACCGGTTTCTAGATAATAACATGAAATAGAAATCGGTTTCTAGAGAATAGCATGAAATAGAACCTAGTTTCTGAAAAATAGCATGAAATATAACCTAGTTTCCTGAGAATAGCATGAAATAGAAACCGGTTTCTAGAGAATAGCATGAAATAGAAACCGGTTTCTAGAGAATAGCATGAAATAGAAACTGGTTTCTATAGAATAGCATGAAATAGAAACCGGTTTCTATAGAATAACATGAAATAGAAACCGGTTACTATAGAATATCATTTAATATATTGAAACCGGTTTATATAGAAATCGGTATCTATTTCATGCTATTCTATGGAAAACGGTGTCTATCTCATGGTCTTCTATAGAAATCGGTGTCTATTTCATGCTATTCTATAGAAACAGGTGTCTATTTCATGCTATTCTATAGAAACTGGTGTTTCCATTTCATGCTATTCTATAGAAACCGGTTCCTATTTTATGCTATTCTATAGAAACTGGTTTCTATTTCATGCTATTCCATAAAAACCGGTTTCTAGTTCATGTCATTCTATAGAAACCCGTTTCTATTTCATGCTATTCTATAGAAATCGGTTTCTATTTCATGCTATTCTATAGAAACCGGTTTCTATTTCATGCTATTATATAGAAACCGGTTTAAATTTCATGCTATTCTATAGAAACCGTTTTCTTTTCATGATATTCTCTAGAAACCGGTTTCTAGTTCATGCTATTCTATAGAATAACATAAGCAAGCCCTTAGATTTGCGTTCAAACGATCCCAATCTGCCTCATCCAATACACTAACGTTTCAGCTGTAAGTTGGCAGGTATCTTTCATCTACAGATAAAATTTTCGAGTTCCCAGCAAGCTCAGTTTTTGGATAAAGAGATTCCCAACGCACTTTGGCCCACAGGATAAGGCTCTCTTACAGATTCTTTCGAGTCTGCGGAAGATTTGTCCTACATACTATTTGAGATAAAGAGATTCCCCACGCTCTCAAAAGCATCAGAAAAAGGCTATCCCTTCCATATACTCTCCCGGTATTTCTTGACTTTTTTTAGGATATCATCCTTATCCACAACTTCCAGAAAAGCTTCAGCCATAACTCGCCCATTCCTCTTGAGACACTTCGAACACATGATTTTTGAATACTTCGACAGTTTCATTTCTCGTAAATCTTTGACTACGCAGTTTACTTTTGATATTCGGGAGCAAGAACAAGTCATTGTGTGCCAAGTCAGGACTGCACGAAGGATGTTGTGATGGTGTGTTTTGACTGTTCAAAAGATTACATGTTCGAGATGTGTAAGAGCTTGAATTGTCATTATGAAGAATGATTCGACTTTGAATTAAGAACTGATGAGTCATTGCAAAACTGCTTAGTCATCCTAAAACTGATGAGTCATCCTAAAACTCATGAGTCATCCTAAAATTGATGAGTCATCCTAAAACTAATGAGTCATCCTAAAACAGACGAGTCATCCTAAAACTGATGAGTCATCCTAAAACCGATGAGTCATTCTAAAACCGCTGAGTCGTCCTAAAACTGCTGTGTCAATCTAAAACTCTTTGCAAAATTGCTGAGTCATCCTTAAACCGATGAGTCATCCTAAAAGTAATGAGTTGTCCTTTAATGGCTGAGTCATCCTAAAACTCCTGAGTCATCCTAAAACTCCTGAGTTATTCTTAAACGGTTAAGATATCCCAAAACTCCTGAGTCATCTTAAAACGGTTGAGTCATCCTAAAACTTCTTAGTTATCCTAAAACTACTGTATTAGAAATAAAATTTATGGATCAATTGATTGACATATAATAAATATCAAACAGATTTAACATCGCAAGTCCTGTTTTTAAGGTTAAAATCAGTTACTTTATATCGCCAAAACTAAAGTAGCCATGAACAAAATCTAAATTGTAAATAAAGCGGTTTTTTCTTCATGACATTTTATATAAATCGGTTTACTTTTCAACCGATTCTCTTTAAAATCCTTGTCTTTCAGCCCAAATTATAATCAAATTATTTCTCATTATTTTAATGATATTTTCCCCTGTCAATTCTATTTAATCACTCTCTTATTACTCAGTCCTTTATTAAAGATATTTGATATTTTTCTCGCTTTGTCTCCCATTCCAAAGAATAATAAAAAATACGAAAAACATAAAAATGTATTTAATTTCAATAAATATTTTATTATCTACTTTATGCTCCATTCCAGACTCTCAAGTGTCTTTTTTTGTACGAATATTCGATTATTATCTGGGAAGACAAAACACCAGCAAACAGATAATAAATTATTATGGTTTTCGTTAATATTTTGTTGTATCTTATATTCGTATCTCTCGATAACAATTCAAAATTGTATTTGTCATTAAATTTTTCAGTCAGTCAGACGTTTTGTGGCTGTTGCTGGAATTCTGTTCTTGTTGGTTGTTGCTGTTTGTCTGTCTGTCCGTCTGTGCAACCTGATCTCTTTGTGAAGAAGATGTTGGCTTGCAACATTCAACGTGTAAAAAGTTAATTTAATCAATTTCTATAAGACTTGTTGTATCTATTGAAGTGTTAGAGTGTGTATTCGGAAATATTTTGAGGGGTTCATTGAAGCAAAACTTTTTTTCTCATATCGTAAAGGAGGAGGGGGTCTTGGATATAAAATTGAAAAAAAAAAAAAAATAAATAATAAGTGACAATAAAATAATGTTTTTAGTTATCAAATTACTGAACATGTAGTTAAAGGTGTAAAAGAAATTCTTAATACTTACACATTTTAATTTTTTACTGTAATTTTATTCATGGGAATGATTTTTGCTCTCGTTCGAGCAGCTGAAGTCACACAAAAGTCCAGGAATTCAAGAAATCTTTAAAGATTATGTGTGAACTTCAAGGTTCAAGAATCAAACTTTATTAAATGGCCCTATCTCTTGTAGTTTCCAAGAAAATCTCACTTTTTTGTTTTCATATAAAAATTTTCAAAAAATCAAGTTCTAGTACGAATTTTTAGCTATTTTGTGATCACAGATTTTTATTAAAATGCCTCCATCTTCAAAAGTACCCAAGAAAATTTCACTTTATTTTCTATAGAAAATTTTGTTTATCAAATATTTTTCTATAAAAATTTTTGTATTACAAATTTTTCTTTAGAATATATTCTATAGAAATTTCTATAGAAAAATATTTTTATCGAAAATTTTTCTGCAGAAAAACATTTTAATCGAAGATTTTTCTGTAGAAAAATATTTTTATCGAGAATTTATTTATAGAAAAATATTTTAATCTAAAATTTTTCTATAGACAAATATTTTTATCGAAGATTTTTCTGCAGAAAAATATTTTTATCGAAAATTTTTCTCTAGAAAAATATTTTTATCGAAAATTTTTCTCTAGAAAAATTTTTTTATCGAAAATTTTTCTCTAGAAAAATTTTTTTATCGAAAATTTTTCTCTAGAAAAGTTTATTTTTCGAAAATTTTTCTATAGAAAAGTTTATTTTTCGAAAATTTTTCTATAGAAAAATTTTTTTATCGAAAATTTTTCTATAGAAAAATTTTTTTATCGAAAATTTTTCTATAGAAAAATTTTTTTATCGAAAATTTTTCTATAGAAAAATTTTTTTATCGAAAATTTTTCTATAGAAAAATTTTTTTATCGAAAATTTTTCTATAGAAAAATTTTTTTATCGAAAATTTTTCTATAGAAAAATTTTTTTATCGAAAATTTTTCTATAGAAAAATTTTTTTATCGAAAATTTTTCTATAGAAAAATTTTTTTATCGAAAATTTTTCTATAGAAAATTTTTCTATAGAAAAATTTTTTTATCGAAAATTTTTCTATAGAAAAATTTTTTTATCGAAAATTTTTCTATAGAAAAATTTTTTTATCGAAAATTTTTCTATAGAAAAATTTTTTTATCGAAAATTTTTCTATAGAAAAATTTTTTTATCGAAAATTTTTCTATAGAAAAATTTTTTTATCGAAAATTTTTCTATAGAAAAATTTTTTTATCGAAAATTTTTCTATAGAAAAATTTTTTTATCGAAAATTTTTCTATAGAAAAATTTTTTTATCGAAAATTTTTCTGTAGAAAAATTTTTTTATCGAAAAATTTTTTTTATCGAAAATTTTTCTATAGAATAATTTTTTTTATCGAAAGTTTTTCTAAATTTTTTTATCAAAAATTTTTTTCCTATGGAATTTTTTTTTTTTGAAAAGTATAGAAAATTTTTTGATAAAAAATTTTCTTTAAAAAAATTGTTGATAGAAAAAATTATCTATAGAAAAATTTTCTAAAATTGTTGAGAAAAAATATTTTCTATAGAAAAATTTTATAGAAAACTTTTTTAATAAAAACAATTTCTTCCGCAAAATTTATGATGAAAAAGTTTTATATAGAAAAATTTTCGATGAAAAAATTTTGTATAGAAAAATTTTTGATAAAAAAATTTTAACAAAAAATTTTTTATAGAAAATTTTTGATTTCAAAAATTTTATATAGAAAAATTTTTTCACCAACATTTTTGCTCTAGAAAACTTTTTTTATCAAAAATTTTCTAAAGACAATTTTTTATCAAAAAATTTTCTATACAAAATTTTTTATTCAAAGTTGTTCTATAAAAAATTCTATAAAAAATTTTTATAGAACAATTTTGAATAAAAAATTTTGTGTAGAAAATTTTTCTAGAGCAAAAATGTTGGTGAAAAAATTTTATATAGAAAATTTTTAAATTAATTTCGATTTTTAAAAATAAAAACAACAGACCTAGAGCTTGTATTTATAATTTCATAAAATTTAAAAATTTTCGACAAAAATATTTTATCAAAAAATTTTCTATAGAAAAATTTTGAACATAAAAATTTTATATAGAAAAATTAAAAAAAAATTTTAAAGTACAATTTTTGATAAAAAAAAAATTTCTATAGAAAAATTTTTGATAAAAAAATTTTATATGGAAAAATTTTCGATAAAAATAATTCTTCAGAAAAATTTTTGATAAAAAAATTTTCGATAAAAAAAATTTTGTAAAGAAAAATTTTTAATAAAAAATTTTATCTTAAAAAATCTTAAAAAAATTTTTTGTAAAAAAATTTGTTATACAAAAAAATTGTAATAGAACAATTTGTGATAAAAAAATTTTCTATAGAAAAATTTTTGATAAAAAAATTTTCTGTAGAAAAATTTTTGAAAAAAAAATTTTCTATTGAAAAATTTTTGAAAAAAAAATTTCTTTGGTAAAAATGGAGTAGAAAATTGTTTCTTTTAAAAATTGTAGGGAAAAAGAAATTTCTATAAAAAAATTTTTGATTTAATAATTTTTTATAGAAAAATTTTTGATAACAAATTTCTATGGAAAAATTTTAGTTGAAAAAATTTTGTATAGAAAAATATTATATACACAAATTTTGTAAAGAAAAATTTTTGATAAAATAATTTTATCAAAAAAATTTCTATAGAAAAATTTTATCAACAAATTTTGTATAGAAAATTTTTATATACACAAATTTTGTAAAGAAAAATTTTTGATAAAATAATTTTATCAAAAAAATAACAAATGTAAAATAATTTTATCAAAAAATTTTCTATAGAAAAATTTTATCAACAAATTTTGTATAGAAAATTTTATCAAAAAAATTTCTATAGAAAATTTTATAAAATAAATATCTATAGAAAATTTTATCAAAAAATTTCTATTGAAAATTTAATCAAAAAATTTCTATAGAAAATTTTATCAAAAAAATTTCTATAGAAAATTTTATCAAAAAAATTTCTATAGAAAAATTTTGAATACAAAAATTTTATATAGAAAAACTTTTTTTATAGAAAAATTTTTGATAAAAATATTTTCTTTAGAAAAATTGTTGACTGTTGAAAAATTTTTGCAAAGAAAGTTTTCTTTAGAAAATTGTTGATAAAAAAATTTTCTACAAAAAAAAATTTATAGAAAAAAAACTTTTTTTTCTTTAGAAAAATTGTAAATAAAAATATTTTATATAGAAAACATTTTATATAGAGCTAGGAGCTGATATTTTTTTCGTATCCAGAAACCTCTAACGAGATTTTTTTTTATGATTAAGGACTTTCAATTCAATCACTAAAATGGACCGATTCTTATCGATTTATATGGATAAGCAAGAGAAATTAGAAAAAAATTTAGTATCCCAATATATTTTACTCGTTTGTAACCATAAAATCCAAAAACTTCACTTAACAAATCACATTCTATATCTGGCAATTTGTTTATAACTTTATACAACTTAATTAGTATTAAATACTTAAGGATATTTGCTGGATATAAATTGCAATTTATTTCCAACAACTACTAAAATAACTTAATTATATAATTTCACACACACACAAAGAATGAGAATGGGGGAGAAATCACAGACACACACACAAACTCCTAATGTTTGTTATTGCCAAAAACCATTATAATTATTTGTCCATAATCTCCTTTAATTTGTTGTTTTCGTTGTCCTAGTTGTTGTGTCCTTTCAAGCAGCAGGATAACAGCATATCATTGTCATTTAAATAGAGGCAACATTTTTAGCATATAAAACAGATCATTTATAATAATGCAAAAAAAAACAACCGGTAAAACAAAAAAAAAAAAAAACAAAACAACAGGAAAAACTATAAGAAAACCTTTGAAAATCCTTTTAGAGTCCTCTGGAGCTGGAAAATGCTTCAAGAAACAACAACTGGAATTGAAATTGCTTAATATTCTTAAACCTTAAAATCTCTGAAGGGAATTTATGTTTTAAGTAAAAGTCAAAGCTCAAAAAATATTTTTTAACTACTCCTAGAGAAAATATTAAAAGAAACACTATGAATGAGAAAAATGCTGCAAGCACAGTGGGGCAGAAAAATTAAAAAAACAAAAAAGTATAACAAAGAACAGAAACTCCCAAACTATAACTAAATAAATCCAAACATTGAAATAGCCTAAATTTTATTATTTTTTCTCTCTTAACACCCCACTGTGCCAACTTAAATCTCCTAAAATTAAGCAACAACCAAAGTAACTTAACTTTTTGTTTTTGTTTATAAACGAAATTAATATAACAAAAATTAATTTTATATGAAGATAAACTAAAGTTACATTTACTTAAACCCAAACCCATCCTCAACGATAGCAGCCCTAGAAGAGTGGAGTGGGAAATTCCTAGATTTCATTTGACTTTTCTTTTTAGTGATAAGGTCGTTCGTTTGAGTTTTAAAAGTTTATGCTGCGTTTTTTTTCTGTGTGAGTTTTAATCCCATTTTCTGTAAATTTGCAAGTTTAATTATGGCTGTTTATTAAGCGGAAATGAAAATGAACACACACACAAACAACTAAACAGTGTTACAAAGCGGCCAAAGATTTCCTGGGGTGGTCTTTTACCTTTAAGAGTTTTTATAATAATATAAACACTTCCAGAGACTACAATTCAGGAAACGCTACAGAAACAAATTAAAGCAAAAGAAGAAATTTTGAAAGTTTAACTATTTTTCAAGGAAACGGAAATAATAGTGCGTCTGGGTTTTTTTTAAAGAAGAAGGGAAAATCTTATTTTCCTATAGAAAGGTAGACGATCGCCTTCTTTTCCTAAAGAAAAGTAGGCGATCGCCTTCTTTTTCTATAGAAAAGTAGGCAATTGCCTTCTTTTCCTATAGAAAAGTAGGCAATTGCCTTCCTTTCCTATAGAAAAGTAGGCAATTGCCTTCTTTTCCTATAGAAAAGTTGGCAATTGCCTTCTTTTCCTATAGAAAAGTAGGCAATTGCCTTCTTTTCCTATAGAAAAGTAGGCAATTGCCTTCTTTTCCTATAGAAAAGTTGGCGATCGCCTTCTTTTCCTATAGTAAAGTTGGCGATCGCCTTCTTTTCCTCTAGAAAAGTTGGCGATCGCCTGCTTTTCCTATAGAAAAGTTGGCGATCGCCTGCTTTTCCTATAGAAAAGTTGGCGATCGCCTGCTTTTCCTATAGAAAAGTTGGCGATCGCCTGCTTTTCCTATAGAAAAGTTGGCGATCGCCTGCTTTTCCTATAGAAAAGTAGGCAATTGCCTTCTTTTCCTATAGAAAAGTAGGAAATTGCCTTCTTTTCCTATAGAAAAGTTGGCGATCGCCTTCTTTTCCTATAGTAAAGTTGGCGATCGCCTTCTTTTCCTATAGTAAAGTTGGCGATCGCCTTCTTTTCCTATAGTAAAGTTGGCGATCGCCTTCTTTTCCTCTAGAAAAGTTGGCGATCGCCTTCTTTTCCTATAGAAATGTTGGCGATCGCCTGCTTTTCCTATAGAAAAGTTGGCGATCGCCTGCTTTTCCTATAGAAAAGTTGGCGATCGCCTGCTTTTCCTATAGAAAAGTTGGCGATCGCCTGCTTTTCCTATAGAAAAGTTGGCGATCGCCTGCTTTTCCTATAGAAAAGTTGGCGATCGCCTGCTTTTCCTATGGAAAAGTTGGCGATCGCCTGCTTTTCCTATAGAAAAGTTGGCGATCGCCTGCTTTTCCTATAGAAAAATTGGCGATCGCCTGCTTTTCCTATAGAAAAGTTGGCGATCGCCTGCTTTTCCTATAGAAAAGTTGGCGATCGCCTGCTTTTCCTATAGAAAAGTTGGCGATCGCCTTCTTTTCCTATAGAAAAGCAGGCGATCGCCTTCTTTTCCTATAAAATAAATATTTCCTATGAAATAATAGTGCGTCTGGGTTTTTTTTAGAGAAGAAAGGAAAGGAAAATATTATTTTCCTATTAAAAGGTAGACGATCGCCTTCTTTTCCTATAGAAAAGTAGGCAATTGCCTTTTTTCCTATAAAAAAGTAGGCAATTGCCTTTTTTTCCTATAGATAGAAAAGTAGGCAATTGCCTTCTTTTCCGATAGAAAAATAGGCAATTGCCTTCTTTTCCGATAGTAGGCAATTGCCTTCTTTTCCTATAGAAAAGCAGACGATCACCTTCTTTTCCTATAGAAAAGCAGGATATCGCCTTCTTTTCCTCTAGAAAATTTGGCGATCCCCTTCTTTTCCTCTAGAAAAGTTGGCAATCGCCTTCTTTTTCTCTAGAAAAGTTGGCGATCGCCTTCTTTTGCTATAGAAAAGTTGGCGATCGCCTTCTTTTCCTCTAGAAATGTTGACGATCGCCTTCTCTTCCTATAGAAAAGTTGACGATCGCCATCTTTTCCTCTAGAAGCGTTGGCGATCGCCATCTTTTCCTCTAGAAGCGTTGGCGATCGCCTTCTTTTCCTATAGAAAT
Source organism: Stomorhina lunata (assembly GCA_933228675.1). Classification (NCBI taxonomy): domain Eukaryota; kingdom Metazoa; phylum Arthropoda; class Insecta; order Diptera; family Rhiniidae; genus Stomorhina; species Stomorhina lunata. Next base: position 122,179,553 of record OW121742.1, on the reverse strand, counting down.
GTTGGCGATCGCCTTCTTTTCCTATAGAAATGTTGGCGATCGCCTTCTTTTGCTATAGAAAAGTTGGCGATCGCTTCTTTTCCTATAGAAAAGTTGGCGATCGCCTTCTTTTCCTATAGAAAAGTTGGCGATCGCCTTCTTTTCCTATAGAAAAGTTGGCGATCGCCTTCTTTTCCTATAGAAAAGTTGGCGATTGCCTTCTTTTCCTATAGAAAAGTTGGCGATCGCCTTCTTTTCCTATAGAAAAGTTGGCGATCGCCTTCTTTTCCTATAGAAAAGTTGGCGATCGCCTTCTTTTCCTATAGAAAAGTTGGCGATCGCCTTCTTTTCCTATAGAAAAGTTGGCGATCGCCTTCTTTTCCTATAGAAAAGTTGGCGATCGCCTTCTTTTCCTATAGAAAAGTTGGCGATCGCCTTCTTTTCCTATAGAAAAGTTGGCGATCGCCTTCTTTTCCTATAGAAAAGTTGGCGATCGCCTTCTTTTCCTATAGAAAAGTTGGCGATCGCCTTCTTTTCCTATAGAAAAGTTGGCGATCGCCTTCTTTTCCTATAGAAAAGTTGGCGATCGCCTTCTTTTCCTATAGAAAAGTTGGCGATCGCCTTCTTTTCCTATAGAAAAGTTGGCGATCGCCTTCTTTTCCTATAGAAAAGTTGGCGATCGCCTTCTTTTCCTTTACAAAAGTGCTCGATTTTCTTATATAGAAACAATTTGGGATATTTTCTTTAAAAAGACAACATTTTTTCTATGAATTTAATATTTCTGTATCTTTTGTATAAAACTTTAAAAATTTTTTTGAACAAAAAAAAAACTTGCCTTTTTTATTCACTAGAAGAAAAGTCCTTTTTGTAAATTTTCTCCTCTAGTTGTTATGTAAAAAATCCTTTATTATTGTAATTGAGCAAAGAAACCTAGAAATAGAGGAAGAAAAAGGAAACAGGTTAATTAGCAGCTACAAATTTTTATTTTTTTTTCTCTTCACTTTAAAATTCATATAAAAATTTCTTAGATTTTAACATAAAACTTAAATAAAATTTGTTATTTTATGACAAGTAAGAATCCTTTTTTTCATGTTTTAGTGTTTAAGTTTTAGTAAGGATATGTTTTTTTATTTTATGGCTTTTTGTGTTAAATAATTTAAACGTTAAGCAATTTTTTGCTAGAGTTTAAGGAAAAAAACTTTTAGTTAAAATTACCATGTTATATTTTTTAGGTTTTTTTTGTGTTTCCTGCTTTTATTTATTGTCATTTGCAAAAAAAGTTGTTTTTTTCCCAGAGTCTTTTTTCCTAGTAACTTTCAATCCTTTTGGAGTTTGTGTTAAAAAAATTTTGTACAATTACTTTTTGTTTTTTTTTTTATTTTTTGTGAATGGGTTTTTGCTCCAATTACATTTTAGCTTAAATTTACTGGATTTTTCATTTAATGGTTTTGGATTAACTCCAAAAAGTTGAGAGAAAAAAAGAAAAAAAAATGTAGAAATAATCATAAAATACATTTGTTGATTAAATTTATAATTTAGGCTAAATTAAGGCTAAGAATTAAAGAAAATGTTAAATTACAATTTTTACAAAATTTCAAAAAACTTGGAAAAAAATTTTCAAAATATTTAGTCTTTTCAGTTTGAAATCAATTAATATATCATTAGAAACATAAAGCTTTAGAGAGATTCAATGATGTAACCTTATAAGTAATAAGACTATTTTTAAAGATAATTTCCTAAACCCATACCTTAGACATATGTACATTTGATTTCTTTCAAACGTAAAAATTAAAGTGGATAAACAACAATAAAAACACATAAAGACAAATACAAACATACATTTCATGAGCTCGTGTGTGTGCCTTAGCTTTCTCTCATTGGATAATCGTTTCCATTAGTTGATTTCAAATTGGAGTTAAAGCGGTAAACTTGCTTTTGTATGGGACTTTTTAAAGCGACCATACGGCAAATCATTGTATGGAAGCTCATACTAATATTTATTGCATGAGATTGAAAAAGTTTAAAAAAACGAGTGCTTTTTTTTGGAGAAGAACGATTCAAACACAAATTTAAGATAATTTAACAAAATTTATTAATTTTCCAACAATTTTAGTATAATTTATACATTGTGGGCATTGATACACAACAATAAGTGCCCGATGATGTATAGTTACCAAAAACAATATTTACACTACCTTTAAGAAAATGTATCTAGAGCTGATACCTTCTCCTCTTTGTCAAGGTTATCATAAATCTTTCATATCTTAAATTTTTTTTTACTCCAAAAACTTGCTTCCCTTAATAATTCCTTCAACACCTCGAGGAAATAAACCTCCCCGAAAACTGTGCAAGTGCTTACAAATGCAATAAATCAAACACTTGAATCTCTAAATCTTCCAAAAGCATAAACATAACCTCAAACAAAATTTAAATAAAAAATGGGAAAACTCATTGAAAATTTTAGATGTAAAAGGCTACTTATGAGTGAAATGAAGAAACATCAAAATGAAGATCATATGAGTACATTTTTGCTGAACACAATAAGGGTAGTCACAGGCAGTCGTATTGTCATAAACTATAAACGAATAGTTACAACAACTACTACACAGATATTTTTAATAGAAAAACTGCTATACTAAAAATGTTTCTTTGGAAAATCTGTTAAACTGTTATACCAACAATTTTTACATAGAAAAACTAATATACTAGCAATTTTTCTATAGAAAAACTTTTATACTAGCAATTTTTCTATAGTAAAACTGTTATACTGACAATTTTTCTGCAGGAAAACTTTTAAACTGACAATTTTTCTATAATAAAATGTTACACCGACAAACAAAAAAAATGTTATACTGACAATTTTTGTGTAAAAAAACTGTTATACTGATAATTTTTCTATAGGTAACTGTTATACTGACAATTTTTCTAATAAAAAACTTTTTTTATACTGACAATTTTTCTATAGAAAAGCTGTTATACTGACATTTTTTTATGTTATTTTTTATATTAAAATTGTAAAACTGACAATTTTTCTAATAAAAAACTATTTTACTGATAATTTTTCTGTAAAAGAAAACTGTTTTACTGACAATTTTTCTAAAGAAAACTGTTATACTGCAATTTTCTATAGAAAAACTGTTATACTGACAATTTTTCTATAAAAAAGATGTTATACTGACGAATTTTCTATAGAAAAACTGTTATACTGTCACTGATAAACACTGATACTGACAATTTTAATAATTTTTCTATAGAAAAACGGTTATACTGACAATTTTTCTATAGAAAAACTATTATACAAATAATTTTTTTTATAGAAAAACTGTTATACAAACAATTTTATTTATAGAAAAACTGTTATACTGAAAATTTTTCTATAGAAAAACTGTTATACGGACAGTTTTTCTACAGAACAACTGTTATACCGACAATTTTTCTATAGGAAAACTGTTATACCGACAAATTTTCTATAAAAAACTGTTATACTAACAATTTTTCTATAGAAAAACAGTTATACTGACTATTTTTCTCTGGAAAAACTGTGATACTGAATATTTTTTTATAGAAAAACTGTAATACTGACAATTTTTCAATGGAAAAACTGTTATACTGAAAATTTTCTATAGAAAACTCTTATACTGACAATTTATCTGTAGAAAAACTCTTATACTGACAACTCTGAAAAATTTTATGAAATTATCTTTGAAGTTTCGACCTTTCGTTTTATTTGTCCCCTTTATAACCCCTATTATGCTCTCGTAGTTGGACTGTAGCAGTTCTGAGTGCAAATATTTTCCAAGCTTTGTTTACAAAACCAAAGTTTTCATACATGAATTAATGAATGAATGACTGAAAGCTGCAAGTTAGTATGTGTTTACGCACTCTTAACAACAAAGTGACAACATAACAAACACAGACATGCAAATGAAATAAAGGCGGTTTTTAAAACAGGGTGCAGCAAAAGGATAACAAAATGAGAGGGGAAAACCCTAGGTACAGCTTAAGAAGAAGGTAGTATTTTGCAGACTATTTCATTATAAATCGATTATAGTTTGAAAGGATAATCTTATCCTTTATTGTATAAGAAAGGATTTGTATTAGCAAACACTAACTTTTGACACCTCCTTTTCACATACACATACTTATGCACTCCCACATTTTCACATAAAACAGAATTTGTTTGTGCAAGTGTTTGTTTAACAATTGTGTAAATCCTTTTTACCAACAACATAACAGCAGCCATCCAGCCAGGACAAACAGTATAACTCCTTTTTTTTGTGAGAAAAATCGTGCAAAAATCAACCAAACACTCACTCATACACAAACACACAGGCTCACATATACAAACATAAAATTTAAATTCTCTTACGGCAGGATTTGTTGACAAATGTCAGACTGTTTTAGAGGATTCAAATTCAGAATCAGTTGAAATTGTGAATGTTGTTGTTGTTGTAGGTATATCTGAATATGAAGGTATTTACGAGTATTTTTGTTTTATTCCTCATAACCAACAACAAACGAATAAGCGACAGACGGACGGACGGAGGGACCACATGACGCAAATTGTTTCAACATTTATTTTACGTTTCACAACATTGAAACGTTTTTTAACTGTCAACTTCTCTTACAGTTTTCAGTTGTTTTTAATAATAAAAAAATTAAAAAAAGTAGAAAAAAATCAGAAAACATTGTAAAATGCCGCCAATGTGTTGTCGTACGTGCTTTGAAAATAATTTCAAAGCTCAAAAGGTGAAAAAACAAATGTTAATGTTTGTTTTAAATACAATTTATTTGTATCTGTGTATGTGAGGACTAACAACTCCCCTTAAGCTTATGAAGAACTCCTGGTTATGTTTGTGTAGAGGTTGACAAAGCTTTGGGGATGCTAGAGTTTGATACTCGTACATTTTTCCAAGGGGTTGTAATTCAAAAATATATTTAATAGGATTTTTTCTTTGTAAATGATGATGGCATTTAATAAAGCCGATTTTTTTTTCAATTTATAAAATAAATATTTGCAATAAAATTATATATTGGCAATTTTAGATTTAAATTCCGATAATTCAATAATTGAATTTAAGGAGAATTTTATAAAATTGTCTGTAAATTTTTATATTAAAAATTGACGTATGACAGTTTTTCTTTAAAAAATGTCCGTATAACATTTTTTCTATAGAAAAATTGTCGGTATAACAGATTTTCTATAGAAAAATATTCAGTATAACAGATTTTCCACAGAAAAACTATCAGTATAACAGTTTTTCCATAGAAAAATTGTCGGTAAAACAGTTTTTCAATAGAAAAATTTTCGGCATAACAGTTTTTCTATAGAAAAATTGTCGGTATAACAGTTTTTCTATAGAAAAATTGTCGGTATAACAGTTTTTCTATAGAAAAATTGTCGGTATAACAGTTTTTCTATAGAAAAATTGTCGGTATAACAGTTTTTCTATAGAAAAATTGTCGGTATAACAGTTTTTGGGAACAATTTTGGTATAACATTTTTTCTATAGACAAATTTTTTATTTTTATTTTTTAGTTTTTCTATAGAACCATTGTCGGTATTACAGTTTTTCTTAAGAAAAATTGTTTGAATTATAGTTTTTTTTGTAAGAAAAATTGCTTTTCTATAGAAAATTTGTCAGTATAACAGTTTTTCTATAGAAAAATTGTCAGTATAACAGTTTTTCTATAGAAAAATTGTCAGTATGATAGTTTTTCAATAGAAAAATTGTCAGTATAACAATTTTTCTATAGAAAAATTGTCAGTATAACAATTTTTCTATAAAAAAATTGTCAGTATGACAGTTTTTCCATAGAAAAATTGTCGGTATTACATGTTTTCTATAGAAAAATTGTCTGTATAACAGTTAATCTATAAAAAAATGTCGGTAAACTTTTTTCTATAGAAAAATTATCGGTATTACAGTTTTTCTATAGAAAAATTGTCGGTATAACATTTTTTCTATAGAAAAATTTTTGGTATAACTGTATTTCTATAGACAAATTATCGGTATAACAGTTTTGCTAAAAAAAATATTGTCGGTATAACAATTTTTCTATAGAAAAAATGTCAGTATAACAATTTTTCTATAGATAAATTGTCAGCATAACAGTGTTTCTATAGAAAAATTGTCAGTATAACAGTTTTTCTATTGTAAAACTGTCAGTATAACAGTTTTTCTATTGTAAAACTGTTAGTATAACAGTTTTTATATAGAAAAATTGTCAGTATAGCAGTTTTTCTGTAGAAAAATTGCCAGTGTAACAGTTTTTCTATAAAAAAATGTCGGTTAAAACAGTTTTTCTATCGAAAAATTGTCGGTATTACAGTTTTTTTATAGAAAAAATGTCAGTATAACAATTTTTCTATAGATAAATTGTCAGCATAACAGAGTTTCTATAGAAAAATTGTCGGTATAACAGTTTTTCTATAGAAAAATTGTCGGCGTAACAGTTTTTTATAGAAAAATTGTCAGTATAACAGTTTTTCTATTGTAAAACTGTCAGTATAACAGTTTTTCTGTAGAAAAATTGTCAGTATAAAAGTTTTTCCATAGAAAAATTGTCGGTAAAACAGTTTTTCTATAGAAAAATTGTCGGTATTACAGCTTTTCTATAGAAAAATTGTCGGTATTACAGTTTTTCTATAGAAAAATTGTCTGTATTACAGTTTTTCTATAGAAAAATTGTCGGTATTACAGTTTTTCTATAGAAAAATTGTCGGTATTACAGTTTTTCTATAGAAAAATTGTCGGTATTACAGTTTTTCTATAGAAAAATTGTCGGCATTACAGTTTTTCTATAGAAAAATTGTCGGTATTACAGTTTTTCTATAGAAAAATTGTCGGTATTACAGTTTTTCTATAGAAAAATTGTCGGTATAACAGTTTTTTTGTCTAACAGTTCTTTCTGTTCTTATTTTCCACAGAACTAATAAATTTTATCACATTTTATTTTAAACTAAATTGAAACAAAAAAACATAATAAGATTTCAATTTAATATCCTCTTTATAGCGTATTTTATTTTCATTTACTTTGACGTTTCTCCCTACAAAATCCAAAGCTCACCTTAACACTTCACCCCTCAAGTCATCATCACTTCGAACTAATTGCAGTAAAATATCCTTTGGCAAAACCTGTTTTATTTTCATTTTATTTAGAGTGATGATGCGTTTTAGTCGCTCCTTTCCCCCCTGACCCTTAAGTACTCACTAAGAATCCTTAATAAACAACAAGTCCTATGGAATTAAGCAAACACACGCGGCTCTGAAGTAAATGAAAATAGAAAATAAAAAAAATCTTAAAATCCTTAACGACACCTTTACATAGAACTTCAATAACATTTAGCATTCCCTTTGGTTGAGGTTTTTGTGGATGAAAGATGACGATGATGCTTTCGTCCTGTAAGCTACAATTGTCCTGATGAGCTATAGCAGCGCAGGAGGCGGCATTTAAAAACATTTTTTGTATGCAAGTCACGTTTTTTTGAAACGTACAAAAAAAAAAAAACAACGAACCTCGAAAACAAACTGATTGAATTTTTAACTGTTAGAGGAAGGACGAATGACATGAACTGAAACTCAAACTAATTGTCTGCCTATTTTTCTCTCTCATTGGAATTGCCTGCTTTTGAGCAAAATACAAAACCCAAAACACCATATTTTTGTTATTTCCCTTGATCTCCGTCTAAAGCAGCAGCAGCTTTAACTGAATTTAGCTTGGTCTGAAGGGAGGGGTGGATGAGTGTAACAATTCATTGTCGTTGGCGGTATTATTGTCAAAACATGTTATGTCAACGTTTGCGAATGAAACGTTTGTTTAAGCTAAAGTTTTTGTTGTCTTTGTACCTCGAGTCCTGGGTATTATTAAACATGTTCATGTTAGTGGTAAAATGCAAAACAGGATCCCATGTAAAACAACACAAAAACCTCAACAACATGGTGCTGATTTTGTTATATAGACATTTATTGGATGCTCATGTATGGGGAAAGTAAACTAAAGCTTACAAGTATTAGGGAGGCTCAGAAGTGTCCAAAAACACATAAACTATTTCAAAACTCCATTTACTTTCAAAACCAAAAGCTGCAACAGAAATATTTTGAAATCCTTATTCGAAGATTTTGATCATTTAAACTGGTATCCTTTTAATAAACGAGTATAACCGTTACAGCAAAAAGTTGTTGACATTTTAGCCAACATTTCATTATTGCAAAAGGGCTGCTCATGTGTTTATTTAACTCTTTACTGAATAACAAATATTCTCCGAAATCAAAGAGGTTTAAAATTTTATTTAAAACAAAATTTACGAAAATGTAGCGATATAAAAGATTTCATAAACTATTCAGAAAAACTAATCATGTAAAAATTTTTTAAGAAAAATTGACGGCATGACAGTTTTTACAAAGAAAAACTCTTGATATATCATAAAAATCTAAAAAAAAAGTTAGAAAAACTGTTATATCTTATATTCTTAAACGAGCAATAATTGTATATATATAAATATATATATATATATATATATATATATATAGAATGGCTATCTCGAAAACGGCTCTAACGATTTTGATAAAATTTGGACAGTGGGTATGTTTTTTGATGTATAGGTCGAAGAAGAAGGGACTTTTGGAACTTTTACCTCTAAGAGGGTAAAAACGGGTAAAAAAAGGAAAAAATCGAAAACGCTATGTCTCCTAAAGTAAAAGGTATAGAAACAAAATTAAAATTACGTTTTAAACAGCTTTGAAAATAAGCGGACAGGTGTTTGGTACTTTTTTGAAATTATGTCCGACAGGGGGTAAAAAAGGGTGAAAATAGTTTTTTTGGCACCTTTTTAACCCACTCTTATATTTTAAACTAAAGAATATAGAAAGAAACTTGGTACTGCAATCAATAGATGTAAAAAAAACATTAAACACGTATTTGGTACTTTTTGATTTTGGAGCCAAAATGGGTAAAAAAGGGATAAAATGATAACTTAACATCTCCTAAGTAATATGAATAGGAACATTATACATTATGTTAAATGCGTTTTAAAAAAATGTACCGAATTCAATTGGCACCAAAAAAGTACCAAATATACATATGGAACTTTTAGAAATTAGGGAATAAAAAGGGGGAAAAATTAGTATTATTTTAAACAAATGAATGTTTGTCTGTATGTATGTTCTTTATAGAATAGTAAACTGTGAATTTGATTGTGTTATGCTCTTTAACGAAGATGTTGCGGATAAGCCGGCGAATATTTTAAAGTTGATAAGACTAATTTCCGACAGATGGCGCCACTGAAAATTACTAAAAATTAATTAAATCGTAAACTGTACATTTGATCATGCTATGATCTTTAGCAAAGTTGTAGCGCATGAGCCGACGAAGGCTTTTTAGTTGGTATGAATAATTTCCGATAGGTGGCGCTACAGAAACTTACTCAAAGTCAATTTAATCGTAATCTGTACATTTAATCATGCTACAATCTTTAGCAAAGTTGTTGCACATGAGCCGACGAAGGTTTCTTAGTTGGTATGAAGAAATTTCGACAGGTGGCGCTACTGAAATTTACTCAAAGTCAATTTAATCGTATGCTGTACATTTAATCATGCTATAATCTTCAGCAAAGTTGTTACGGATAAGCCGAAGAAGGTTTATGAATTGGAATAAGCAAAGTCCGACAGGTGGCGCCACAGAAAACTACTCAAAAAGAATTAAATCGTAAACTGTGCATTTGATCAGACTATAATCTTTAGCAAAGTTGTTGCGCATGAGTCGACAGAGGTTTCTGTTGATATGAATAATTTCCAAAATTATTCAAAATGAGTTAAACTGTAAACTATGCAATCTATGTGTTGGTCGGACAAAATAAATCAAATAATTCAAAATTAACTGAATATTTCTACAATGTCTTTCCTCTAAATTTATTTTAGCACTTTATAATATAAAATATATAAAAACTTTAAAATTTTCCTCAAAATGCTTATCATAAAGCTCCGAGCAAGGCTCGGTCTACCAGGTACTATAGAAAAATTGTCAGTATACAGTTTTTCTATATAGAAAAATTTTCAGTATAACAGTTTTTCTATTTAGAAATATTTTCAGTATAACAGTTTTTCTATATAGAAAAATTTTTAGTATAACAAATTTAGAAGAATAGAAAAATTGTCAGAATAACAGTTTTTCTATACAAAAAATTGTGGGTTAAACAGTTTTTCTATATAGAAAAATTGTCGGTAAACCAGTTTTTCTATATAGAAAAATTGTCGGTAGAACAGTTTTTCTATGTAGAAAAATTGTCGGTAAAACAGTTTTTCTGTATAGAAAAATTGTCGGTAAAACAGTTTTTCTATATAGAAAAATGTCGATAAAACAGTGTTTCTATATAAAAAATGTCGGTAAAACAGTTTTTATTTATATAAAATAGTCGGTAAAACAGTTTTTCTATATAGAAAAATTGTCGGTAAAACAGTTTTTCTATATAGAAAAATTGTCGAAAAAACAGTTTTTCTACAAAGAAAAGTTTTTCTGTATAGAAAATTGGCGGTAAAACAGTTTTTCTATAAAGAATAATTATCGGTAAAACAGAAATGTTTTCCTTTGGTCAACTTTTCTATAGAAATGTCTTACTTTGGTCAATTTTTCTATAGAAATGTATTCCTTTGGTCATCTTTTCTATAGAAATGTCTTCCTTTGGTTAACTTTTCTATAGAAATGTCTTCCCTTGGCCAACTTTTATATAGAAAAGTTTTAGTTTGGTCAACTTTTCTATAGAAATGTCTTCCTTTGGTCCACTTTTCTTTTGAAATGTTTTCCTTTGGTCAACTCTTCTATAAAAATGTTTTCCTTCCGTCAAATTTTCTATAAAATTGTCTTATATAACTTTGTCTTCCTATCGTCAACTTTTCTATAGAAATGTCTTCCTATCGTCAACTTCTCTATAGAAATGTCTTCCTATCGTCAACTTTTCTATAAAAATGTCTTCCTATCGTCAACTTTTCTGTATAAATGTCTTCCTATCGCCAGCTTTTCTATATAAATGTCTTCCTTTCGTCAACTTTTCTATTTAAATGTCTTCCTATCGTCAGCTTTTCTTTATAAATGTCTTCCTATCGTCAGCTTTTCTTTATAAAAGTCTTCCCATCGTCAACTTTTTTATAGAAATGTCTTCCTTTGTTCAACTTTTCTATAGAAAAGTCTTCCTTTGTTCAACTTTTCTATAGTAAAGTCTCCCTTTGGTCAATTTTTCTATAGTAAAGTCTCCCTTTGGTCAACTTTTCTATAGTAAAGTCTCCCTTTGGTCAACTTTTCTATAGTAAAGTCTCCCTTTGGTCAACTTTTCTATAGTAAAGTCTCCCTTTGGTCAACTTTTCTATAGTAAAGTCTCCCTTTGGTCAACTTTTCTATAGTAAAGTCTCCCTTTGGTCAACTTTTCTCTAGTAAAGTCTCCCTTTGGTCAACTTTTCTATAGTAAAGTCTCCCTTTGGTCAACTTTGCTATAGTAAAGTCTCCCTTTGGTCAACTTTTCTATAGTAAAGTCTCCCTTTGGTCAACTTTTCTATAGTAAAGTCTCGCTTTGGTCAACTTTTCTATAGTAAAGTCTCCCTTTGGTCAACTTTTCTATAGTAAAGTCTCCCTTTGGTCAACTTTTCTATAGTAAAGTCTCCCTTTGGTCAACTTTTCTATAGTAAAGTCTCCCTTTGGTCAACTTTTCTATAGTAAAGTCTCCCTTTGGTCAACTTTGCTATAGTAAAGTCTCCCTTTGGTCAACTTTTCTATAGTAAAGTCTCCCTTTGGTCAACTTTTCTATAGTAAAGTCTCCCTTTGGTCAACTTTTCTATAGTAAAGTCTCCCTTTGGTCAACTTTTCTATAGTAAAGTCTCCCTTTGGTCAACTTTTCTATAGTAAAGACTTCCTTTGGCGTTTGAGAAGTTTTGGTAACTGATATTACTTTTGCATCCTTTTACTAAAGGACATAGCCTTCTCACACAATCCTTTTATGATTATTTTAAATGAAGATTTTTGTTTACTCAAAGAACTTTTGCCGACTTCTGCTAGTGCATTCTCAGGAGTCATTAAACGAAGTCAAAAGGAGCCTAGGACATTTACAAATACGAAAGTAAAAAAAAAAAACACTTATACTCATAAGATTCGCCGCCGCCATTGTGTCACAGTAACATTAAGAAGAAAAATCGTTGTAATTTCATGCAAAGAACAAAAAGAAAATGAAAAATGCAAAAAAATAAACTTGAAATTTTACCAAAAGGGATAATGTATTATTTACAAAAGAGCACATACACATTCAAGCTTAAATACTCACACACTTAAGCATAAATATGTATGTAAGCAAGGATTCTAGGACCTGCCGCTGCTTTCCCTAACGTTCTGTATTATTTTGAGCTTTTCAAGAAAAACAAAAAGAGGAGGTAAATGACAGTAATGTAAATAATGAAGTGCCACCACTGTCAGTTGACTGCGAGAGTGAGTGTCTGTCACTGCAAAATGTATGTCCTTTCATTTGTTCGCTTTTAATGATTTTCCTTATTTTTCCTTGAAAGGGATAGGGAGCAAAATGTTCAGAATGATGCCGATGAAAATGTGATTAAAATAAAGATAAATGTGTGGAGTTTAGGGGTTTTGGGAGGGAGCCATAAAGTAATTTTGTCATTAAATAAAGGAATAATTTTTCAAAGTAAAGTCAAGAATTAAATTATACTCTTACAGATGAAATAAAAATTCAAATTAAATAAAATCAAAAAAGGAAGGCTTTTCTATGGAAAAGTTGCATTTGACATAAAGAAATTTATGATAGAAAGACTTTCTCTATAGAAAAGTTGACAAGGAAAAAATTTAAATTTTTCTAAAAATTTTAATTTATTTTATTTTTTTATTTCTTAAATATTTGTCCTATCGATTTTTCCGTTCGTTGACATTTTTCTTAAAATTTGAACAATTTTTTTCTCCTTGACTTAGTCATTTGTATTGCAAATTTTTTCTTAGATTAAAAATCTAAAATCTTTGAAAAAACAAAAATGTCAACAGTAAAAGCCATGAAAACCCAATAAAAAAGAACTTAAGTTTTAAAAAATTAATACAAAAACCTCAATGGAATTCCAGACAATTCATCAAAGGAAATTGTAGGAGTCTAGAGAAAATCTAAAAAAAGATAAAGAAAGACAATTTAATCGAATGATTGATAAATTGTTGGAATAAAAAAAAAACTGTGTAAACAATTTCCTTTCAAGAAAATTCAGAAGAAAGGACGAAAGGAGAACTTAATGAATTTCCAGGGATTTGCAAATACAAAACGAATTAAGTCAATGGATTTTGTTTGGAAAAAAATCTTAGGCAAACAAATTATCCAAAATAGAATGTCTAGAATATTTCATTATATTTGTAGTGTTAATTACGTGTAACGAGAAAAACTAGAAGCTTAAGAAATTTATTAATAGAAAAATTTTCCAATTAGCAAAGAATTTTCTTGTTAAGATTTTTTTCCATTTTTTCTCTAAGTTCTCATAACAGAAATCAATTGTCATTTAAATCCAATTTTAAAGAATAATAGTTAAGGGAATTTTTTCTCAGAATCATCATCAAAAGCAGCTACTCACTTTAATGCAACTCATTTCCATAAATAAATATTTGTTTTTGAAAAAATCTTGAATATTGTAACTGAAATTTGTTGAAATAATTAACATTACACAGAGATTTACTTAGTCATACTCGTTAGAGTAAATACTTGACGACTTCAGACTTATTTGCATAAGAACAAATAACACCTACGCTTTCGACATCAGCAGCGTAGAGAAGACAATAAAAGTACCCTATACTATGATCAGACAGACACACACAACACATACAACAAGACAATTCTATAGAAAAATTAACCAAAGAAAGACATTTTTATAGAAAAGTTGACCAAAGGAAGACATTTCTATAAAAAGGTTGACCAAAGGCATAAATTTCTATAGAAAAGTTGACCAAAATCATTCCTTTTTAAAGAAAAGTTGACCAAAGGAAGCCTTTTCTATCGAAAAGTTGACCAAAGGAAGACTTTTATATAGAAAAGGAAGACTTTTCTATATAAAAGTTAACCAAAGGAAGGCTTTTCTATAGAAAAGTTGACCAAAGGAAGACTTTTCTATAGAAAAGTTGACCAAAGGAAGACTTTTCTATAGAAAAGTTGACCAAAGAAGACTTTTCTATAGAAAAGTTGACCAAAGGAAGACTTTTCTATAGAAAAGTTGACCAAGTGAAGACTTTTCTATAGAAAAGTTGACCAAAGGAAGACTTTTCTATAGAAAAGTTGACCAAAGGAAGACTTTTTTATAGAAAAGTTGACCAAAGGAAGGCCTTTCTATAGAAAAGTTGACCAAAGGAAAGACTTTTCTATAGAAAAGTTGACCAAAGGAAGACTTTTCTATAGAAAAGTTGACCAAAGGAAGACTTTTCTATAGAAAAGTTGACCAAAGGAAAACTTTTCTATAGAAAAGTTGACCAAAGGAAGACTTTTCTATAGAAAAGTTGACCAAAGGACAACATTTCTATAGAAAAGTTGACCAAAGAACAATATTTCTATAAAAAAGTTGACCAAAGGACAACATTTCTGTAGAAAAGTTGACCAAATGACAATATTTCTATAAAAAAGTTGACGATAGGACAACATTTCTATAGAAAAGTTAATGACAGGACAACATATTTCTAGAAAAGTTGACCAAAAGACAACATTTCTATAGAAAAGTTCACCAAAGGACAATATTTCTATAGAAAAGTTGACCAAAGGACAACATTTCTATAGAAAGGTTTACCAAAGGACAACATTTCTATAGAAAAGTTGACCAAAGGACAACATTTCTATAGAAAAGTTGACCAAAGGACAACATTTCTATAGAAAAGTTGACCAAAGTACAATATTTCTATAAAAAGTTGACCAAAGGACAACATTTCGGTAGAAAAGTTGACCAAATGACAATATTTCTATATAAAAGTCGACCAAAGGACAACATTTCTATACAAAATTGACCAAAAGACAAAATTTCCAAAGAAAAGTTAACCAAAAGACAACATTTCTATAGAAAAGTTGACTAAAGCTAGACATTTCTATAGAAAAGTTGACCAAAGGACAACATTTCTATACAAAATTTGACCAAAAGACAAAATTTTCAAAGAAAAGTTGACCAAAAGACAACATTTCTATAGAAAAGTTCACTAAAGGTAGACATTTCTATAGAAAAGTTGACCAAAGGACAACACTTCATTAAAAAAATTGACCACAGGACAACATTTCAATAGAAAAGTTGACCAAAGGACAACATTTCTATAGAGAAGTTGACCAAAGGACAACATTTCTGTAGAAAAGTTAACCAAAGGACAACATTTCTATAGAAAAGTTTACCAAAGGACAACACTTCTATAAAAAAGTTGACCAAAGAAAGACATTTCTATAGAAAAGTTGACCAAAGGAAGACATTTATATAGAAAAGTTGACCAAAAGAAGACATTCCTATAGAAAAGTTGACCAAAGGAAGACTTTACTGTAGAAAACTTGACCAAAGGAAGACTTTACTATAGGAAAGTTGACCAAAGGAAGACTTTACTATAGAAAACTTGACCAAAGGAAGACTTTGTTATAGAAAAGTTGACCAAAGAAAGACTTTGCTGTAGAAAAGTTGACCAAATGAAAACTTTGGTGTTGAAAAGTTGACCAAAGGAAGCCTTTTCTGTACAAAAGTTGACTATATGAAGACTTTGCTGTAGAAAAGTTGACCAAAGGAAGACTTTGCTATAGAAAAGTTGACCAAACGAAGACTTTGACCAAACAAAGAATTTTTATAGAAAAATTTACAATTGTTAAATTGGTATAAAAAATTTAAATGTAGCTTCATTTTCAAGTCGTTCCTGCCCACAATTTCTCGGAGGCGACTAGAACTTCTTCTCTATTTGCCTACAAGATATTCTTGCAAACTCATGGCAGACTAGGAAGTCATTGTAGATTATTGTAACGTGGCTTTTATAATTGAAAATAAAACATTAAACTTTCAAAATTCTCGGAATTATCAAATAAGCAGCTACTACCGCTGTTGGGTGATCGAGGAGTATGTTTTCTTAGTAGTAGAAAAGACGAAGAAAAACAACGTGAGTTTACAAATTAACTCTTTTCTCCTAAAGATAAATAGAAAGAAATGCAGCCAAAAACCATAAAAGTGCATCCTACTCCAATAAAACTAACAACAACAAAGATATCAAAAACAAACATTAACATTATGATGATAATGATCATCATAGTCAGGGCAGAGGTTTTCATTCTTAGGGTAGAGTTTTTCCCACTATCACAACCTATCGTCAAGGATTTCATAGAAATGACTGCCTTTTCTCAACTTTTCTATAGAAATGTCATCCTTTGGTGACATTTCTATAGAAATGTCTCCCTATCACCAACTTGTGGCATAAAAATCCTACACCTGATCATCATGAGAGCATCATTAATGCATCTTATTTGTTGTAAATGAATGCATACTCTCTCTATATTGTTGTTGTCTTTTCAAATTTCCATAAACAAACATTCACATTTTCCCTGGCACTGGAGTGGAAGCACTGTGGCAGCCACAGTAGTTCGTTCGTTCATTCACTGTTGAATGCGTTGAATGTTTATTTTTCTTATTGCTGCTGCCTTTCTTTTTTAATTCATTTATTTATATTTATTTTCCAGTCAATATAAACGTCGTGAATTTAATCAGTAAACATTCAGACAGACTCCCAGAGATTCGAAGACCCAACATAGAAAAATAATATAATAAAAAAGATGAAGAAAAATAAACTTTTTTTCATTTTTTTTGGGGAAATTTGTTTAAAAAAGTATATAATTTTACTTATTTACAAGTCGAGTACTCGTTGAATATTAAGTGTGGAAGTCGTTTTCATGCACTCGATTTTTATTACCCGCCTATAGAGTCATAAATAAATTATGCGTAATTTTTTTTAATATACTTCTCATCTTGTTAAATTTACTTTAGGACTCCACACTCCAGTATTTACAAGCTGTTGCCCTTCCATACCATTTTACCCAGGACTAGGAGTTGTCTTTTTTTCAGTTCTTCCATTCCATATGGTTCTCGATGTGGTAATTATAATTAAAATAACAATGATTTGTATATATAAATTTTTTTCAACAGAAATAACATAATAAGTAAATATCTTTGGTTTATGACCCAGTAGAGTCAGTCGTTAGTGAGGAGAATCGTATTAAATAAAATTTGGTAAAGTCTAAGGGTAATAAAAATTGTAAAAACAAAATAAATTAATGTAATTACTTTTGTGAGGCTATAAATGTATTGGAAAAGTTGAAATTTAAGTAAATTGACAAAAGTAACCGGTTTTGAGGAACAAGTAATCACTTTTAAATCGAATAAAAGTTTATAATTTGAATACTAACAACATCACAAGCTTGTTTTTATACTTCAAAGTCTCAATTTTCTTAAAGTAATCGGTTATTTTTAAAAGTAACCGGTTTAAAAAAACAAGTAATCGCTTGGAAAATTGATAAAAGTTTATGATATAAACACTAACAACATCACAAACTTGTTTTCATACTTAAAAGCCTCAATTTTCTTTAAGTAATCGTTTTTATTTTAAAAGTAACCGGGTTTCAAAGAACAAGTACTCGCTTCTAATTTTGATAAAAGTTAATAACTTGAATACTTTTATCATTACAAACTAAATTTCATATGTTAAACTCCCAATTTTCTTTGAGTAGTCGATTATTTTGAAAAGTAACCGGTTTTAATGAACAAATAATCTCTTTAAATTGCAATGAAAGCTAACAATTTGAAAAAAATTAATGCTTCAGACTAATTTTCATAGATTTAAATGTCTGTTTTTTAGGAGATCTAAAATATTTTTAAAAGTAACCGTTTTCAAGGAACCAGTAATCAGTTATCTTCAAAAGTAACCGGTTACTCGTTGAGAAAATATACCATAAGGCGGTTTGAAATAACTTCGTTTTATGAAATTAAGCTTTTTTGAAAAACTTAAACATTAATAGAAATGATTTTCTTTAAGTAACCAGATTTTTATAAAAGTAATCGGTATTAATAGAGAAAAAAATTGTCTTTAAAAAAAAATTAAATTATCAGTTTTAACATTACTTTATAGGGGAAACAAAATCTTCGATATTAAAGTGTATAATTTTAGAATGTAAACGGTTATTTTTATAAATAACCGGTTTCAAGAACAAACAACAGTATTTATAATAAACAAAAATTGTAAATTTGCTCTTCAATAACATCAGAATCAAAATTTTACTTTTTCAAAAACATTAATTTGACTAAAATAATCAGTTATCAACAAAAGTAATCGTTTACTCTTTGAGAAAATTTATCATAAAACGGTTTGAAATAACTTCGTTTTACACAATTAAGCTTTTTGAAAAATATAAACAATAATAGAAGTGATTTTTCTTAAGAAACCAGATTTATATAAAAGTAATCGGTATTAATAGAGAAAAAATTGTCTTTAAAACAAATTTAAATTATCAGTTTTAACAATATTTCATATGCGAAAACAAAATCTTTAATATTCTTATGTTATCCTTGACTCCCAGTGGAGCATAGGGAAATCTTTAATATACAAGTGTATAATTTATGTATGTTATTGGTTATATTTTAAAGTAATCGGTTTCAGGGAACGGGTCAGAAGCTTTAATCTTAATTCAAATTTTAATTTTTAGCGCCACTAACATTAGAAACAAAATTTTGTGTATACAAAATATTAATTTCCCGAAAAAATTTGGTTATCTACACAAGTAACTGGTTACTTATATGAAGAATTTATCATAAATCGCATTAATATTATAGGATTTCATTAAATTAAGCTTTTTGCAAGATTTAAATATTAAGAAAAGTGTTTTTTTCCAAAGTAACTAATAGTTAAAAAAAGTAACCGGTTTTAGTAAACGAGTAATCGTCTTTAATACATAATAATATTATTATTTTTAACACTTTATTCTATCAGAAATAAAAATTCTGATGTTTAAGTATATAACTTCGATAAGTATTCGAATATTTTTTAAAGTTTCAAAAATCTAGGTAAAAGCTTGAGCATAAATTTAAATGGTTTACTTGTGCACCACTAACATCAGAATCAAAATGTTGTGTATTTAAAATATTATTTTGCCTAAAGTACCGGTTATCAACAAAGGTAACCGGTTACTTGTGTGGAAAACATGCTTTAAAACGCTTGAAAATTATTATGTTTCTTTATATAATATCTTTGTTTAAAGATTCAAACTTAAAAAGAAATGATTATTTTTAAGTAACCATTTTTAATACAAGTAACTTCAGCCTTATTAGAGTAACCGTACTTAAAATAAATTTTGTTTATTAATTTGGATATTATTATAGTAAATTTGTTGATTTTAAGATATTTACTTGCTCAAAGTACTCAGGTTTTTTTAAGTAGCCGTTTTCAATTAACGAGCAATTGGTTTTAAAACTTAAAAAATTTAATTTTTTTTTTCTAAAAATATCGTTTAAGTTCACATCATAAAATGTCTTTAAATTACATCATTATAATGGTTACTCAAAAAGTAACCGATTACTTTTTGCGATAAATGAAAGTAATTACTCGGTTTTTGCTAAAAAACGAAAACGAAATTGCAAAAAAATTGCTTAAATTTAAAAATTTTTTTTAGACAATTTCTTACTTTTTTGCTTTTCCATCCAATCTAATATTTTATTGAGAAATTTCGAAATATATAAAATTTCGCTAAATATTTATTTTTTATAACAAACATATTTGGCTGCTACTCCTTTTACCCTGAAACCCATAAATAATCATTTCCAATTTTCTTCCAAAAATAAATGGAATTTCGCTATTTTTCTTTTCTTTCAAACGAAAGCCACCCTAAATAGCCAAGTTTGGAAAAAATGATGGAAATTGGCAAGAAATAAAAATACAACAAGTAAATTGCCATAAAATATATATAAAAGCAAAAAAAGGTAAAAATTAAACTTAACAAAAATTTCACAGAAACACATAAAGAATTATATTTCGAATTTGAGGCAAAAATCCTTTAAGTCAACAAACAAGAGTTAGATGGTTTCATCAAACAATCCAACCAACCGTCCGTCCATTCAAACAAGCAACCATCATCATCAGACATGTAACATTTGGTTGAACTTAAAAACAAGGAGAAATAGTTAAGAATGTTCATCTAAAAACTTGTTAAGGGGAAGAGGTTCCAAATTGTACCTGCCGAAATAAATGATTTGTATTGAATGAATATTGCTTAAAATATTTACCTTTAACATTACTAACTCCCAACTCAGCCAACATGAACGAACATGATTCTGCTATAGATACGATAAGGGTGCTTTCACTGGTGATTACTTAAGCATACAAGAAGCTCTAATAAATATATGTTGAGGCAAATTTATATTTTGATCCTTTCTCATTTAAATTGTAGTTCCTTGCCTTTTTGCTACCGTTACAAATCATTTGATATAAAATTATTGTCTGGCAACAGGCTTTAAGCAAGGACTAGGAGGTAAGTATCCTTGAAAAAATAAAATTTTAGGCAACACCAGCATCAATTGGATGTTCCAAAAGTATCTTGTAAATTGAACACTTAAAACAAAACAGGGAAAGGAAAATGTCTACATAAAGAACATGATCAAAAGAAGACATTTTCATAAAAAAGTTGATCAAAGGAAGATATTACTATAGAAAAGTTGACCAAAGAAAGACTTTTCTATAGAAAAGTTGACCAAAGGAAGACTTTTCTATGGAATAGTTGACCAAAGGAAGACTTTTCTATAGAAAAGTTGACCAAAGGAAGACTTTTTCTATAGAAAAGTTGACCAAAGGAAGACTTTTTCTATAGAAAAGTTGACCAAAGGAAGACTTTTTCTATAGAAAAGTTGACCAAAGGAAGACTTTTTCTATAGAAAAGTTGACCAAAGGAAGACTTTTTCTATAGAAAAGTTGACCAAAGGAAGACTTTTCTATAGAAAAGTTGACCAAAGGAAGACTTTTCTATAGAAAAGTTGACCAAAGGAAGACTTTTCTATAGAAAAGTTGACCAAAGGAAGACTTTTCTATAGAAAAGTTGACCAAAGGAAGACTTTTTCTATAGAAAAGTTGACCAAAGGAAGACTTTTTCTATAGAAAAGTTGACCAAAGGAAGACTTTTTCTATAGAAAAGTTGACCAAAGGAAGACTTTTTCTATAGAAAAGTTGACCAAAGGAAGACTTTTTCTATAGAAAAGTTGATCAAAGGAAGATTTTTTCTATAGAAAAGTTGACCAAAGGAAGACTTTTCCTATAGAAAAGTTGACCAAAGGAAGACTTTTTCTATAGAAAAGTTGACCAAAGGAACCCTTTTTCTATAGAAAAGTTGGCCAAAGGAATACTTTTTCTATAGAAAAGTTGACCAAAGGAAGACTTTTCTATAGAAAAGTTGACCAAAGGAAGACTTTTCTATAGAAAAGTTGACCAAAGGAAGACTTTTCTATAGAAAAGTTGACCAAAGGAAGACTTTTCTATAGAAAAGTTGACCAAGGGAAGACTTTTCTATAGAAAAGTTGACCAAGGGAAGACTTTTCTATAGACAAGTTGACCAAAGGAAGACTTTTCTATAGAAAAGTTGACCAAAGGAAGACTCTTCTATAGAAAAGTTTACCAAAGGAAGACTTTTCTATAGAAAAGTTGACCAAAGGAAGACTTTTCTATAGAAAAGTTGACCAAAGGAAGACTTTTTTATAGAAAAGTTGAGCAAAGGAAGACTTTTCTATAGAAAAGTTGACCAAAAGAAGACTTTTCTATATAAAAGTTGACCAAGGGATGGCATAACTATCGTCATGTTCTCTACTGAAATTATGTCCTATCGTCAACTTTTCTATTGAAAATATGTCCTATCGTCAAGTTTTCTATAAAAATGTTGACCTATCGTCAACCTGTCTATAGAAATGTTGTTCTATCGTCAACTTTTCTATAGAAATGTTGTCCTATCGTTAACTTTTCTATAGAAATGTTGTCCTATCGTCAACTTTTCTAAAGAAATGTTGTCCTATCGTCAAGTTTTCTGTATAAATGTTGTCCTATCGTCAACTTTTCTATAGAAATTTTGTCCTATCGTCAACTTTTCTATAGAAATGTTGTCCTATGGTACACTTTTCTATAGAAATGTTGTCCTATCGTCAACTTTTCTGTAGAAATTTTGTCCATTCGTCAACTTTTCTATAGAAATGTTTTTCTATAGTCAAACTTTCTTTAGAAATGTTGTCCTATAGTCATTTTTTCTCTAGAAATGTTGTCCTATCTTCAACTTTTTTTATAGAAATGTTGTCCTATCGTCAAATTTCTATAGAAATATTCTCCAGTCGTCAACTTTTCTATAGAAATGTTCTCCTATCGTCAACTTTTCAATAGAAATGTTCTCCTATTCTAAAGAAATGTTGTCCTATCGTCAACTTTTCTATAGAAATGTTGTCCTATTGTGAACTTTTTTTTTATAGAAATGTCCTATCGTCAACTTTTCTATAGAAATGTTGTCCTATCGTCATGTTTTCTATAGAAATATAGTCCTATCGATAACATTTCTATGGAAATCCACAGTTTTGTAAAAATATCTTGTTCCCTTTCCCTGTTTTGTGTTTACAATTTTGAAAATTTATATTTGACTTTATGACTTGACTTTAGGCTGACTATTGGTAGTTAAATTGGCTTAGAAGGTTTTGTGTTAGTTTAAAATTTGCCTAAATAAATTGTAGTCATTTATTCTACTACTCCCGACATAAGTAAATACACAAATGTCGCAAGTTTTATACATAGGTATATATTTAGTGTATACCGAGATCTTTTTAACAACAGCAATTGTTGGTATCTAGGGTCAGGCTGCAATAGCAACATTTTGCTTTCTAAACTAAAGTAAATTCATTCATTGACTTTAGCTTTAGTTATGGTATTGGAGAGGTTTATCAAAAGCTGCTGCTGCTACTTCTGCTGGTAGTTATGTAGTTTTAGTTGTTTTCTAGGTGCTTTTTAAGTGGCCTTAGGGCCACTTTTATCAGCTCTACTTTAGTTGTCTGCAATGGCAATTTTATCAAAATAATCTCCTTAGATTTTAGTTGACTTTAATAGTATGAGATGTTATGGTTTAATGTAGCATATATGCAAGACTGGGGAGTATTGCAAATTTGCTGTTCTATTAAAGTAACTATAAATTTAAAATTGATTTTAATATAGAAAAGTTGACGATAGGAAGAAAATGCAATAGAAAAGACAATAGAAAGATATTTCATAAAAAAAATTAACGATTAAAATTCATTTCTATAGAAAAGCTTTTATTGCTCGCTTTAAAATCCCCTTCCTTATCTTTTCTATTAATTAAACAAACATTAATTAAATCGTTTGTTTTCTATCCCTGACATTTTCAAAAGCTCTTTAAATAATCATCCAAGACACACACTTCATTTAACTATTATTTACTCACTTATCCTAAGTATTTTCATAATAAATATATTTATTTTTCAAATTACAAATTTATTTTTCAACTTTTTTTTTTTTGTATTTCTGAAAACCACTTAAATTGACAATTTGACACCTTTTTAAAAAGTTATAATAATTTGAAACCGGTCGCAAAAACATCGTTGTTTAATTTAAATTGGTCGTTAAAAAGATACAAGTTTTTTTTTTGCCATAAATCAATTCCTTAAATGGTAAA
Organism: Stomorhina lunata; assembly: GCA_933228675.1. Lineage (NCBI taxonomy): Eukaryota > Metazoa > Arthropoda > Insecta > Diptera > Rhiniidae > Stomorhina > Stomorhina lunata. Next base: position 122,155,867 of record OW121742.1, on the reverse strand, counting down.
AAATCATATAAGAATTGACTTTTTTTTCAATATTCAATTTAAATAAACTTTTTTTGAGCTTAAGTGGAAAACATTAATTGCATGTTTATGAAATACATTTTAATGAAATGGGATCCATTTTTTAAAAAGCGGTTAAATTATTCAAATTATTTATTCAAAAACTAAAAAAAAAGGAAAAGTGTAAGGAAAATGAAACTAGATTTGGATTTATTAAAACAATACCAGAGTTTTTCTATGATATAGAAAATAGCACAAGGAAAAAGCTGGCATTTTTATAGATATACCCGTATTTGTCAGGTGGCACAGTGGTATAGTCCATCAATTTTGAGCAGCAAATGTCCTCCTAACGTCAATAGAAAACTGTTCAACTTTTGTATGAAAAGTCTTAATATTGAAACATTTCTATATAAAAGTCTTCTTATCGTCAACTTTTCTATAGAACAACAACACTTTATCAAAAATTAACGATAGGACAACATTTCTGAAGACAAGTTGACCATAAGAAGACATTTTTATAGAAAAGTTGAAAAAACAAAGGCATTTTTACAAAAAAGTTGACGAAAGGACAACATTTCCATAGAAAAGTTGATGATAGGACAATATTTCTATAGAAAAGTTGACGATAGGACAATATTTCTATAGAAAAGTTAACAATAGGACAACATTTCTATAGAAAAGTTGACGATAGGATAACATTTCTATAGAAAAGTTGACCAAAGGACAACATTTCTATAGAAAAGTTGACCAAAGGACAACATTTCTATAGAAAAGTTGACCAAAGGACAACATTTCTATAGAAAAGTTGACCAAAGGACAATATTTCTATAGAAATGTTGATCAAAGGACAAAATTTATACGGAAAAGTTGACGATAGGACAACATTTCTAAAGAAAAGTTGACGATAGGACAACATTTCTACAGAAAAATTGACGATAGAACAACATTTCTATAGAAAAGTTGACCAAAGGACAACATTTCTATAGAAAAGTTGACCAAAGGACAACATTTCTATAGAAAAGTTGACCAAATGACAACATTTCTATAGAAAAGTTGACGATAGGACAACATTCTGTAGAAAAGTTGACGAAAGGACAACATTTCTATAGAAAAGTTGATGATAGGACAACTTTTCTATAGAAAAGTTGATGACAGGACAACATATTTCTAGAAAAGTTGACGATAGGACAACATTTCTTTAGAAATGTTGACATAGGACAACATCTCTATAGAAAAGTTGACCAAAGCACAGCATTTCTGTAGATAAGTTGACGATAGGACAACATCTCTATAGAAAAGTTGGCGATAGGATAACATTTCTATAGAAAAGTTCACGATAGGACAACATTTCTATAGAAAAGTTGACGATAGGACAACATTTCTTTAGAAGAGATGACGATAGGACAATATTTCTATAGAAAAGTTGACCAAAGGACAACATCTCTATAGAAAAGTTCACGATAGGACAACATTTCTATAGAAAAGTTGACGATAGGACAACATTTCTTTAGAAGAGATGACGATAGGACAACTTTTTCATAGAAAAGTTGACGATAGGACAACATTTCTATAGAAAAGTTGATGATAGGACAACTTTTCTATAGAAAAGTTGATGACAGGACAACATATTTCTAGAAAAGTTGACGATAGGACAACATTTCTTTAGAAATGTTGACGATAGGACAACATCTCTATAGAAAAGTTGACCAAAGGACAGCATTTCTGTAGATAAGTTGATGATAGGACAACATCTCTATAGAAAAGTTGGCGATAGGATAACATTTCTATAGAAAAGTTCACGATAGGACAACATTTCTTTAGAAGAGATGACGATAGGACAATATTTCTATAGAAAAGTTGACCAAAGGACAACATCTCTATAGAAAAGTTCACGATAGGACAACATTTCTATAGAAAAGTTGACGATAGGACAACATTTCTTTAGAAGAGATGACGATAGGACAACTTTTCCATAGAAAAGTTGACGATAGGACAACTTTTCCATAGAAAAGTTGACGATAGGACAACATTTCTATAGATAAGTTGACGATAGGAAAACATTTCTATAGAAAAGTTGACGATAGGACAACATTTCTATAGAAAAGTTGACGATAGGACAACATTTCTATAGAAAAGTTGACGATAGGACAACATTTCTATAGAAAAGTTGACGATAGGACAACATTTCTATAGAAAAGTTGACGATAGGACAACACTTCTATAGAAAAGTTGATGATAGGACAACATTTCTATAGAAAAGTTGATGATAGTACTTACTTTTCTATAGAAATGTCTTCCTTTGGTCAACTTTTCCATAGAAAATCTCCTTTGGTTAACGTTCACTCTAAATCGGAGTAGAGTTTTTTGTTATTACATCGTAAATCTTACTTCACCGAATAGTCTAAGTTTTTATTAGTCAAATTACTGTTTCAATAGTTTCTCAAACAAATTTTATGTGGTCATAAAGTGTCTAGAGGCGCTTATAGATGTCACTGTTCTTATGTGTATTATGCATTTGCATATGCAAATATTCAAGTATGACAACATGCCACACTTGCCACAGACAGATAGATATAAGAAAAAAAAACTATAACGAGGGTGGAGTGGAAATTAAACAAAATTTTGGAAAAAATTTCAACTACAAACACTTTTTGCCAAAGTTTTAATCAGAAAACAAATATGTTAAATATTCCAGTTTTTATTTAAATTTCTGGTATACTTTTGAAAAGACCCACTTATGGTATTTTCATGTATACTGAGGAGAAAAAAAATTTAGCACATTATCGTTTACAACCGAAAATACCTCTGCCACTTTAAATTTAATGCTTCAACATGCAGTTGCACATTATATTTAGTTTTATTTACTTGTAACCGAAAAATTATTATTAAGAACAAGTTTCCGCAAAGTAAAACAAAGGACAGTAAAGCCTCAAAATAATGAACTGAAGAAAAAAATAGAAAGAATCTAAAAATTAGAAATAAAATATATTTATAAAATAACTTTGACTTAAATTTTTTTGCTACAGTTTTCGAGGTTCACCTGTTCCCCCTACCAGGGCGGTTCATTTGTTGGCTTGTTTTCGGCTTTTCTCTAAAGTAACTGCATAGAGTGTCGTAATATTTAATTTAGCTTGTTTTTCTGTCTATCTCATGGTGACTTGTATTTAGTTGTCTGTCTGTCCATCTAATAAACTGGCCCCTCTAAATGTAGGGGCTCCTTTCTGGTTGCCTGCCGTTTGCTGCCATATTCCGATTGCCGGCCTGTCAATCAATTTGTTTTCATACGAAAAATCTTATGTATAAATAAGTTAACATCACAGTTGGAGTTCCAATTTTATGATACATTTACAGTAAATTATTAAATAAGAAAAAAACATTCAAATAAATTAAGAAAAACACACAGAAGACAAAATAAAATCTTGATTTACATAGAAAATAAATTTTAAAAATTTAAATGACAGTTTTACAAATTAAGCAAGTTGACCAAAGTAAGACACTTCTATAGAAAAGTTTATCAAAGGAATAAAATTCTATAAAAAAGTTGACCAAAGGAAGACTTTTCTAAAGAAAAGTTGACTAAAGGAAGACTTTTCTAAAGAAAAGTTGACCAAAGGAAGACTTTTCAAAAGAAAAGTTGACAAAAGGAAGACTTTTCAAAAGAAAAGTTGACCAAAGGAAGACTTTTCTAAAGAGAAGTTGACCAAAGGAAGACTTTTCTAAAGAAAAGTTGACCAAAGGAAGACTTTTCTAAAGAAAAGTTGACCAAAAGAAGACTTTACTTAAGAAAAGTTGACCAAAGGAAGACTTTTCTAAAGAAAAGTTGACCAAAGAAAGAATTTTCTAAAGAAAAGTTGACCAAAGAAAGACTTTTCTAAAGAAAAGTTGACCAAAGAAAAAATTTTCTAAAGAAAAGTTGACCAAAGAAAGACTTTTGTAAAGAAAAGTTGAACAAAGGACTACTTTTCTATAGAAAACTTGACCAAAGGTAGACTTTTCTATAGAAAAGTTGACCAAAGGTAGACTTTTCTATAGAAAAGTTGACCAAAGGTAGACTTTTCTATAGAAAAGTTGACCAAAGGTAGACTTTTCCATAGAAAAGTTGACCAGAGGTAGACTTTTCTATAGAAAAGTTGACCAAAGGTAGACTTTTCTATAGAAAAGTTGACCAAAGGTAGACTTTTCCATAGAAAAGTTGACCAGAGGTAGACTTTTCTATAGAAAAGTTGACCAAAGGTAGACTTTTCTATAGAAAAGTTGACCAAAGGTAGACTTTTCTATAGAAAAGTTCACCAAAGGTAGAGTTTTCTATAGAAAAGTTGACCAAAGGTAGACTCTTCTATAGAAAAGTTGATCAAAGGTAGACTTTTCTATAGAAAAGTTGACCAAAGGTAGACTTTTCTACAGAAAAGTTGACCAAAGGAATACAGAAAGGCAATTATATAAAAAAGTTGACGTAAGGAATACTTTGATATATAAAAGTTGACGTTGGTAAGATTGTGCTATAGAAGAAGGAGGACTATGCTATGGAAAAGTTGACGTTAGGAAGATTTTGCTCTAGAAAACTTAACGTTAGGAAGATTTTTCTGAAGAAAAGTTAAAGCTAGGAAGATTTTTCTATAGAAAAGTTAACGTTAAGAAGATGTTTCTATAGAAAACTTAACGTTAAGAAGATTTTCTATAAAAAAAGTTAAAGTTTGAAAGATTTTTCTATAGAAAATTTTCGTTAGGAAGATTTTTCTATAAAAATGTTAACGTTAGGAAAATTTTTCTATAGAAATGTTGATGTTAGGAAGATTTTTCTATAGAAAAGTTAACGTTAGGAAAGTTTTTCTATAGAATGGTAAACCGTAGGAAGATTTTTCAATAGAAAGGTTAACTTTAGGAAATATTTTTTTTAGAAAAATTAACGTTAGGAAGTCATTTGTATTGAACTCAGTAGTGAAGGGTATCAAATTGCCGGTCTTAACCGTTAAAATCACTTTATTACTGTTTTTATATTTTTCTCATTTGGCCCTTAAATGATCTGTTAATTAAGAGCCTTTTAATTCGTTTTAATGTCCTGTCAATAAATCCAATTACAACATTTTTTTTCTTCTTTTTTTGTCAGTTACATGTGACAATAAACTTTTTATTACTCTGTTTCAGTAGTAAAAGTTTATGGTACTTTTGGAGTCATAAAATAGGTAGTCAACAATAAAAAAAACAGATTTTAAGGATAATGGAGCTGGTTCTAAATCAATAGGTCTTTAAAAAATCGATAAAATTAAGTTATTATATAAGAAAGGTGATACAAAATTAAATGTTAAAATTTAAATGCAATATTACTTATATGTTCAGTAGATTTTAATAGTCTAACAGGTGGTATGATTAATATTAATTTTTGAAAATTTGTAGTTTTTGAAATAATGAGTTATCACTATGAAATTTGAGGTAGTTGAAACTAACTTTTATAATTTCAGTAATCTAGAATATATATTTTAAAAAGTTTATTTGATTTAAGGTGCCAATTTTTGCAAATTTTCTTAAATTTTTGATTTTTTGCATCATAATTTTTTTTTGCCTCTTTTTGTCTGTATTCAAAAACTAATAAAAATCAGTTTTTGCCCAATGAATAATAGAAAACAAATGGTCTCCTCATACAATTGTTTTATATGACATTAAAACAATACCACACAATTTGTTATTTGAAATGTTTTTTTCTACTTATCTTCTTTTTTGAGTCTATAAAATAGAAAAGGGACCTTCAAAAAAGCCGGCAAATATAGGGATGACAAACATTTAATGCTTCCATATATATATATGAAAAATATAAAAACATATCACAAAATAGCACTTTTTTACCATCATCATGTTTTGATATACGAAAACAATCATGAAAATTTACATATAAATATTTTCTCATATAAACTCGACAAAAAATCTTAAATTGCCTTGTATTTTGTTAAACTTTTTTTTTGTCAGCCAAAAAAAAAAGATATATAAAATCTAAAAAAGAAACCTCAACATGAACATAACCATAAACATAAAAAAATATTTGCTTTGGCAAAAAAAAAAAATTTCTACGAAATATACTGAAAATTATCTCAAAATATGGCGGGCTTTTAAAAGCATCAGGGTGCCAGGAAGCCTACATTCATGCTATTGTCATATTTTTATATTCCTTTTCTCTAGCACTCGCACACGCATTTTTCGATTTTGACGGCAGAAAATCTATTTCGGATTTTATATAGAAAAAATCTTATATGTATACAAATGTATATGTTTTTCTAAGTGCATGTGCGAATGTTTGCCGGGTGCTGTGAGACGAGAAAGCATTAAAGCTTGACTAACACCCACAAAAATGTCTCATAAATATAAAAATTCGAAGGATGTAGTCACATACAAACATGGATACATGCTATTATTTTTGTTAATGTATGTGGGTGTCTGGTTTATGGAAGAGTGCGTAACAGGGTTGGGGAGTTTCAGTTTGAATTGTTGATCTAGGTCTGGTGATGTATTTCACCCCAATTCATTTCGGGAACAATTCCATGTTATGTTTAGGATTCAGTTAGAATCTAGATAATGTTCAGATGTCGGTTTTAGATTTGGACCCAAATCAAAACTCTTATAGTACAGAATTTGTCGTTTTCGATTTTGGACTCAATTTCAGTTTTTATTCTTTTTTCAACCCAAAACTAGTTAATTTCTTTGATCAACTCCAGTCCTATGAGTTAAAGTAAAAGTTTTGTTCTGCGTTAAGCCAAAGATTCTATAAAATAAAGATGCTACACTTCCATACATTGATTTGTCGTATGGTCGTTTTGAAAAGTCCCGCTTTTACTCTAATTCGAAAACCACTAATGGAGACGATTATCCAATGAGAGAAAGCTAAGGCACATACACGTGCTCATAGAATGTATGTTTGTTTGTGCGTTTTTATGATTTTCATTGCCCCTTAACCACTTTAATTTCAGTTTTGACAGAAAACAAGTGCAATATCTTTATAATGTAGAGTCTTCGGTTAAGCTTTGTTTCCATTTTAAAATTACAATTATATAGAGTTTCCCATTGCTGGTTCTTACCAGTTTTCACTTGGCAGCTTACAAGTGTTTGTGTGCTTTTGGGTAAGTCGAGTTATATCTATTCCATTAAATGGTTGAGTGAATGGTGTTTATGATTTTCCAAAACCAACTGTATGTCTCCTAAATAATAAGCTGTTTTTATGGATTTTTCGAAACAGAGTGACAAAAAAATAGGGGGACAAAATTGGGGATATACATTTTTCTATAAAAAAAATTTTCCATAAAAATATTTTTCTATATATTTTCTATAGAAAAATTTTTGATCGAAAAATTTTCTATAGAAAAATTTTTGATCGAAAAATTTTCTATAGAAAAATTTTTGATCGAAAAATTTTCTATAGAAAAATGTTGATCAAAAAATTTTCTAAAGAAAAATTTTTGATCGAAAAATTTTCTAAAGAAAAATTTTTGATCGAAAAATTTTCTATAGAAAAATTTTTGATCGAAAAATTTTCTATAGAAAAATTTTTGATCGAAAAATTTTCTATAGAAAAATTTTTGATCGAAAAATTTTCTATAGAAAAATTTTTGATCGAAAAATTTTCTATAGAAAAATTTTTGATCGAAAAATTTTCTATAGAAAAATTTTTGATCGAAAAATTTTCTATAGAAAAATTTTGATCAAAAAATTTTCTAAAGAAAAATTTTTGATCAAAAAATTTTCTAAAGAAAAATTTTTGATCGAAAAATTTTCTATAGAAAAATTTTTGATCGAAAAATTTTCTATAGAAAAATTTTTGATCGAAAAATTTTGTAAAGAAAAATTTTTGATCAAAAAATTTTCTAAAGAAAAATTTTTGATCAAAAAATTTTCTAAAGAAAAATTTTAGATCAAAAAATTTTCTAAAGAAAAATTTTTGATCAAAAAATTTTCTAAAGAAAAATTTTTGATCAAAAAATTTTCTAAAGAAAAATTTTTGATCAAAAAATTTTCTAAAGAAAAATTTTTGATCAAAAAATTTTCTAAAGAAAAATTTTTGATCAAAAAATTTTCTAAAGAAAAATTTTTGATCAAAAAATTTTCTAAAGAAAAATTTTTGATCAAATATTTTTCTACAGAAAAATTCTTGATCAAATATTTTTCTATAGAAAAATTTTTTATCAAATATTTTTCTATAGAAAAATTTTTGAATATTGAATTTTCAAATATTTTTCTATAGAAAAATTTTTGATCAAAAATTTTTCTATAGAAAAATATTTATCACAAATTTTTCTATAGAAAAATATTTGATCAAAAATTTTTCTATAGAAAAATATTTGATCAAAAATTTTTCTATAGAAAAATTTTTTATCAAAAATTTTTCTATTGAAAAAATTTTTTATCGAAAATTTTTCTATAGAAACATATTTTATCGAAAATTTTTCTATAGAAACATATTTTATCGAAAGTTTTTCTATAGAAACATATTTTATCGCAAATTTTTCTATAGAAAAAATTTTTTATCGAAAATTTTTCTATAGAAAAAATTTTTTATCGCAAATTTTTCTATAGAAAAAATTTTTTATCGAAAATTTTTCTATAGAAAAAATTTTTTATCGAAAATTTTTCTATAGAAAAAATTTTTTATCGAAAATTTTTCTATAGAAAAATTTTTTTATTGAAAATTTTTCTATAGAAAAATTTTTTTATCGAAAATTTTTCTATAGAAAAATTTTTTTATCGAAAATTTTTCTATCGAAAAAATTTTTTATCGAAAATTTTTTTATAGAAAAATTTTTTTATCGAAAATTTTTTTATAGAAAAATTTTTTTATCGAAAATTTTTTTTTAGAAAAATTTTTTTATCGAAAATTTTTCTATAGAAAAAATTTTTTAGAAAAATATTTGATCATTAATTTTTCTATAGAAAAATATTTGATCAAAAATTTTTCTATAGAAAAATTTTTGATCAAATATTTTTCTATAGAAAAATTTTTGATCAAATATTTTTCTATAGAAAAATTTTTGATCAAATATTTTTCTATAGAAAAATTTGTGATCAAATATTTTTCTATAGAAAAATTTTTGACCAAATATTTTTCTATAGAAAAATTTTTGATCAAATATTTTTCTATAGAAAAATTATTGATCAAATATTTTTCTAAAAAATTTTTTCTATAGAAAAATTTTCGATGAAAAAATTTTTCTATAAAAAAATTTTCGATAAAAAAATTTTTCTATAAAAAAATTTTCGATAAAAAAATTTTTCTATAAAAAAATTTTCGATAAAAAATTTTTTCGATAGAAAAATTTTCGATAAAAAAATTTTTCTATAGAAAAATTTTCGATAAAAAAATTTTTCTATAGAAAAATTTTCAATAAAAAAATTTTTCTATAGAAAAATTTTCGATAAAAAAATTTTTCTATAGAAAAATTTTCGATAAAAAATTTTTTCTATAGAAAAATTTTCGATAAAAAATTTTTTCTATAGAAAAATTTTCGATAAAAAATTTTTTCTATAGAAAAATTTGCGATAAAATATGTTTCTATAGAAAAACTTTCGATAAAATATGTTTCTATAGAAAAATTTTCGATAAAATATGTTTCTATAGAAAAATTTTCGATAAAAAATTTTTTCAATAGAAAAATTTTTGATAAAAAATTTTTCTATAGAAAAATTTTAGAAAAAAAATTTTCGATAAAAAAATTTTTCTATAGAAAAATTTTCGATAAAAAAATTTTCGATAAAAAAATTTTTCTATAGAAAAAAAAAAAAATTTATAAAGAAAAAAAAAATTTTATATAGAAAAATTTTCGAGAAAAAATTTTTATAGAAAAATTTTTGATAAAAAATTTTCTGTAGAAAAATTTTTGATAAAAAATTTTCTGTAGAAAAATTTTTGATAAAAAATTTTCTGTAGAAAAATTTTTGTATTGCATTTTATCGAAAGTCTTAAGAAAGTCTGTTTTTATTGTCACTTTTACATGTCACTCTGTATCCTTGCCCCTAGATGTATGTTAAACAATTTGAGGGAACAAGTATGAGTTGTTAAATGTTCGTGATCATGGCAGTTATCCTTGTTCGTATGTATCTTTATTTTATTGTTGATACTTAGACAACAAGAATGATGACACTGGGAAATGATAACTCGCAACGTATACCCCTAAACTGTTATAGAGATTTTTATGTTCGTGTATTATTACGTATATTTTTAAAGCTCCCGCCTCACTCGAACTCTTAGATTGTAGGTTCTTTTTTTATACGTTTTTATATTTATCTAGTGATTTATGCGTATAAATGAATTCTTGTTGCCTAAAAAATTTTTTCCATTAACATACTCACACTCACACACATGTAAAAACACATACTTAAATTTATATATGAGTGCTTCTATATGTGTAGAATTGATGTATATCCTTTTAGTAAAAAGGATTTATTTGTAGGGAATTCGTTGTATGAGAGAGTTCGCTAGAGAGTTGTGATTTCGTTTTCGCTTCAAGTTTTATTTAAAAGCTTGTAACAATGTTACATACATTGTTACAAGCTTTTTTTCTATAAATTATGTTTAGGTTTTTAGTACAAATTCAGGGGGTCCTTTTTTGTATATATACAAAAATCCTAAAATATAACATTTATATATATTTTTGTTGCTATTTTTTCTATATATAAATCTTATGTGAAAATGTGAAAATTGATTTTATATACTCACTCGTTTCGCTTTAAATGTAGAGGAAAATAAATTTCATGTTTTTGTGTTCTCTTGATTAAAAGGATGAGTAACAGTAGAATCCTGTAAATAGAGAAAGAATAAACAAAAATTAAAAAAAGAATATTTGATATGTTTTTTCTTAATTTATGAAGGTTAAATTTAAATTTTTGTGGTATAAGAAAAATTTATTAGGAATATTTTACTCGAGAAAAATTTCATAAGAAAAAATTTTCTTTAAAAAAATTTCATTAGGAAAATTTTACTGGAGAAAAAATTTCATATAAAATTCTTTTTATGGAAAAAATTCATTCGAAAAATTTTCTAGAGAAAAAATTTCATAAGAAAACTTTTTCTATAGAAACAATTTTATTAGAAAAAATTTGATTAGAAAAATTTTATTAGAAAAATTTTTCTATAGAAAAAAATTTATTAGAAAAATTTTTCTATAGAAAAAAATTGATAAGACAAATTTTTCTAAAGTAGTTTTTTAAAAAAAAAATTCATTAGGAAAATTTTTTTATAGAAAAAATTTCTTTAGGAAAATTTTTCTATAGAAAAAATTTCATTAGGAAAATTTTTCTATAGAAAAAATTTCATTAGGAAAATTTTTCTATAGAAAAAATTTCATTAGGAAAATTTTTCTATAGAAAAAATTTCATTAGGAAAATTTTTCTATAGAAAAAATTTCATTAGGAAAATTTTTCTATAGAAAAAATTTCATTAGGAAAATTTTTCTATAGAAAAAATTTCATTAGGAAAATTTTTCTATAGAAAAAATTTCATTAGGAAAATTTTTCTATAGAAAAAATTTCATTAGGAAAATTTTTCTATAGAAAAAATTTCATTAGGAAAATTTTTCTATAGAAAAAATTTCATTAGGAAAATTTTTCTATAGAAAAAATTTCATTAGGAAAATTTTTCTATAGAAAAAATTTCATTAGGAAAATTTTTCTATAGAAAAAATTTCATTAGGAAAATTTTTCTATAGAAAAAATTTCATTAGGAAAATTTTTCTATAGAAAAAATTTCATTAGGAAAATTTTTCTATAGAAAAAATTTCATTAGAAAAATTTTTCTATAGAAAAAATTTCATTAGGAAAATTTTTCTATAGAAAAAATTTCATAAGGAAAATTTTTCTATAGAAAAAATTTCATTAGGAAAATTTTTCTATAGAAAAAATTTCATTAGGAAAATTTTTCTATAGAAAAAATTTCATTAGGAAAATTTTTCTATAGAAAAAATTTCATTAGGAAAATTTTTCTATAAAAAAAATTTCATTAGGAAAATTTTTCTATAGAAAAAATTTCATTAGGAAAATTTTTCTATAGAAAAAATTTCATTAGGAAAATTTTTCTATAGAAAAAATTTTATTAGGAATATTTTTCTATAGAAAAAATTTCATTAGAAAAATTTTTCTATAGAAAAAATTTCATTAGGAAAATTTTTCTATAGAAAAAATTTCATTAGGAAAATTTTTCTATAGAAAAAATTTCATTAGGAAAATTTTTCTATAGAAAAAATTTCATTAGGAAAATTTTTCTATAGAAAAAATTTCATTAGGAAAATTTTTCTATAGAAAAAATTTTATTAGGATAATTTTTCTATAGAAAAAATTTCATTAGGAAATTTTTTCTATAGAAAAAAATTCATTAGGAAAATTTTTCTATAGAAAAGATTCCATTAAGAAAATGTTTCTATAGAAAAAATTTTATTAAGAAAATTTTTCTATAGAAAAAATTTCTTTAAGAAAATATTTCTATAGAAAAAATTTCATTAAGAAAATTTTTCTATAGAAAAAATTTCATTAAGAAAATTTTTCTATAGAAAAAATTTCATTAAGAAAATTTTTCTATAGAAAAAATTTCATTAAGAAAATTTTTCTATAGAAAAAATTTCATTAAGAAAATTTTTCTATAGAAAAAATTTCATTAAGAAAATTTTTCTATAGAAAAAATTTCATTAAAAAAATTTTTCTATAGAAAAAATTTCATGAAGAAAATTTTTCTGTAGAAAAAATTTCATTAAGAAAATTTTTCTATAGAAAAAATTTCATTAGGAAAATTTTTCTATAGAAAAAATTTCATTAGGAAAATTTTTTTTTTAGAAAAATTTCATTACGGAAATTTTTCTATAGAAGAAATTTCATTAGGAAAATTTTTCTAAAGAAAAAATTTTATTGTAGAAAAATTTCATTAGGGAAATTTTTTTATAGAAAAAATTTCATTTGGAAAATCTTTCTATTGAAAAAAATTAATTAGGAAAATTTTTTTATAGAAAAAATTTCATAAGGAAAATTTTTCTAGCAAAAAATTTCTTTAGAAAAATTTTTGTCTGGAAAAAATTTCTTTAGAAAAATTTTTCTCTGGAAAAAATTTCATTAGAAAATTTTTTTTTAAGAACAAATTTTATTAGTTTAATTTTTCAATAGAACAATTTTTGTGTAGAAAAAATTATATTTCAAAAATTTTTCTATAGAAAAAAATTTATTACTTATACAAATATGTTTCTCTAGCAAAAATTTTATTAGAAAAAATTTTCTATAGAACAAATTTTATTAGAAAAATTTTTCTATAGAAAAATTTTATTAAAACAATTTTTCTATAGAAAAAATTTTATTAGAAAAATTTTTCTATAGAAAAAATTTTATTAGAAAAATGTTTCTATAGAAAATATTTCATTAGAAAAAGTTTTCTATAGAAAAATTTTTATTCATTTTCCCTCAATGTTCTTTTAAATTTTAATTTATTCTAAAACTCTTCAGAAACTTAAAGCAAATATTACACCCAACTTTTAATTAAACCAAATTTTATTATTTTCAATTTTTGTCCAACACTTCTGAAAATCATCAAAAGAGTTGCTGAAATAATATTAAAAAGGAAGAACTTTATGTCAATCTTATTAAATATTCAATTCATTTAACTATTCAATATTTGACCAGGATTTTGTTTTTTTTTCATATTTGTTGCCAAAGGACCTTTGCAGTTTCCGTCCGTCAACTAGATTTTCACAGTTTTATTAAATACTTTAGAGTTTTTATGAGATTTTTTTTTAATATAAAAGAATACAAATATATAAAACTTTCATTAATTCCTGTAGTGTTGTATTCCTGGTATATTTTAAATTTATTGTCCTCATGCATCAGGACTTTCAGGACCTCATCAATGTTGGCTTTAGTTTTGTAAAGCTTAATGTGAAAGTAAGTTTGTGTGTCTGTCTGTGTTAACTACATCCTCTAATTTTATGCTACTGTGCAATTTTCCTATCCCTTTTGCAACTATTTTTATTTTTTTTTAAAGTCCTTTTCGTCCTTTCTCGCCTGTAAAGTTTGTTCATTGCAAACTTCCTTTATTTGCAATTTGCTTTATGTCTATGTATAGTTTATCATAGTTTTTGTTACATGTGTGTGTGAGGGTGTCCTTTTTGTGGGTGATGGTGTCCTGTGTGTGGCTGAGAGTGTACTTTTTCCCTTTAGTTCATTTTCTATTGTGTCTATGGCTGGCATTAGGTATTTGTATTTCAACTTGTGCTACATTTTTTTAGATTTTGTCCTTTGCTCTTCCCCTTGCTCCTCGTCCTCTCCTGGATATCCTTTTTGGTGTGACTTATCTCTATGGTGTTGCTGTGACAGTATTTTTCCCCAGTGTTAGTTTTAACAATGTGTGTGTGTGTGTGCATGTCTGTGTTTGACAGCTGCAAGTGCATAGAAAATAATGACATTGTCGTCTCTCCGTCTTGTTGTATGTGCTTAGTCCAGGCAGGCACTTTTTGGTTTTGTCCAGTGACAAAAAACGGGATATGGTTAAAAAACTGTCCCAAAAAAGGTTACCATTTTAATCACAAAGTCCTGATCAATTAAACTAATTAGAAAAGTAAATATATAAATTTGAGATACAAAATTTCAAATGGTCACCCTAAATTCAAATTTTCTTCTTTCTCACACTCTCTATGTCTATTTTTCCCCACAAAGAGAATTATATTTTAATTAATGTCATAATTTTTTATCTCGTTATTGAATTTGAAATTGGGAATGATATGGCCATCCTAAATTAATTTATTCGTTTTTCAAACACTTTTTACTACAATTTTATTTTTTCTTCATGTAAAGAGGATTCTATTTTAATTAATGTAATAATATTTTATTTTATTATTAGTTACTATTAATTTGATATAATTTTTCCTTTCGAAAGGAAAGTTAAAAGAATTTTAATTAATAGAAAACTCGCAACAAAAAGGGAAATAATGTGGACACGCTATAGAGGAGAGGACAGCTCTATAGAAAAAAAAATTTCTATAAAAAATTTAATTAAGAAAATTTTTCTGTAGAAAAAATTTCATTAAGAAAATTTTTCTATAGAAAAAAATTCATTAAGAAAATTTTTCCATAGAAAAAATTTTATTAGGAAAATTTTTCTATAGGAAAATTTCATTAAGAAAATTTTTCTATAGAAAAAAAATTCACTAAGAAAATTTTTCCATAAAAAAAATTTTCTATAAAAAAAATTTCGTTAAAAAAATTTTCCTATAGAAAAAATTTAATTAAAAAATTTTCTATAAAAAAATTTCAATAAGAAACTTTGTTTATAGAAAAAATTTCACTAAGAAAATGTTTCTATAGTAAAAATTTCGTTAAGAAAATTTTTCTTTAGAAAAAATTTCATTAAGAAAATTTTTGTATAGAATCAATTTCATTAAGAAAGTTTTTCTATAGACAAAATTACATTAGGAAAATTTTTCTATAGAAAAAATTTCATTACGAAAATTTTTCTATAGAAAAAAATTCATTAAGAAGATTTTTCTATAGAAAAAATTTCATTAAGAAAATTTTTCTATAGAAAATATTTCATTAAGAAAATTTTTCTACAGAAAAAATTTCATTAAGAAAATTTTTCTATAGAAAAAATTTCATTAAGAAAATTTTTCTATAGAAAAAAATTCATTAAGAAAATTTTTCTATAGAAAAAATTTCATTAAGAAAATTTTTCTATAGAAAAAATTTCATTAAGAAAATTTTTCTATAGAAAAAATTTCATTAAGAAAATTTTTCTATAGAAAAAATTTCAATAAGAAAATTTTTCTATAGAAAAAATTTCATTAAGAAAATTTTTCTATAGAAAAAAATTCATTAAGAAAATTTTTCTATAGAAAAAATTTCATTAAGAAAATTTTTCTATAGAAAAAATTTCATTAAGAAAATTTTACTATAGAAAAAATTTCATTAAGAAAATTTTTCTATAGAAAAAATTTCATTAAGAAAATTTTTCTATAGAAAAAATTTTATTAAGAAAATTTTTCTATAAAAAAAATTTATTAAGAAAATTTTTCTATAGAAAACATTTCATTAAGAACATTTTTGTATAGAAAACATTTCATTACGAACATTTTTGTACAGAAAAAAATTTATTAAGAACATTTTTCTATAGAAAAAATTTCATTAAGAAAATTTTTCTATAGAAAAAATTTCATTAAGAAAATTTTTCTATAGAAAAAATTTCATTAAGAAAATTTTTCTATAGAAAAAATTTCATTAAGAAAATTTTTCTATAGAAAAAATTTCATTAAGAAAATTTTTCTATAGAAAAAATGTCATTAAGAAAATTTTTCTATAGAAAAAATTTCATTAAGAAAATTTTTCTATAGAAAATATTTCATTAAGAAAATTTTTCTACAGAAAAAATTTCATTAAGAAAATTTTTCTATAGAAAAAATTTCATTAAGAAAATTTTTCTATAGAAAAAAATTCATTAAGAAAATTTTTCTATAGAAAAAATTTCATTAAGAAAATTTTTCTATAGAAAAAATTTCATTAAGAAAATTTTTCTATAGAAAAAATTTCATTAAGAAAATTTTTCTATAGAAAAAATTTCAATAAGAAAATTTTTCTATAGAAAAAATTTCATTAAGAAAATTTTTCTATAGAAAAAAATTCATTAAGAAAATTTTTCTATAGAAAAAATTTCATTAAGAAAATTTTTCTATAGAAAAAATTTCATTAAGAAAATTTTACTATAGAAAAAATTTCATTAAGAAAATTTTTCTATAGAAAAAATTTCATTAAGAAAATTTTTCTATAGAAAAAATTTTATTAAGAAAATTTTTCTATAAAAAAAATTTATTAAGAAAATTTTTCTATAGAAAACATTTCATTAAGAACATTTTTGTATAGAAAACATTTCATTACGAACATTTTTGTACAGAAAAAAATTTATTAAGAACATTTTTCTATAGAAAAAATTTCATTAAGAAAATTTTTCTATAGAAAAAATTTCATTAAGAAAATTTTTCTATAGAAAAAATTTCATTAAGAAAATTTTTCTATAGAAAAAATTTCATTAAGAAAATTTTTCTATAGAAAAAATTTCATTAAGAAAATTTTTCTATAGAAAAAATGTCATTAAGAAAATTTTTCTATAGAAAAAATTTCATTAAGAACATTTTTGTACAGAAAAAATTTCATTAAGAAAATTTTTCTATAGAAAAAATTTCATTAAGAAAATTTTTCTACAGAAAATTTAATTTAGAAAATCTTTCTATAAAAAATGTCATTAAGAAAATTTTCTATAGAAAAAAATTCATTAAGAAAATTTTTCTATAGAAAAAATTTCATTAAGAAAATCTTGCTATAGAAAAAATTTCATTAAGAAAATTTTTCTATAGAAAAAATTTCATTAAGAAAATTTTTCTATAGAAAAAATTTTATTAAGAAAATGTTTCTATAAAAAAAATTTTATTAAGAAAATTTTTCTATAGAAAACATTTCATTAAGAACATTTTTGTATAGAAAACATTTCATTACGAACATTTTTGTACAGAAAAAAATTTATTAAGAACATTTTTCTATAGAAAAAATTTCATTAAGAAAATTTTTCTATAGAAAAAATTTCATTAAGAAAATTTTTCTATAGAAAAAATTTCATTAAGAAAATTTTTCTATAGAAAAAATTTCATTAAGAAAATTTTTCTATAGAAAAAATTTCATTAAGAACATTTTTGTACAGAAAAAATTTCATTAAGAAAATTTTTCTATAGAAAAAATTTCATTAAGAAAATTTTTCTATAGAAAAAATTTCATTAAGAAAATTTTTCTATAGAAAAGTTTCATTTAGAAAATCTTTCTATAACAAAATGTCATAGAAAAAATTTCATTAAGAACATTTTTGTACAGAAAAAAAATTATTAAGAACATTTTTCTATAGAAAAATTTCATTAAGAAAATTTTTCTATAGAAAAAAATTCATTAAGAAAATTTTTCTATAGAAAAATTTCATTAAGAAATTTTTTCTATAGAAAAAATTTCATTAAAAAAATTTTTCTATAGAAAAAATTTCGTTAAGAAAATTTTTCTGTAGAAAAAAATTCATTAAGAAAAATTTAATTAATAAAAGTTTTTAAAAATTTGTATTAAGATAATTTTTCTATTCAAAAAATTTTATTAAGAACATTTTTCTGTAGAAAAAATTTCATTAAAAAATTTTTCTTAATGAATTTTTTTCTATAGAAAAATTTTCTTTATGAAATTTTTTCTATAGAAAAATTTTCTTAATGAAATTTTTTCAATAGAAAAATTTTCTGAGTGTATTTTTTCTAAAGAGATTTGTTTTAAGAAATTTTTTCTATAGAAAAATTTTCTGAATGAATTTTTTTTTGTGGTAAATTGTATAAAACTTCATAAAAATATACAATTTTCAATTTATAATGCTAATAATTCAAAATATTTTATTAATAATAATTTGTTCCACTACCCACTGGATTTATTTTAAAATATTCAAACCAAAATTATTTAAATCCAAATGAGCCATGACAAATTTTATTAAGTGTTTCATTTCGTAAAATATGAATTTCAAACAAATTTTTAAAAAAGTCTTAAACTTGATCTTTATAATGATTTTCGAAGATCATTATGAGCACAAAGTTTTGTAGCAAATTTCAAGACTTTTAACTCTCTAAACACGTTTTCTATTTTAAAATCAATTTTATTCAAATTTATTTTTAAAAAAATATTTAGTAATAAATAAAATACTCTAGGCGCCATATAAAAACCATATCAACAAATTATAATCATAATAAACTAATAAAAATGCAAAAATAGTAAAAAGATATCAAATCTTATTTGTTTCGAAATGAAAAGTATCTGACGGAGATTAGCAGACGATAGTAATAAAAAAGTATCGGTTTTTTGCATAAAATTATTATTTAATTAAGTAAATCGAGGTGAGTTATTAGCAAATTGGCAATCTAAAATTTGGACCAATGAAATGAAAGTGGGGGTGGTTAAGTTCTCTTTTTCAAGTAATGAGCAGAGGTCGGCACAAAGAGAACAGAGCAAAAAATCGTAGGCAGAGTTGCCGTTTTTCATACTTTTAACTAAAATTGGTATTTTTTTAATTATCATTTTTTGAAATATTTTTATCAATTTTTTTTTTCTATCAAAAATTTGTTTTTGAAAAATTTTCCTATAAAAAAATTTTCCTATGAAAAAATTTTCTATAGAAAATATTTGTAATTAAAAAGTTTTACTGTAGTGTATTGCACTAAGATCCCAGTTTATTACAATTTTTTATTATTGCAATAAATAGTTTTTTGATAAAACCCTATATATAAAATTTTTTTATCGAAAATTTTTCTATAGAAAATTTTTTTTAACGAAAATTTTTCTATAGAAAAATTTTTTTTATCGAAAATTTTTCTATAGAAAAATTTTTTTTTCGAAAATTTTTCTATACAAAAATTTTTTTATCGAAAATTTTTCTATAGAAAAATTTTTTTATCGAAAATTTTTCTATAGAAAAATTTTTTTATCGAAAATTTTTCTATAGAAAAATTTTTTTATCGAAAATTTTTCTATAGAAAAATTTTTTTATCGAAAATTTTTCTATAGAAAAATTTTTTTTATCGAAAATTTTTCTATAGAAAAATTTTTTTATCGAAAATTTTTCTATAGAAGAATTCTTTTATCGAAAAATTTTCTACAGAAAAATTTTATCGAAAATTTTTCTATAGAAAAATTTTTTTATCGAAAATTTTTCTATAGAAAAATTTTTTTATCGAAAATTTTTCTATAGAAAAATTTTTTTATCGAAAATTTTTCTATAGAAAAATTTTTTTATCGAAAATTTTTCTATAGAAAAATTTTTTTATCGAAAATTTTTCTATAGAAAAATTTTTTTATCTAAAAATTTTCTATAGAAAAATTTTTTTATAGAAAAATTTTTTATAGAAAAATTTTTTATAGAAAAATTTTCTATAGAAAAATTTTTTTATCGAAAAATTTTCTATAGAAAAATTTTATTGAAAAATTTTCTATAGAAAAATTTTATTGAAAATTTTTCTATAGAAAAATTTTTTTATCGAAAATTTTTCTATAGAAAAAGTTTCTATTTTTAAGAAAATGTTTCTATAGAAAAATTTTCTTATCAAAAATTTTTCTATAGAAAAATTTTTTATCGAAAATTTTTCTATAGAAAAAATTTCTTATCGAAAATTTTTCTATAGAAAAAATTTTTTATCGAAAATTTTTCTATAGAAAAAATTTTTTATCAATAATTTTTCTATAGAAAAAAATTTTTATCGAAAATTTTTAATCGAAAATATTTCTATAGAAAATTTTTTTTTATTGAAAATTTTTCTATAGAAAAACTTTTTTTTATTGAAAATTTTTCTATAGAAAATTTTTTTATCGAAAATTTTTCTATAAAAAATTTTTTTATAGAAAAATTTTCTTATCAATAATTTTTTTGTAAAAAAATTTTTTTATCGAAAATTTTTCTATAGAAAAATTTTTTTATCAAAAATTTTTCTATAGAAAAATTTTTTTATCGAAAATTTTTTTATAGAAAAATTTTTTTATCGAAAATTTTTTTATAGAAAAATTTTTTTATTGAAAATTTTTCTATATAAAAATTTTTTTATCGAAAATTTTTCTATAGAAAAATATTTTTTTAAAAAGTTTTGTATAGAAAAATATCTTTATCGAAAATTTTTCTATATAAATGAAAATTTTTATATAGAAAAGTATTTTTATGAAAAATTTTTGGATATAAAAATTTTTTTTCGAAAATTTTCCTACAGAAAAATTTTTTTTCGAAAATTTTTCTTTAGAAAATTTTTTTATCGAAAATTTTTCTTTAGAAAATTTTTTTATCGAAAATTTTTCTTTAGAAAATTTTTTTTATCAAAAATTTTTTTATAAAATTTTTTTTTGTCAACAATTTTTCTATAGAAAAATTTTCTATAAAAAAATATTTTTATCGAAAACTTTTCTATAGAAATTTTTTTTTTTAAAATTTTTCTATAGAGAAATATTTTTCTTTAAATTTTTCTATAGAAACATTTTTTTATCGAAAATTTTTCTAAAGAAAAATTTTTTTATCGAAAATTTTTCGATAGAAAAATTTTTTTATCGAAAATTTTTCTATAGAAAAATTTTTTTATCGAAAATTTTTCGATAGAAAAATTTTTTTATCGAAAATTTTTCGATAGAAAAATTTTTTTATCGAAAATTTTTCTATAGAAAAATTTTTTTATCGAAAAATATCTAATTTTTTTTTAGACAAATTTTCTATAGAAAAATATTTATTTTTATCGAAAAATTTTTGTATAAAAAATTTGTCTGTAGAAATATTTTTTTATCAAACATTTTTCTATGGTAAATTTCTTATTGAAAATTTTTCTACAGAGAAATATTTCAATCGAAAATTTTTCTATAGAAAAATATTGTTATCCAAATCTTTTCTATAGCAACAAAATTTGATCGAACATTTTTCTGCAGAAAAATATTTTCATAGAAAATGTTTCTATAGAAAGAAATTATTATCGAGGAATTTTTAATAAACAAAAATTTTTTATCTCAAATATTTCTATAAAAAAATAGAAAAAATTTCGATAGAAAAATATTTTTATATAAAATATATTTTTATGAAAAATCTAAAATTGTTTAATATTAGTATTTATTTCTGTTTCGAAAAATATTCCCAATCCGGTTACATTTATTTCAAATAATGTTTACAAAAAATAGTGTCGTGGCAACAGTCTTTGAGATTATATTTCTTTGTTCTCTCGAACTGTTTATTTTGTTGCTATAAATTGGATTTTGATTTCATTTGTTTCTTGTATATTTTGTTTTTGTATTCTCTTTAACAAAGTGGCACCAAATCTCAACTGAATGCATTTAATACTCAGTTTCACGAGTTTCATTATTTGATCGTAAAATTTATGAATATTATAAAAAGTGTTCGGCTTCTGGTGGTATGAGCTGACTACGCCTGCTTATGAGAGATTAGGTTCTCTTCTTATAAGTTAGAGTTGTAGCAAAATTTCAAGTCTCTCATATTCCAATTATTTTTTTGTTTAAGCTCATTTGATAGCTAATAGTAGATTTTTTCATACTCCCATATTTGTATATGTAAAAGTACATTTCCCTAACCTTTAACCTTTAAAGTCAACTTCACTTCTAGCCGTCATAAATTCTATTAAAGTAAGCTGCAAATGTTATGCCATAACATTGACAATATTAATGTCCGGGTAATACCATAAATCTGACTGTCTACGTGTATAAATGGCTGACTTAACCAACCATTAAAAAGCTTAAAGGTGTAAATTGGAATATGCACAAATTTCCCTGCTCTAGCTCTAGTCCAGGAGTAAAAATAAAGTAAAACTAATAACAAAAAAACCAAATTAATTTGTAAGAAAATTTTTTTGTAGAGCAAATTATTTCTAGAGCTAGAGTCAGCAAGAGGGCAATGGAGAGTAAGAGCTAGGGAGCGGGTGTTAAGTTGTTAATTTTACGCCTGAACTAAAAGAAATTAATGGGGAAATGAAAATGAAGATTAAAAATAGACAAAAAACTAAGAAGATAAAATAAAGAATTGTAATATGTTAGAGGAAGGATGGATGGAATTAGGGTCTGTTTGGCTGGAGTTTCATACAAGTTTTATATAGTTCAAAAATATTCAAAAATATAAAATTTTTAGTTTTTAAAAATTTTGATTACTTTTTAAAATATTTAAGATCTTAAATCAAATCTTTCAAAAGATTTTTATTCATCAAATTTTTATGTTATTTTTTTTTTCAATAATAAACTCTCAAAATATCCTACAATTCCACTTTTTTACACCCAAAATATTAGCATTTTTTACAAATCCCTTTTTAATTTCTTTTAGCAGTAAAATGCTATTTTTTATTACTTCGTTAATTTTTATGATTTATGACTTTATTATAGATGACCGCCTTGAGCCGTGAGATATTTTGTGATAATTTATGTGAAAAGGGTGTTAACAATAAAATGACAAATTTGTTTAACAAATAATGTCAAAATACAACACAAATCGTAAAACAAAGTAATAATTTTTATGAGTCTCATTTTTAAATAAATAGATCATAAAAATTTATAAACAAATTATTAAAAGAGTGAAATTTTTTTATTAATAATTTAGGAATAAAAAAAGTTTTTTTTGACGTATTCTAGAGATAAAGAAAATTGTCACTAATTAAAATTTTCCATAATATAATCACTAATGGCAGTTTTCTATAAGAAAATTATCACTGATGAAAATTTTCTATGAGAAAGTTATCACTGATAATAATTTTTTATAAGAAAATTATCACTGATGATAGTTTTCTATAAGATAATTATCATAGATGATAATTATCTATAAGAAAATTTCACTGATGATAACTTTCTATAAGAAAATTGTCACTGATAATGATTTTCTATAGGAAAATTAACACTAATGATAATTTTTTGTATAAGAAAATTATCACTGATGACAATTTTCTATAAGAAACTTATCGTTTTCTATTAGAAAATTGTAACTGATGATAATTTTCTATTTGAAAATTATCACTGATGATAATTTTCTATAAGAAAATTATCACTGATAATAATTTTCTATAAGAAAATTATAACTGATAATAATTTTGTAGAAGAAAATTATCACTGATGATAATTTTCGATATGAAAATTATCACTGATGATAATTTTTTATCACAGAATTATCAGTTTTCTATAAGATAATTATCATAGATGATAATTATCTATAAGAAAATGTTCTATAGCAAATAGATCACTGATGATAACTTTCTATAAGAAAATTGTCACTGATAATGATTTTCTATAGGAAAATTAACACTAATGATAATTTTTTGTATAAGAAAATTATTACTGATGACAATTTTCTATAAGAAACTTATCATTTTCTATTAGAAAATTGTAACTGATGATAATGTTCTATAAAAAAAATTATCACTGATGATAATTTTCTATAACAAAATTAACACCGAAGATAATTTTCTATTAGAAAATTATCACAGATGGTAATTTTCTATAAAAAATTTATCACTGATGATAATTTTTTATTACAGAATAATCACTGATGATAATTTTCTATAAAAAAAAATCACCGAAGATAATTTTCTATTAGAAAATTATTACCGATGATAATTTTCTATAAAAAAATTATCACTGCTGATAATTTTCTATAAGAAAATTATCACTGATTATAGTTTTCTATAAGAAAATTATCACTTATTATAATTTTCTATATGCAAATTATCACTGATAATAAATTTCTATAGGAATATTATCACAGATGATCATTTTCTATAAGAAAATTATCACTGATGATAATTTTCTATAAGAAAATTATCGCTCATGATAATATTCTATAAAAAAATTATCACTGATGATAATTTCTATAAGAAAATTATCACTGATTGTAATTTTCAATAAAAAATTATCACTGATGATAATTTTCCATAAGAAAATTATCACTGATGATCATTTTCGTTAAGAAAATTATCACTGATGATAATTTTGTATCACAGAGTTATGACAGATTATAATTTTCTATAAAAAAATTATCACTGATGATAATTTTCCATAAGAAAATTATCACCGAAGATAATTTGCTTTAGAAAATTATCACCAAAGATAATTTTCTATTAGAAAATTATCACTGATGGTAATTTACTAAAAAAAATTTATCACTGATGACAATTTTTTATCACAGAATAATCACTAATGATAATTTTCTATAAAAAAATTATAACTGTTGATAATTTTCTATAAGAAAATTATCACCGAAGATAACTTTCTATTAGAAAATTATCACTGATGATAATTTTCTAGAAAAAAATTATCACTGATGATAATTTTCTAGAAAAAAATTATCACTGATGATAATTTTCTATAAGAAAATTATCACTGATGATATTTTTCATAAGAAAATTTTCTGTAGAAATATTATCACTGATAATAATGATTATATTCATTGAAAAAATTATTACTGATAACTTAATTAAAATTAAAATTTTTCTCACGCCTTGGGCTTAGTTTTTTCAAATTTCTCTTAAATACAAAATTATTTGCCTCAATAATTTTCTGTTTTTTAAAAAACTCACGTTATTTATGATTCTTGTAATATGTCCATATTTATTCCTAATAGAGTTCATAAAATTTGTTCAATTTCTTCACTCGGTTTCATATTTTTATTAGTTCTTTGCAAAATATTATTTGCTATAATTTGTAAATTTTTAACAGCAAAAACGTGACTTCTTTCAAAAACTAATTTATTGTTTTAGTAGGAAAAAAAGCGTAAACTGAGTCAGAATATTCAAATATTTTGAATTTAAATGAGTTGAGAGGATGATTTAAGACTTATTTAAGCTAAACGAATTTTAAATGAAAATTTAGGAATAAAATTGTTTCTTTAAAAATATTTTGGGAATTTATAGAAAACAGTTTTCAGTGATAATTTTTCTAGAGAAATTTATCAGCAGTGATATTTTTTTTAAAGAAAATTATTATTAATCATGATTTTCTATAGAAAATTATCATCGGTGATACATTTTCTATAGAAAATTATTATAGGTGATACTTTTTCTACAAAAAATTTACATCAGTGATACATTTTTTATAAAAAATTATCATCGGTGATACATTTTCTATAGAAAATTATCACCAGTCATACATTATCTATAGAAAGTTGTCATTAGTGATACATTTTCTATAGAAGATTATCATCAGTGATATATTTTTTATAAAAAATTATCATCAGTGATACATTTTCTAAAGAAAATTATGATCAGTGATATATTTTCTATAGAAATTTATCACCAGCGATACATTTTATATAGAAAATTATCATCAGTGATACATTTTCTATACAAAATTATCATCGGTGATACATTTTTTATACAAAATTATCATCAGTGATACATTTTCTATAGAAAATTATTATCAGTCATACATTTTCAATAGAGGATTGTCATCAGTGATATATTTTTTATAAAAAATTATCATCAGTGATACATTTTCTAAAGAAAATTATCATCAGTGATGTATTTGCTATAGAAAATTATCATCAGTGCTACATTTTCTAAAAAAAATATAATCAGTAATACATTTTCTATAGAAAATTTTCATCAGTGATACTTTTTATAGAAAATTATGATCAGTGATATATTTTCTATAGAAATTTATCACCAGCGATACATTTTATATAGAAAATTATCATCAGTGATACATTTTCTATACAAAATTATCATCGGTGATACATTTTTTATACAAAATTATCATCAGTGATACATTTTCTTTAGAAATTTATCACCAGCGATACATTATATATTGTAAATTATCATCAGTGATGTATTTGCTATAGAAAATTATCATCAGTAATACATTTTCTATAGAAAATTATCATGAGGAATACATTTTCTATAGAAAATTATCACGAATGATATATTTTCTATAGGAAATTATTACGAATGATACATTTTCTATAGGAAATTATCACGAGTGATACATTTTCTTTGAAAAATTATCATCAGTGATACACTTTCTATATAAAATTATCATCAGTAATACATTTTCTATAAAAAATTATCGTCAGTGATATATAGAAAATTATCATCAATGATACACTTTCTATATAAGATTATCATTAGTGATACATACATTTTCTATAGAAAATTATTATGAGTGATACATTTTCTATAGAAAATTATCATGAGGGATACATTTTCTATAGAAAGTTATCATCAGGGATACATTTTCTATAGAAAGTTATCATCAGGAATACATTTTCTATAGAAACTTATCATCAGTAATACTTTTCTGTAAAACGTTCACATCATTGATACATTTTCTATAGAAAATTATTATCAGTGATAGATTTTCTATAGAAAATTGTCATCTGTGATACATTTTGCTAAAGGAAATTATCATCAGTGATAGATTTCTATAGAAAATTATCATCAGTGATACATTTTTTATAGAAAATTATCATCAGTGATACTTTTTTTATAGAAAATTATCATCAGTGATACATTTTTTATAGAAAATCATCATTAGTGATACATTTTCTATGGAAAATTATCAGTTATACATTTTATATTGAAAATTATTATCAGTGATACATTTGCTAAATAAATTTATCATCAGTGATAAATTTTCTATAGAAAATTATTATCAGCGATACATTTTCTATAGAAAATTATCATCAGTGATAATTTTTTGGAAAATTATCGTCAGGGATGTTTTTTTAAAGAAAATTAATATCAGTGATAATTTTTCTATAGAAATTATTTTGTGACTTATCGAATACCAAAAATTTTCAAATTTTTTCTCATATGTAAATAACTATAAAATTTTAATTTATTTGACTTTTTTTTCTCACACAAAAATCTCTAAAATTTGATTGAAACATTTCTAATTTTTATTGTTTGTAATAAAAATCAATTAGTTTTTATATCAATAAAACATTAAAATAAAAATTTATTACGATCTTAATGTAAAGATTTGGTCAAATCTACCAACTAACTAACAACTGCATTGGCCTAAGAATTCGGGGAGTGTTTTCAGGGTTATGGCGAAGAGAGGGGCGCACATTGGGGCAGGCAAGATCTTAAGCAGATCTGATGTTTAATTAATGGCGTCAGTGAGAAGTTTATTTAATTTGTAGATGATGTTGGAAGAAACACATAAATTATAATTTAAACAAGTTTTTAGTGCATAAACTAAATGGTAATGATAGCAAATAGTTCATAAATAAAGAAAATATTATAATCAAATGAAATCTATACAGACGGGGGCAAGTTTGTTGTTTCAACTGGTTACGGCTGGAGAAAACTATTCATACGGAAAAGTAAATACATTTAACTACACTGAGAGAAACAAAAGGGGTTAAGTTAAGACCATGAAGTTTTTTTATGTTTGTTGAGAAATTTAAGCAATTAATCATAATCATGGCCTTAAGTATTTATTCATTCGCTTATCTTTCAGATATTTATTAAAACTTAGTAAAATTTCTTAATAATTCTTTGCTTCAGCTTTCAAATTTATTGCTTCATTTTGCTCCTTTCTCTCAAAACTTTCTGTTTTTAATCTTCCATATTTTCCAATTAAAATAAATAATTTTTCTTGATTTTCTTTTGTTTTTCTTTATGATTTTGTAAATAACTTTATTTGTGGTTAACAGACTTAAATAATTTTTTCTATGATCCCTTTCCCTACTTCTCTTCATCTTATAAAACTTAATTTCGAAAACTTTTTCCATCTTTTTCAATACAAAACTTAAAAAAAAAAAATCAGAAAATATGTATAGAAAACTTTTGTATCCCTGAAATTATCTATTAACCTAATATTACTTTTATAAGAATAAATAAAGAAAATCCTGTGAAAGAGGTTTTAAAAAAGTAATTTACGCCATATTGCTTCCTTGAGTAAATAAAATACTTGTGGTGGGCAGTCTCTACTTCTTAGCGCTTCTTGGCTGGTAGCAAAAAACTAATAAATTATTATTACTTCAGCCATAAATCATATCTTTTGTTTAAGTTTTATTTTGCCGTTTTTGTTCTGATATTTCTGGATAAACATAATATTTTGTTTGCTTTTCGTAGAAACGCTTAGCCTCTTAATATTTCTTTCGTGTTTTCCACTTAAACTTGCCATAAACCATCTTAAGCAATTTCAAAACCAAGAATCTTAGTTATACATTTAATTTGGCCACCATCAGTGATAATTTTCTTATTAAAAATTATCATCAGTCATAATTTTCTTAAAGAAAATTATCATCGGTGATAATTTTCTTATAAAATATTATCATCAGTGATTATTTTCTTGTAGAAAAGTTATCATCAGTGATAATTTTCTTATGGAAAATTATCATCAGTGATAAATTTCGTATAGAAAATTATCATCAGTGATAATTTTCTTAAATAAAAATATCATCTGTGACAATTTTCTTATGGAAAATTATCATCCGTGATAATTTTCTCATAGAAAATTATTATCAGTTATGATAATTTTCTTATAGCAAATTGTCATCAGTGATAAGTTTCTTATAGAAAATTATTATCAGTCATAATTTTCATAGGGAAAATTATAATTAGTGATAATTTTCTTATATCAAATTATCATCAGTGATAAGTTTCATCAGTGTTAATTTTCTTATAGAAAATTATCATCGGTTATAATTTTCTTATGGAAAATTATCATCAGTTATAATTTTCTTATAGAAAATTATCATCAGTGATATTTTTTTTATGGAAAATTATCATCAGTGATAATTTTATTATATAAAATTGTCATCAGTGATAACTTTCTTTCAGAAAATTATCATCAGTGATAATTTATAGAAAATTATTATCAGTGATAATTTTCATATCGAAAATATTCATCAGTGATAATTTTATTATTGAAAATTGTCATCAGTGACAATTTTCTTGCAGAAAATTATCATCAGTGATAATTTATAGAAAATTATCATCAATGATATTTTTCTTATAGAAAATCATTATCAGTGATAATTTTCTTATGGAAAATTTTTATCAGTGATAAATTTTTCTTATGGAAAATTATCATAAGTGATAAATTTCTTATTGAAAGTAGTCATCAGTGATAATATTTTTAATTAAATTTCCATCAGTGATAAAATTCTTACACTAAATTAAGATCAGTGATCATTTTCCTGTAGAAAATTATCATCAGTGGTAAGTTTCTTATATAAAATTATTATCAGTGATAATTTTCTTATATTAAATTATGATCTTATCACTGATCATAATTCTATATAAGAAAATTATCACTGATAACAATTTTATATAAGAAACTATAAACAATTATCATAAGTTATAATTTTCTTGTAGAAAATTATCGCTTATGATAATTTTTTTATAGAAAATTATCATAAGTCATAATTTTCTTATAGAAAATTATCATTAGTGATAATTTTCTTATAGAATATTATCATCAGTGATAATTTTCTTATAGAAAATTATCATCGGTTATAATTTTCTTATAAAAAAATATCATTACTGATAATTTTCTTATGGAAAATAATCATCAGTGACAATTTTCTTATAGAAAATCATCATCAGTGATATTATTTATGGAAAGTTATCATCAGTGATAACTTTCTTGCAGAAAATTATCATCACTGATAATTTATAGAAAATTATCATCAATGATATTTTTCTTTTAAAATCATTATCAGTGATAATTTTCTTATGGAAAATTTTTATCTGTGATAAATTTTTTGATGAAAAATTATCACCAGTGATAAATTTCTTATAGAAAGTAGTCATCAGTGATAATATTTTTAAATTAAATTTCCATCAGTGATAAAATTCTTACACTAAATTATCATCAGTGATAATTTTTCTACAGAAAATTATCATCAGTGATAAGTTTCTTGTTTAAAATTATTATCAGTGATCATTTTCTTATAGAAAATTATCATCAGTGATAATTTTCTTATGGAATATTATCATCAGTGATAATTTTATTATAGAAAATTATCATCAGTGATAATTTTCTTATGGAAAATTATTATCAGTGATGGTTTTGTTTTATTAAATTTATCATCAGTGATAATTTTCTTATAGAAATTATAGAAAAATTATCACTGACGATAATTTTTTTATGGAAAGATATCGTCAGTACTAATTGTCTTATGATATAAAATTATCATCAGCGATGATTTTGCTAAAGAAAATTATCATCAGTTATAATTTTTTATAGAAAATTGTTATCAGTGATAATTTTCTTATAAAAAACTCTTATCATGTTTTTGTTAAATCATCATAAGTACTAATTTCCTTATAATAAATTATCATCACTTGTAATTTTCTCACTGAATTAAACATCTTAATTTAGTTTGAAATCTTTAGAAATCAATAAAAACTAATATTTTTATTGCAGTTTTATTACCATAATTTTTTAACTGCCTTCAATTGCCCCAAACAATTTTATTGTCTTTTATTGTTATTTTATTAGTTTCTAATTAATTTGCTTGTAAATTGCCTCTACCCCGATGATCAAACAAAAAACGTCATTATTATCATTAGCATCATTATTAGTATTTAATTTTTTTTTATTAATTTATTAAACACTAAATCGATTTGTCTAATTGATAACTTCAGCTGCTGCTGCTCAATAAAGCGATTGCATGTGTTAATTAAATGACGCCATATTAATAAAAAGAGACTTTAAACTCTTTAATCTCATTATTATTATCGTCAGCATCATTAGCTCTTGTTTTTTGATTATCATTAGGAATAATTAACACGATTTTTCTGCTGCAGTTTCGTTTTGTTTTTAGTTAATCGTACGTGGCCGACACGTGTTCATTTAAATTGTTTTTGTACAATTCGTTTTTAAACAACGACAACAACAATGTTTATGTTGTACAAACACACGAGTAGCAATAAAAAACGAACAATGATTTTGCTCATCAATTGAGAATCAATAGAGATTATAATGAAGAATTAAAACGTATATAAAACGGTGATGGTAAAAGTGGGCAAAAGGGGAGTTTGGGTTGTTTTTAAAAGCAGAAAAGGGATTTTATTTAAAGAAAAATTATCACTAATACAAAATTTCAATAGATAAGTTATCACTGAAGTAAAAAATACCCTAAAATATATTTTCACAGATGATAATTTCTCATAGAAAAATTATCACTGATGAGAATTTCCCAAACACAAATTATCACTGAGACAATTTGTAATAAAAAAATCACTGATTAAAATTGTCTAGAGACAAATTATTATTGAATACAATTCCCTGTAGAAATATTATCTATTAAGACAATTTTTAAAGGAAATTATCACTGATAATCGTTTTCTATATGAAGAATTGTTACTGATGATATTTTTCTATTGAAAAATTATCTCTGATGATATTTTTTATAGAAAAATTATGACTGATGATATTTTTCTTTAAAAAAGTTATCACTGATGATATTTTTCTATAGAAGAACTATCACTGAGGATATTTTTCTTCAGAAAAATTATCACTGACGATATTTTTCTATAGAAAAATTATCACTGATGATTTTTTTAAACAGAAAAATGATCATTGATGATATTTTTCTATTGAACAATTATGACTAAGGATATTTTTTAATAGAAAAATTATCACTGATAATAGTTTTTTGTTAAAAAAATATAACTGATAAAATTTTTTACTGGAAAAATTATCACTGATTATAATTTTCTAAAGGAAAATTATCATTGATAATATTTTTCTATAAAAAAATTATTACTAATAATATTTTTCTATAAAAAATTAATATCTGATTTATTTTTTTATAGAAAAATAATCACTGATGATAGTTTTCTTTAGAAAAATTATCGCTGATGATATTTTTATAGAAAAATTATAACTGATGATATTTTTCAATAGAAAAATTATCACTGATGATATATTTCTATAGAAAAATTATCACTGATGATATTTTTCTATAGAAAAATTATCACTGATGATATTTTTCTATAGAAACATTATCAATGATGATATTTTTTTATAGAAAAATTATCACTGATTACATTTTTCTACAGAAAAATTATGACTGATGATATTTTTCTATAGAAACATTATCACTGATGATATTTTTGTATAGAAAAATTATCACAGATGCCATTATTCTAGAGAAAAATTATGACTGAAAAAATTTTTCTTTAAAACAATTATCACTGATGATATTTATCTTTAGAAAAATAATAACTGATAATGTTTTTCTATAGAGAAATTATCACTGATAATATTTGTCTGTAGAAAAATTGATGTTTTTGTATACAAAAATTTGTATACAAAAATTATAAAAATTATTATAATGATTTTTTCCTACAAAAAGTATCACTGATGATATTTTCCTATCATCGGTAATATTTTAGCGATGATATTTTTTATACAGAAAAATTATTACCGATGATATTTTTATACAGAAAAATTATCACTGATAATATTTTTTAATAGAAAATTTATCACTGAATATATTTTTCTTTAGCAAAATTTTCACTGATGATATTTTTCTATAGAAAAATTAACACTAAAGATATTTTTCTTTTGAAAAATTATATATGATATTTCTCTTTAGAAAAATTATCACTGATGATATTTTTCTATAGAAAATTTATCACAGATAATATTTTTCTTTAGTAAAATTTTCAGTGATGATACTTTTGTATAGAAAACTTATCACTAAAGATATTTTTTTTTTTGAAAAATTATATATGATAATATTTTTCTAGAAAAATTATCACTGATGATATTTTTCTACAGAAAAAATTATCACTGATGATATTTTTCTATAGAAAAATTATCACTGATGGTACTTTTTTAAAGAAAAATTATCACTACTGATACGTTTTTAAAGAAAAATTATTACTGATGATATTTTTATATAGAACAAATATCACTGATAATATTTTTTATAGAAAAATGATCACTGATAATATTTTTCTATAGAAAAATTATTACAGATGATATTTCTCTACAGGAAAATTATTACTGGCGATATTTTTCAACAGAAAAATTATCCCTGATGATCTTTTTTTATTCAAATTGACTTTAGAAAATTGAACCCAACATAATCCTTCAATATTGCGCTTCATTTATGTATAAACAAAAAATTTCTGAAAAAATAGTTTTAATACCCAATTCAATTAAAAATTTATTACAATTTCTGATTTCATAAAAAAACTTTTTTATAATTTAATTTATATCCCACATCACGTTTCCTTCTCTTTTTTGTTGTTTTGTTTCAAATACTCTGACAGCGTCTGTCTGTCATTTAGTATAAAAAAATATTAAAATTTTTTATCTTCCCGTTTTCAATATTTGATTGATTCATAGAAATTTTTATGTGCAACAATTTTTTTTCATTCATTTTCTTTGTTCCATTTGAAAAACAATGAAAATTTGCATAAATGTAAATTAAAAAAAAAAAAATGAACGGAAATTTTGTTTTTC
Source organism: Stomorhina lunata (assembly GCA_933228675.1). Classification (NCBI taxonomy): domain Eukaryota; kingdom Metazoa; phylum Arthropoda; class Insecta; order Diptera; family Rhiniidae; genus Stomorhina; species Stomorhina lunata. The sequence continues at coordinate 122,121,925 of OW121742.1, read as the reverse complement.
ATAAATTTCCTCGGCCATAGAAATTCAACAAAATGAAATTGTTGAAAAATTTGAAATATTTGCAAAAGTCATGATTTCTGTGATGTTTTTATCAGATAATTTATTGTTGCAAAAATGGAAAGAAAAAAATAACGGATAAAATTATTAAAATCAAATTTAAATTAAATAATAGTAAAAATAACCATAAAATTGTAAATATTTTTTTGGTTGGGTAATAAATTTTAAATATTTTTTGTTCAGAATTTTAAAGCTTTAGGATGGATTTGATTTAAGCTAATAAATAACAATTTAATTATTTAAAATTAGTCACATTTTCATTAGTGATACGAAACTATCATCAGTGATAATTTTTTTATAGAAAAAAGTCATCATTGATGAATTCTCTATAAAAAATATCACTAGTGATACTTTTTCTTTAGAAAATTTTTCTTTAGTAAAAATTTTCATAAGTGACCATTTTCTTATTGAAAATGATGACAAGCGATAATTCTATAGAAAATAATCATCAGTGATGATATTTCTATAAAAAATATCATTAGTGAGAATTTTTCTCTACAAAATTATCGTCAGTGATAATTTTTTGTATAGAAAATTCTCACCAGTGAGAATTTTTCTATAGAAAATTATTATCAATGATAATTTTTCTATAGAAAATTACCATCAATGATAATTTTTCTATAGATAATTATCATCAATGATAATTTTTCTATGAACATTTTTTTGTAGAAAATTATCATCAACGATAATTTTTCTATAGAAAATTATTATCAATGGTAATTTTTCTTTAGAAAATTATCATAGAAATTTATCATCAATAATAATTTTTCTATAGAAAATTATCATCAATGATAATTTTTCTATAGAAAATTATCATCAATGATAGTTTTTATATCTCAAAATATCATCAATGACAAGTTTTCGATAGAAAATTATCATTAATGATAATTTTTTGATAGAAAATTATCATCAACGATCATTTCTCTATAGAAAATTATCATCAATGATAATTTTTCTATAGAAAATTATCATCAATGATAATTTTTCTATAGAAAATTATCATCAATGATAAATTGTCTATAGAAAAGTATCATCAATGATAATTTTTCTATAGCAAACTATCATCAATGATAATTTTTCTATAGAAAATTATCATCAATGATAAATTTTCTATAGAAAACTATCATCAATGTTAATTTCTCTATAGAAAATGATCATCAACGATAGTTTTTTGTAAAAAATTATCATGAATGATAATTTTTATATAGAAAATTATCACGAATGATAATTTTTCTAAAGAAAAATATAATCAATTATAATTTTTTTATAGAAAATTTTCATCAATAATAATTTTTCTCTAGAAAATTATCATCAATGATAACTTTTCTATAGAAAAATATCATCAATGATAATTTTTCTGTACAAAATTATCATCAATGATAATTTCTCTTTACAAAATTATTATCAATGATCATTTTTGTACAGAAAATTCTCATCAATGATAATTTTTCTATAGAAAATTATCATCAATGGTAATTTTTCTATAGAAAATTATCATCAATGATAATTTTTCTATAGAAAATTATCATCAATGATAATTTTTCTATAGAAAATTATCATCAATGATAATTTTTCTATAGAAAATTATCATCAATGATAGTTTTTATATCTCAAAATATCATCAGTGACAAGTTTTCTATAGAAAATTATCATTAATGATAATTTTTCTATAGAAAATTATCATCAACGATCATTTCTCTGTGGAAAATTATCATCAATGATAATTTTTCTATAGAAAATTATCATCAATGATAATTTTTCTATAGAAAATTATCATCAATGATAATTTTTCTATAGAAAATTATCATCAATGATAAATTTGCTACAGAAAACTATCATCAATGATAATTTTTCTATAGAAAATTATCATCAATGATAATTTGTCTATAGAAAGTTATCATCAATGATCATTTTTGTATAGAAAATTATCATCAATGGTCATTTTTCTATAGAAAATTATTATCAGTGATAATTTTTTTAAAGAAAATTATAATCAATGATAATTTTTCTGTAGAAAATTATAATCAATGATAATTTTTCTATAGAAAATTATCATCAATGATGATTTTTCTATAGAAAGTTATCATCTATGATACTTTTTCTATAGAAAATTATCATCTATGATAATTTTTCTATAGAAAATTATCATCAGTGATCATTTTTCGATAGAAAATTAGCATCAATGATATTTTTTCTTAAGAAAATTATCATCAGTAATAATTTTTCTATAGAAAATTGTCATTAATGATAATTTTTCTATAGAAAATTATCGTAAATAATAATTTTTCTATAGAAAATTATCATCAGTGATAATTTTTCTATTTAAAATTGTCATCAATGATATTTGTTCTATAAAAAATTATCATCAATGAAAATTTTTCTATGGAAAATTATCATCAATGATAATGTTTCTATAGAAAATTATCATAAATAATAATTTTTCTATAGAAAATTATCATCAAGGATAATTTTTCTATAGAAAATTATCAGCAATGATAATTTTTCTATAGAAATTTTGCTTTAATTTTTTTATATTAAAAACTAAGTAGGAAATAATCAACTCAACACTTCAACTGCTTCCGGTTCTCTGTTCTTGGGTTCATTTGTTGCTTTTTAGAAAATTTTTTAAAAATTCTATTTAAAGCAAATTCAGTTGCCTTCTGATGCTTAACACCACTTTATGACTTTTTTAACAGCTAAACAGCCTTTTTCCGCTTATTTTCGAATTCTAAAGCCTTAAAGATTTTTTATATATATATATTTTTTTTTTTTGTAATTTCACGTATATCCATCATTTTAGTTTTATGTTTAATGTGTTTTAATGACAGCTTAATGGTTGTGTCAATAAATAGAAAAATGCATTAAAAATTTGTTCCGTCTACTAAAAACTCAATACCAAAAAAAATTCAGTCAGTTTTTTTTTCTGTGTTTATTTATTAAACTATTAAACAAATAAAACTGAACTAAATACGAATAGAAATAGGAATTGGAATGAATATTTTATGTTTTTGACTATAATGAGAACTCAAATATAAAATGTAAATTATACTTTTGGCTGATGGTAAAATATATAAAAGGGTATACAAATATTATCATTATCATGCATTTACTGAAATATAAGAAAAACAAATATTAAACATGAGATTCTATAATTTAGGCGCTATTTCTAGAGGTAGGAAAGACAGACAGACATAGGCACGGACAGACAGACACACGCTTTTGCTTGCATTTACTTTTCAATTTTACTCATTTTACATTTCAAATATTTATTTTGTGCATTTAAAATATAAAAAAAAATTGTTTTATTTTCTTATAAATTTAGATTTTCCCTTTAGTTTTTTCTGGTACCAGCAAAAAATTAGTCATAATTAAACATAAATGTCAAAATTATGACAGTTTTAATGAAATTTTTAAATGTTGAACAGAAAATTCTATTTACACTCGTTCTGTTTACACTGTAAACTCGAAAACATTTACTCCAAAACCATGACATTTTTGAACTAGAAAACAAAACTTGAGATTTTAGGGGAGAAATGAAATTAAAATTATGTAAAATTGTCATCAGTGATAATTTTTTTAAAGAAAATTATCATTAAAGCTAATTTTGTTAAAAAAAAATTATTAGCAGTGATAGTTTTCTAAGAGCAAATTATCATAAGTGATAATTTGTTTATGAAAAACTTGCATACATGATAATTTTTCATTATAGAAAATTATCATCACTGATAATTTTTTTATAAAAAATTATTATCAGTGATAATTTTCTTATAGAAAATTATCATCAGTTATAATTTTCTTGAAGAAAATTATCATCCGTTATAATTTTCTTATAGAAAATTATCATCAGTGATAATTTTCTTACAGAGATAATCATCAATGATAATTTTCTTATGAAGAATATAATCATATTTAATTTTCTTATAGAATCATCAGTGATAATTTTCTTATAGAAAATTATTATCAGTGATAATTTTCTTATAGAAAATTATCATAAGTGATTATTTTTGATATAAAATTATCATCAGTGATAACTTTTTATAGAAAATTATCATCAGTTATAATTTTGTTATTGAAAATTATCATCAGTGATATTTTTCTTATAGAAAATTATCATCAGTGATAATATTTTAATAGAAAATTATCATCAGTGATAATTTTCTAATAGAAAATTATCGCCAGTGTTTACATTCTTAGAGAAATTGTCATCAGCAATAATTTTCTAATAGAAAATTATCACCAGTGTTTACATTCTTAGAGAAAATTGTCACCAGCAATAATTTTCTAATAGAAAATTTTCACCAGTGTGAACATTCATAGGGAAAATTGTCATCAGTGATAATTTTTTTATAGAAAATGCTCATCATTTATAATTTTTTTATAGAAAATTATCTTCAGTGATAATTTTCTTATTTCAAATTAAAAATTTTCCTATAGAAAATTATCATCAGTGATTATTTTTTTATAGAAAATTATCGTCAGTTATATTTTTCAGTGACCATTTTCTTATAGAAAGTTAACATCAGTGCCAATTTTCTTGTAGCAAATTATCATTAGTGATAATTTTTTTTTAGAAAATTATCATGAGTGATAATTTTCTTTTAGAAAATTATCATGAGTGATAATTTTCTTTTAGAAAATTATCATCAGTGATAATTTTCTTTTAGAAAATTATCATCAGTGATAATTTTCTTTTAGAAAATTATCATCAGTGATAATTTTCTTTTAAAAAGTTATCATCAGTAAATTATCACTGTATAGAATATTATCATCAGTGATGATTTTTTTATAGAAAATTATCATCAATGATAATTTTGTTATAGAAAATTATCATCAGTGATAATTTTCTTTTAGAAAATAATTATCAGTGAAAATTTTCTTTTAAAAAATTATCATCAGTGATAATTTTCTTATAGAAAATTATCATCAGAGATAATTTTCTTATAAAAATTATTATCAGAGATAATTTTTTTATAAAAATTATCATCAGTGATAATTTTCTTATAAAAAATTATAATCAGTGATAATTTTCTTATAGAAAATTGTCAACAGTAATAATTTTCTTTAGAAAATTATCATATTAACAGTAATAACTTTCTAATAAAAAATTACTTCCAGTGATAATTTTTTTATAGACAAATATCATTCGTGATAATTTTAGTAATTATCATCACTGACAATTTGTAAATAGAAATAATAGAATGTATCATGATTGATAATTTCCTAATAGATAATTTCCATCAGTTATAAATTTCTATAGAAAATTATAATCAGTGATAATTTTCTTATAAAAAATCATCAGGGATAAATTTCTGATAGAAAACTATCAAGAGTGTTAATTTTCGTATAGGAAATTATTATCACTGATAATTTTCTAATAGAAAATTATCATCAGTAATAATTTTATAATAAAAAATTACATTCTAATATAAACACAACGAGAGTAATAATGATTAATTACAAATTTTCTTTGATCTCAAAATCATTAGGCATGAGCTAAAATTTCCAATAAAAAACATAAACTTGAGAACTTACAGAAAAAGTGCTTGTATAGGATAGTCCATAAAAAATGCACAGATTGGCTTAATTAAAATATTCTCTTAGAGCCAACTTCTTCACACTCTAGCAAATCTAATGAAATCAAATAAAAATCTAATTTATTTACCACTAATAAATTATAAATATTTAAAATAATGATTTATGTCGGCATTAAGAAGATAACTAGGAAAGACAGACAGATGAATGGACCGGCCGACGGAGGGACGGACAGATAGACTCCCCAGCAAACATAGCATCAAACCCATACGACTTTAACTTCTTCCTCTCAAACAGAAATAAATGATTTTTATCAATCACCATATAAATTTCACAAAAAAACTTTTCCCAGCTTTTCAACACATTGTTAGGAAAAATCTTACCAATTCCAGCCAGCGTGAAAATATAAAAGAAGCTGATAAATCAATTGCTTCAGAAATCAAAGAGTAAATGTTAAATGAAGTGTAAAGAATGAATGTAATGAATGAATGCCATACAAAAAAGAAAAAAAATTAATGGTAAAAAGGGAAAATGAAATAAAATAAAAATTATGATTAAATACAAAAAGTTTTTTTCTATCCCAATTTTTTAATGAGAAAATTTTTTTTGATTTAGTTTCAAAGCGTAAAATTTTTTCAGGCGCCACTGGCAGTGAAAAATTTGGAATCTAAAGTAAATATTATACGATGAAAGATTGATCGGAAAGGACAGATAGAAACCTGATTGCAAAATTTTGGAAAATCAATCAAACCCATATCAATCAAGATAAAATAAAATTTAAACAAAATTGTTCCAGGAAAAAATAATCACATAGTTTCTTATTTTAATTCTGTGATAGAATTAGTTCTAGAAATTTAATAAAATTTTCTGTAGAAAAAATATCATTTGAGAAAAATATCACTCATTCTGATTTTTAATCCAAAAGTATTACTAACGATATTTTTCTTTTAGAAAACTATCGCTGATGAAATTTTCTAAAAAAAATGATCGAATATATAGTCGAGGCTATAGTCGAGTCTACAATCGAGTCTATAGTCGAGTATATAGTCGAGTCTATAGTCGAGTCTATAGTCGAATTTATAGTCTAGTATATAGTAGAGTATATAGTCGAGTCTATAGTCGGACATATAGTCGAGTTTATAGTTGATTCTGTAGTCGAGTCTATAGTCGAGTCTATAGTCGAGTCTATAGTCGAGTATATAGTCGAGTCTATAGTCGAGTATATAGTCGAGTCTATAGTCGAGTATATAGTCGAGTCTATAGTCGAGTGTATAGTCGAGTCTATAGTCGAGTATATAGTCGAGTCCATAGTCGAGTATATAGTCGAGTCTATAGTCGACTGTATATTCGAGTCTATAGGCGAGCCTCTATATAGTAGAGTCTATAGTAGAGTCTATAGTAGAGTCTATAGTCGAGTCTATAGTCGAGTATACAGTCGAGTCTATAGTAGTTTATATAGTCGAGTAAATAGTCGAATATATAGTCAAATCTATAGTCGAGTATGTAGATGAGTCTATAGCCGGGTATATAGTCGAGTCTATAGTCGAGTCTATAGTCGAGTCTATAGTCGAGTATATAGTAGTGTCTATAGTCGAGTATATAGTCGAGTCTATAGTCGAGTATATAGTCGAGTCTATAGTCGAGTATATAGTCGAGTCTATAGTCGAGTATATAGTCGAGTCTATAGTCGAGTCAATAGTCGAGTATACAGTCGAGTCTATAGTCGAGTATATAGTCGATTCTATAGTCGGGTATATAGTCGAGTCTATAGTCGAGTATATAGTCGAGTCTATAGTCGAGTATATAGTCGAGTCTATAGTCGTTTATATAGTCGAGTCTATAGTCGAGTCTATAGTCGAGTATATAGTCGAGTCTATAGTCGAGTATATAGTCGATTCTATAGTCGAGTATATAGTCGAGTCTATAGTCGACTATATATTCGAGTCTATAGTCGACTATATATTCGAGTCTATAGTCGACTATATATTCGAGTCTATAGTCCAGTATATAGTCGAGCTTCTATATAGTCGAGTCCATAGTCGAGTCTATAGTCGAGTATACAGTCCAGTGTATAGTCGAGACTATAATCGTGTATATAGTCGAGTCTATAGTCGAGTAAATAGTCGAATATATAGTCTAGTCTATAGTCGAGTATTTAATAGAGTCAATAGTCGGATATGTAGTCGAGTCTATAGTCGAGTATATAGTCGAGTCTATAGTCGAGCCTCTATATAGTAGAGTCTATAGTTGAGTATACAGTCGAGTCTATAGTCGAGACTATAATCGTGTATATAGTCGAGTCTATAGTCGAGTAAATAGTCGAATATATAGTCGAGTATATAGTCTAGTCTATAGTCGAGTATTTAATAGAGTCAATAGTCGGGTATGTAGTCGAGTCTATAGTCGAGTATATAGTCGAGTCTATAGCCGGCTATATAGTCGAGTCTATAGTCGAGTATATAAACGAGTCTATAGCCGGGTATATAGTCGAGTCTATAGTCGAGTATATAGTCGAGTCTATAGTCGAGTATATAGTCGAGTCTATAGTCGAGTATATAGTTGAGTCTATAGTCTAGTATATAGTCGAGTCTATAGTCGAGTATATAGTCGAGTCTATAGGCGAGTATATAGTCGAGTCTATAGTCGAGTATATAGTCGATTCTGAAGTCGAGTATATAGTCGATTTTGTAGTCGAGTATATAGTCGAGTATTTAATAGTCTTTAGTCGAGTATGTAGTCTAGTCTATAGTCGAGTATATAGTCGAGCATATAGTCCGGTATATAGTCGAGTATATAGTCAAGTATATAGTCGAGTCTATACTCGAGTCTATAGTCGAGTATATAGTAGTGTCTATAGTCGAGTATATAGTCGAGTATAAAGTCAAGTCTATAGTCGAGTCTATAGTCGAGTATAAAGTCGAGTATATAGTCGAGTATATAGTCGAGTCTATAGTTGAGTATATAGTCGAGTATATATTCCAGTCTGTAGTCGAGTATACAGTCGAGCATATAGTCGAGTCTATAGTCGAGTATAGAGTCAAGTCTGTAGTTGAGTATATAGTCGAGTCTATAGTCTAGTATAAAGTCGAGTCTATACTAGAGTGTATAGTCGAGTCTATAGTTATGTATATAGTTAAGTCTATAGTCGAATATATATTCGAGTCTATAGTCGAGTATATAGTCGTGAATATACTCGAGTATATAGTCGATTATATAGTCGAGTCTATAGTCGAGTATATAGTCAAGTCTATAGTGGAGTATATAGTCGAGTATAAAGTAGAGTATATAGTAGAGTTAATATTCGAGTATAAAGTCGAGTATATAGCCGAGTATATACTCGAGTATATAGTCGAGTCTTTAATCGAGTCTATAGTCGAGTCTGTATTATATAGTCTATAATAATGTTCTGTTTCCTTGCCTGGTTCTTCAATAAATCTTTACCACTTATTATCTTTTACCTAAACGACTTTTTAAACTTTTTTTGAAAATTCCAAAAAAAATCAAAAACCATTGCCTACTTTAAGGCTTTATTTTAATTATAATTAAGAGACTACTTTGGGGGATTATGATAATATATATTAAAAACAAACTAAATAATATGTATTTCATACTTAAATCATATAATTTCTTAATATCCCACAATTTAGGCAAAAACAGCAAGAATCTGAGGCTCTCCCTCTGTCTCGCTGGCTTTCAATTTTTCTAGATTAATTACCTAAATGTATACTATGCTTTTGAACATTAAAACCAATTTATATAACACGCTATATAAAAGCCACCACTGCCATCATTACCCAATACGACCACATGATATTTAAAGAAGAAAATTATATATATAGAAATATATAACAAACTGATACACATACAAATTTAGACGATACGATACACCCGCAACTTAAAAGCAATTTATATAATTTCTTCTTTAGACCTAGCGCAAGCAAATAACAACAGCAACTAAAAGGACTTTTGCGTCCTTATGAGGGTTTCTGTGTGTGTGTTAGTGTTTGTTTAAATATAAGTATGTATTTGTTTTTGGTGGCTGGCATCTAATGTGTCTAATTTTTCCTTGTCAAAAATGTCATTAATCTTATAAATGCTAGAACATAAAAGGGAACAACTGAAAGCTTTGCCGATATAAAACAGGGCCTTGAGAGTTTATTTTTAGAATTTATTTTCAAAACTAAAGCCAATGTTTAGGTTATTCTTATTTTTTTGGGATTCAAGGCACCCTGTTAAGCAAGCGGAGTGAGAGTCCTTTATATCCTGCGTTTTCGAAGTGCGTGTAGTAAAATAATGTAACAAATAGCACGGAAATTGTTTTATGGCAGATACATTAATGTTTTAGCTATACAAATGTATGTTTTATACAGACATACATAAATTCAAGGTAGTCAAATGGAGTTGATATTTTACCTTTATGGAATAACATTAAGGAAATGTCTCCAAAAAAATACAACATTTAAGCTACAACATTTAAGCTAAAGGTAATACATCAAGGAGTCAGCCTAAAGCTAATGCTGGGATTTAGAAGAACATTAACCGAAAACAGGACAAGTATTGGCTTCTGCAAAAAGAATAAATCATGAAAATTTAGTTAGTTTGTTTCCTTTATTACTTGTCACTCTATTCGTCTGCAATAAAGCAATTTTATGTGCCCAAATATAAAATTTATGTGTTTCCCTTAGACCTTGAATAATATTTTTTTAGGCTCTACCATAAAATTGCTTTGGAAATTGTTGTGTAAATAGTTTTAAAATAATTTACAACAAAAGTTTTTAATAGTAAAATTTAATTATTTATGTAAATGAATTATTAATTCAAAATTTTGAAAAGAAATTTTAAATAGGGGAACAATTTTAATGAAAAGCAAAGATTTTATTATAAGATATTTAAAGGAAACATTTAAAGAGGTTCCTTTCAAATTTTATATAACACAAAAAAATTAACCACTTTCGAAAAAATATTTTTAGAAAACGTTTCTATAAAAAAATTTTTGAGGAAAGAATTTTCTATAGAAAAATTTTTGATAAAAAATTTTCTATAGAAAAATTTTTGATAAAAAAAATGTTCTAAAGAAAAATTTTTGATGAAAAAAATTTTCTATAGAAAAATTTTTGATAAAAAAATTTTCTATAGAAAAATTTTTGATAAAAAAATTTTTGATAAAAAATTTTCTATAGAAACATTTTTGATAAAAAAACTTTCTAAGAAAAATTTTTGATAAAAAAATTTTCTACAGAAAAATTTTTGATAAAAAAATAAAAAAAATTTTTATAGAAAAAATTTCTATAGAAAAATTTTGATGAAAAAAATTTTCTATAGAAAAATTTTTGAAAAAAAAAATTTCTATAGAAAAGTTTTTGATAAAAAAATTTTCTATCGAAAATTTTTTGATAAAAAAATTTTCTATCGAAAATTTTTTGATAAAAAAATTTTCTATAGAAAATTTTTTGATAAAAAAATTTTTTCTAGAAAAATGTTTGATAAAATAATTTTCTATAGAAAAATTTTTGATAAAAAAATGTTCTAAAGAAAAATTTTTGATGAAAAAAATTTTCTATAGAAATATTTTTGATGAAAAAATTTTCTATAGAAAACGTTAGAAATTTTTGACAAAAGATTTTTTATAGAAACCATTTTGATGAAAAAATTTTCTATAGAAAAATTTTTTAATAACAAAATTTTCTACAGAAAAATTTTTGATAAGAAAATTTTCTATAGAAAAATTATAAAAAAATTTTCTATAGAAAATTTTGTGATACAAAAAGTTTTTATAGAAAAATTTTTGAAAAAAAAATTTCTATAGAAAAGTTTTTGATAAAAAAATTTTCTATCGAAAATTTTTTGATAAAAAAATTTTCTATAGAAAAATTTTTGATAAAAAATTTTCTATGGAAAAATGTTTATAAAATAATTTTCTATAGAAAAAGTTTTGATAAAAAAATGTTCTAAAGAAAAATTTTTGATGAAAAAAAATTTCTATAGAAATATTGTTGATGAAAAAATTTTCTATAGAAAACGTTAGAAATTTTTGATAAAAAACTTTTTATTAAAAATTTTCTATAGAAAAATTTTTGATAAAAATTTTCTATTGAAAAATTTTTGATGAAAACATTAGAAATTTTTGATAAAAAAATTTTTTATAGAAAAAATTTTCTACAGAAAAATTTTTCGATAATAAATTTTCTATAGAAAAATTTTTGATAAAAAAATTTTCTATAGAAAAATTTTTGATAAACAAATTTTCTATAGAAACATTTTTGATAAAAAATTTTCTAAGAAAAATTTTTGATAAAAAAATTTTCTATAGTAAATTTATGATAAAAAATTTTTGTTAAATATTTTTCTATAAAAAATTTTTGATAATAAAATTTTCTATCGAAGAATTTTTGATGACAAACATTTTTTATAGAATAATTTTTGATAAAAAAGATTTTCTATAGAAAAATTTTTGATAAAAAATGTTCTATGGAAAAATTTTTGATGAAAAAATGTTCTAAAAAAAAACGTTTGATGAAAAAAATTTTCTATAGAAATATTTTTGATGAACAAATTTTCTATAGAAAACGTTAGAAATTTTTGACAACAAATTTTTTATAGAAAACATTTTGATGAAAAAATTTTCTATAGAAAAATTTTTTAATAACAAAATTTTCTATAGAAAAATTTTTGATAAGAAAATTTTCTATAGAAAAATTGTAAAAAAATTTTCTATAGAAAATTTTGTGATACAAAAAGTTTTTATAGAAAAATTTTTGAAAAAACAAATTTCTATAGAAAAGTTTTTGATAAAAATTTTCTATAGAAAAATTTTTAATAAAAATTTTCTATAGAAAAAAATTTTCTATAGAAAATTTTGTGATACAAAAAGTTTTTATAGAAAAATTTTTGAAAAAAAAATTTCTATAGAAAAGTTTTTGATAAAAAAATTTTCTATCGAAAATTTTTTGATAAAAAAAATTTCTATAGAAAAATTTTTGATAAAAAATTTTCTAGAGAAAAATGTTTATAAAATAATTTTCTATAGAAAAATTTTTGATAAAAAAATGTTCTAAAGAAAAATTTTTGATGAAAAAAATTTTCTATAGAAATATTTTTGATGAAAAAATTTTCTATAGAAAACGTTAGAAATTTTTGATAAAAAACTTTTTATAGAAAAGATTTTGATGAAAAAATTTTCTATAGAAAAATTTTTTGATAAAAAAATTTTCTATAGAAAAATTTTTGATAAAAAAATATTCTATAGAAAAATTTTTCTATAGAAAAATTTTTAATGAAAAAATGTTTTATAGAAAAATTTTTGATAAAAAATTGTTCTATAGAAAAATTTTTGACAACAATATTTAAAAAAAATGGAGTAGAAAATTTTTTATTTTTTTAACGTTAAACATATTGAAAAAAAAAAAATTATTTTAGTTAAAAGTATATAAAACGGTCAGTTATATACAAACTTTAATTTCTACACAATTTTACCCAAACTTGAGTGATTGATTTAATTTTATATTCCATTAAGGAAATTCCTTTATACTACATTATTTAAATTGCCTTAAAGCCAATTTGTTGAATTACTTAATTTCCATATTTAACAATAAATTATAAAAAAAAAATTCCTTTAAACAATTAAAAGGGGTGTTTTCCGCTAACAAATCTATAACTTATACCCCCTTTCCCCCCTTTTCTGTATTAGTAAATAGTCTTATCCATACTTGTCTCGCAATCTACTTTTAATTTATTATAATTTAAATTCGTTGTGCGCGACTTTAGAGCTTTTGGGAATTAAGAAAACAAAAAACTTCACACAAGCGGCAAACGCCACATTATTAGGACTCAAAGTGCCGGCATTACTCTACAGCCTTATTGGTTTCTCGAACTTCAAAACCTAGAGTATGGCTGACGATGTTCGTTGGAAAGTTTATTAATGTTATTTTGTTGTAATGGCGTAATTAGCATAAATTATAATTTTATTATTAATGTTTTAGTAGTACAACAAACCAGTCCAGAGCCTAATGGTGGCCAATTCATAAATGGCCAGTAATAAAGTCGGGGTATTAGTGTTAGATAGATATTAATTTAAAAAAATATTATTATTAATAATTTATTTAAATTGAACAAACTGTCGGTGGTTTTTGTTTGCATTTAAAGGCAAATGCTTTAAAAGGTGTTGAGGAAATTTTAATATTTTAACAGTTATAATTAAGAGATAACAATTTTTTTGTTAATAAATGTATATAAAAAGGGATTTTTATGGTGAGAAAACACCTAAAACTAGGCAGCAATAAAGAAGCCTAAAAGTAGGCAACATAAATTTGTTGATAAGGGTTTATTCAAATTAGGCAAAACTGAACTCGCAAAAAACTGGAACTAAAAATGAAAAAAGAGTATTTATGCTGAAAAATACCTTAAAATAGGCAACATAAAATACAACAACAAAGCCTAAAAATATGCAATATAAGCAAATTGATAAAGTTTTGTTTAAACTAAGGCTCTCGCTTATTTTTCTATAGAAAACTAAGGCTCTCGCTTACTTTTCTATAGAAAACTATTCTATAGAAAACTAAGGCTCTCGCTTACTTTTCTATAGAAAACTAAGGCTCTCGCTTACTTTTCTATAGAAAACTAAGGCTCTCGCTTACTTTTCTATAGAAACCTAAGGCTCTCGCTTACTTTTCTATAGAAACCTAAGGCTCTCGCTTACTTTTCTATAGAAAACTAAGGCTCTCGTTTACTTTTCTATAGAAAACTAAGGGTCTCGCTTAATTTTCTATAGAAAACTAAGGCTCTCGCTTACTTTTCTATAGAAAACTAAGGCTCTCGCTTACTTTTCTATAGAAAACTAAGGCTCTCGCTTACTTTTCTATAGAAAACTAAGGCTCTCGCTTACTTTTCTATAGAAAACTAAGGCTCTCGCTTACTTTTCTATAGAAAACTAAGGCTCTCGCTTACTTTTCTATAGAAAACTAAGGCTCTCGCTTACTTTTCTATAGAAAACTAAGGCTCTCGCTTACTTTTCTATAGAAAACTAAGGCTCTCGCTTACTTTTCTATAGAAAACTAAGGCTCTCGCTTACTTTTCTATAGAAAACTAAGGCTCTCGCTTACTTTTCTATAGAAAACTAAGGCTCTCGCTTACTTTTCTATAGAAAACTAAGGCTCCCGCTTACTTTTCTATAGAAAACTAAGGCTCCCGCTTACTTTTCTATAGAAAACTAAGGCTCTCGCTTACTTTTCTATAGAAAACTAAGGCTCTCGCTTACTTTTCTATAGAAAACTAAGGCTCTCGCTTACTTTTCTATAGAAAACTAAGGCTCTCGCTTACTTTCCTATAGAAAACTAAGGCTCTCGCTTACTTTTCTATAGAAAACTAAGGCTCTCGCTTACTTTTCTATAGAAAACTAAGGCTCTCGCTTACTTTTCTATAGAAAACTAAAGCTCTCGCTTACTTCTCTATAGAAAACTAAAGCTCTCGCTTACTTTTCTATGGAAAACTAAGGCTCTCGCTTACTTTTCTATAGAAAACTAAAGCTCTTGCTTACTTTTCTAGTTTCGAGTTTCGGGAACTTGTTCCCGAAACTCGAATTTTCATGCGCAACACCCGTTTTTCTGTTAGAGCTCATCCCTTCGTGGTCGATTGGATAGTAGACCGAACAACGCATTACAGAGAAAATTCGTTCTTCAGCCGTACTGTTCGTATGTGGAATTTACTTCCCGCAGAAGTTTTCCCTTCCACTTACAATATAGGAAAATTCAAATCAAATGTCCACAAACGCTACTCCTTCTATCCTCCTTCCCATAACCTATTTTCCTAGTTCCAACACAATGCGTTGCATTAGTAGGGGTCATCCCCTGAGTGCTGGTCCTAAATTAAAAAAAAAAAAAAAAAAAAAAAACTAAGAACTAAGGGTCTCGCTTACTTTTCTATAGAAAACTAAGGCTCTCGCTTACTTTTCTATAGAAAACTAAGGCTCTCGCTTACTTTTCTATAGAAAACTAAGGCTCTCGCTTACTTTTCTATAGAAAACTAAAGCTCTCGCTTACTTTTCTATAGAAAACTAGGGCTCTCGCTTACTTTTCTATAGAAAACTAAGGCTCTCACTTACTTTTATATAGAAAACTAAGGCTCTCGCTTACTTTTCTATAGAAAACTAAGGCACTCGCTTACTTTTCTATCGAAAACTAAGGCTCTCGCTTACTTTTCTATAGAAAACTAAGGCACTCGCTTACTTTTCTTTAGAAACTAAGGTTCTCGCTTACTTTTCTATAGAAATTTAAGGTATTTGGGCAATCACTTACTTTTCTATAGAATACTAAAGCTGACGCTTTCTTTTTTTTAAAACTAAAGCTCTGGCTTGCTTTTCTTTAGAAAACTAAGGCTCTTGCTTACTTTTCTATAGAAAACTAAGGCTCTCGCTTACTTTTGTATAGAACTTTAATGCTCTCGCTTACTTTTCTATAGAAATATAAGGCTTTTCTATAGAAAAATAAGGCTCTCGCTTACTTTTCTATAGAAAACTAAGCCTCTCGCTTATTTTTCTATAGAAAACGAAGGCACTCGCTTACTTTTCTTTAGAAACCAAGGTTCTCGCTTACTTTTCTATAGAAATTTAAGGTTTTCGCTTACTTTTCTATAGCAAACTAAGGCTCTCGCTTACTTTTCTATAGAAAAATTAAGCTATCTCTTACTTTTCCATAGAAAACTAAAGCTCTCGCTTACTTTTTTTTAGAAATTTAAAGCTCTCGCTTACTTTTCTGCAGAAAACTATGGCTGTAGTTTACTTATCTTTAGAAAACTAAGGCAAAATCTGAATTAAAAGTAAACTTTGAAATAACTTAATTTGAAAATGCCTAAAATTATGCTATACATTTTGTTGATTTATTATTTCTATAAATTATTCTTTGCTCTTTTATTGCTTAATAAAAAAAAACTGTAAATTTTGTATTTCGTTTTCGTTTCTTCTAATATAACAAAGTAATTCATATTGTCGTCAACATTTTTTGTTGTTGTTTTTTTTCTTTATTTAACAAATAAAAATTAATCAAGAAAACTTTTCATCACTTTCAATTGACAATTTAAACTTTCAACAAACAATTTTTCTTTTTCAACAAGAAAAATAGCAAGAAATCCTTACCACACTAAACCACCGACAGGAGGACGGACTGATGTTATATTTACATAAACAGACACTTTTTCCTACAAACGAGAGTATAACAAAAAGGACTTGCAAATTTTTAGAAAATCTTCTAACAAGGAAAAACTTAACTTTATCAAAAACTTTAGTTATTTACAAGTTTAAAATTTTACTTTTTTTTGAAAAACTTAAACAAAAAAACAAATATCTAAATAAAAAAACAACAAGATTTAAACTAACAATAAACAAAACAAGGATATTGCGTAAAAGTAAATGAAATGTGGCAACAATGTAGTAAAAAGGCTTGTGAGAGTGTGTGAGTGTTTGTATAAGAATTTGTGTGTGTTTGGGAAAAAACAGGGTCTGAGGGGGCAAAGGGGGGTAATAATAGAAAATTATAAAAAAACACATACAAACACGTTTACAACAACTAGACCAAAAACACTTACATATATAGAAACAAACAGGACTTACTAACACAGGCATACACACTCACATTTTCATACGTTTAAAAGGAAAAACAGTAGACGAAAACCACAACAGCAACAACAAAACACACAAAAAAAAAAACAATCAAAAACAACTACGCAGACGTTATAAACATAAACCAGCGTCAATATACCAACCGACATCGGAGGCAAACAAAACTTGGTAATAGACCATTTCGTTTACGAGCAGAAGACGTAAATACTCGGTAACACAAAATGTTTAAAAACAGTGTAAAGGACCTCTTTTTTTATATCCTTTTTGCCAACATGAGCTGTTTCTTTGTGAAATGAAATAAAATGAGGAAAACTGGTGAAAACACTCACAGACACACAAATACAGACATACAAACAAGCATTTTATTTTTATATAAAATTCAGCAAAAAATAGAAAATAAATAAACAACAAAATTAAATATGTAGAGACAAAGCAAAACAGAAATGTCTCAAGGACTAAAAGGAACCAACAAGCGACAGCTTTCAATTTCTATAAAAAATAAAAGACAGTCCTAGTTTTCTATAGAGAAAAGTAAGCGAAAGCCTTAGTTTTCTATATAGAAAAGTAAGCGAAAGCCTTAGTTTTCTATATAGAAAAGTAAGCGAAAGCCTTAGTTTTCTATATAGAAAAGTAAGCGAAAGCCTTAGTTTTCTATATAGAAAAGTAAGCGAAAGCCTTAGTTTTCTATATAGAAAAGTAAGCGAAAGCCTTAGTTTTCTATATAGAAAAGTAAGCGAAAGCCTTAGTTTTCTATATAGAAAAGTAAGCGAAAGCCTTAGTTTTCTATATAGAAAAGTAAGCGAAAGCCTTAGTTTTCTATATAGAAAAGTAAGCGAAAGCCTTAGTTTTCTATATAGAAAAGTAAGCGAAAGCCTTAGTTTTCTATATAGAAAAGTAAGCGAAAGCCTTAGTTTTCTATATAGAAAAGTAAGCGAAAGCCTTAGTTTTCTATATAGAAAAGTAAGCGAAAGCCTTAGTTTTCTATATAGAAAAGTAAGCGAAAGCCTTAGTTTTCTATATAGAAAAGTAAGCGAAAGCCTTAGTTTTCTATATAGAAAAGTAAGCGAAAGCCTTAGTTTTCTATATAGAAAAGTAAGCGAAAGCCTTAGTTTTCTATATAGAAAAGTAAGCGAAAGCCTTAGTTTTCTATATAGAAAAGTAAGCGAAAGCCTTAGTTTTCTATATAGAAAAGTAAGCGAAAGCCTTAGTTTTCTATATAGAAAAGTAAGCGAAAGCCTTAGTTTTCTATATAGAAAAGTAAGCGAAAGCCTTAGTTTTCTATATAGAAAAGTAAGCGAAAGCCTTAGTTTTCTATATAGAAAAGTAAGCGAAAGCCTTAGTTTTCTATATAGAAAAGTAAGCGAAAGCCTTAGTTTTCTATATAGAAAAGTAAGCGAAAGCCTTAGTTTTCTATATAGAAAAGTAAGCGAAAGCCTTAGTTTTCTATATAGAAAAGTAAGCGAAAGCCTTAGTTTTCTATATAGAAAAGTAAGCGAAAGCCTTAGTTTTCTATATAGAAAAGTAAGCGAAAGCCTTAGTTTTCTATATAGAAAAGTAAGCGAAAGCCTTAGTTTTCTATATAGAAAAGTAAGCGAAAGCCTTAGTTTTCTATATAGAAAAGTAAGCGAAAGCCTTAGTTTTCTATATAGAAAAGTAAGCGAAAGCCTTAGTTTTCTATATAGAAAAGTAAGCGAAAGCCTTAGTTTTCTATATAGAAAAGTAAGCGAAAGCCTTAGTTTTCTATATAGAAAAGTAAGCGAAAGCCTTAGTTTTCTATATAGAAAAGTAAGCGAAAGCCTTAGTTTTCTATATAGAAAAGCAAGCGAAAGCCTTAGTTTTCTATATAGAAAAGTAAGCGAAAGCCTTAGTTTTCTATATAGAAAAGTAAGCGAAAGCCTTAGTTTTCTATATAGAAAAGTAAGCGAAAGCCTTAGTTTTCTATATAGAAAAGTAAGCGAAAGCCTTAGTTTTCTATATAGAAAAGTAAGCGAAAGCCTTAGTTTTCTATATAGAAAAGTAAGCGAAAGCCTTAGTTTTCTATATAGAAAAGTCTTAGTTTTCTGTATAGAAAAGTAAGCGACAAAGCCTTAGTTATCTATAAAGAAAAGTAAGTAATTTTTCTATAGAGAAAAAAAGTTGGTCCCCTTTAACTTGGCCCTCTACCAAAAAGTTTTATTTAAATACAACAGAATAATAACAAACCCACTTAGACAAACCGGTACAACACAAAGCCTTTCTATGACATTTAAAACGTAAAATGTTTTTCAAACACACGACGACAAACTTCAGCAAAACGTAATAGAAAAACAGAAATTGAGGGAAAATAGAAAGAAGCACATACACGCGACTTTCCAGCATAAATGTAAACCAACACACGCACATTTGTCATGAATTTTGTGTAATATATAAAATTGTGTTGCCTATTTATAGGCGTCACATCGTATGTATGAGTATGTGAGTATGTGTTGTTTGTCTCTGAATCGTATGTGATGATATTGTTTATATTTTCCAACGTCTGCATCATCATCAAAAATTGTGGAATATATTATTCTGGGATTCTAGAATATTATTCAATTTTTTTCATATATGTCTAGGATTTATTGTGTATGTATTTATCTCATAAATGTTAAGGAGAGTGTGTGTGTCTGTTTTAAAATGTTAGAGTACATGTTTATATGAAATTTCTTCAAACATGTGATAATGTTTTGGTTTATGCTTGAGTTTCTTTCCTTTTTCTGATTTTGCCCTGCTAATACGTCATTGCGGGCAACAGCTGTAAATGCAACAATGTAGCATATTGTTAGGCGTCATTTAAATTTGTGTATTGCATGATATATGTTAGACATGAGTATAGAATTGTACAAAGTAGCCAGAAGATTTATTGCATTCAGTTATTGTTTGTTTTCCTCTATTCATTTGTTTTTGACCCATGAGTTATAGTATTAAATATTGAATTTTTTTTAGAGCCTATAAGTAGTCTATAGTTTTTCGTAATATAAATTTATTACAATTTTGTGCGATGAAAGAGCCTAAAGGAAAATTAATTACTTCTCTAATTAATTTTTATGCCCTACAGATTAAAACTGAGACTATGATTTACTTTTCTATAGAAAATTAAGGCTCTCGCTTACCTTTCTTTAAAAAACTAAGGCTCTCGCTTACTCTTCTATAGAAAACTAAGGCTCTCGCTTACTTTTCTATAGAAAACTAAGGCTCCCGCTTACTTTTCTATCGAAAACTAAGGCTCTCGCTTGCTTTTCTATAAAAAACTAAGGCTTTCGCTTACTTTTCTATAGAAAACTGAAGCTCTCGTTTACGTTTTTATAGAAAACTAAAGCTCTCTCTTACTTTTCTATAGAAAACTAAGGCTCTCGCTTGCTTTTCTATAGAACTCTAAGGCTCTCGCTTACTTTTGTATAGAAAACTAAGGCTCTCGCTTACTTTTGTATAGAAAACTAAGGCTCTCGCTTACTTTTCTATAGAAAACTAAGGCTGTCGCTTACTTTTCTATAGAAAACTAAGGCTCTCGCTTACTTTTCCATAGAAAACTAAGGCTCTCGCTTACTTTTCCATAGAAAACTAAGGCTCTCGCTTACTTTTCTATAGAAATCTTATGCTGTCGCTTACTTTTCTTTAGAAATGTAAAACTGTAGCCTAATTTTCAAACGTAGGGTGTCTTGTTTTTAGCTCTTTCTAATTATGATTTTTTTTTATCTATAAAAACTAAAGGTTTTATTTATTTTGTGGCATAATTATAGGTCATAAAATATCTAAAGCCTATCCTTAGGCATTTATGTCTTATTTATGTGGAAATTAATTTAACAAATTTTTATAAATAATAAATTTCTGTAGCTTTCAGCATCTTTCAAATTTAATTGCCTGTTTGTATCTGCAAAAATTATTAGAAAAAAAAAATAATTGTTTATAGAAATTTTAATTTATTTTCTTCTTAAAGTATGCTAAAATTTTTCGTAAAATGACTGCCAAAAAGTAGGCTTTAATTTTTGAAACATTTATAAAACAAAGTCTAAGGTTTGTATATTATTAATAAATTCCTTTAGAAATCCCTCTGTTTTTGGTCAATTGAACATTAAAGCGTCAATAAAATTGAGATGTGGGTAAAAAAAAACCTCAAAAGAAAAATTAGTTTTTAAATCTATTCCATTCCCATACCAAAGCAGCCGAAAAAGGACGAATAAACAGTAAAGTAATATAATCAGAAAAAAGGAAGAATTTGAAAATAAGACACGTTCAAACATAAATTGTTCAAAAAAAGAAACCAATAGTCAGGAAAAAAAGCAAATAATCAAAAACGTAATGGAATATAAAATAAGCACACAAAATTCAGAAGTAGACTAGCATTCCCGAAAAAAGGACGAAAACAATTTACAATATTTAAGGATTTGTTTTTTGGTTTTTGGAAAGCAAAGAAAAAAAAAAACAAAACGAGTAAGAAAAATGTTTTTAAATACTATTAAATAAACATTAGATGTTGAAACACGCACCTTTTTCTAATGATTACGCAACATAGAAAAACAAAGTTAAAGAGACAAAAAGTATGCTATGCTTTCTAGTCAAAGAAAATCTAAACAAAAAAAAATTATCTTTTAAAAACAAATAAATGTTCATTTCTAAAAGTAAGCTACAATTTCTATTACTAACTCCCGCCTTAATGATATGCAATACTTTTATTCCAAATTTATTCAGCCTTAATAATATGCGGTATTTTTTTCTCCAAAAGAAACAGAAAAGGTTTTAGTAAATTATTTAATACCGTTTGTAGTGTGAAATTTGTCTATAAATATTTATTTAAAAAAATTGTCAATTTGTTTTTTTCTTCCCAAAACAAAAAGGGTTAAAGGTTACCCTCTCTCTCTCTCCCTTTCTCAACTTTTCTTTGTTGAACTCATTATCTTTTTAAACAACTTCTGCATGTGTTAAATATTAATTGCCTATATTTAGGGGTAGCTTTTTTTGCTGGGTAACTGTTTGACTGACTTTCTAAGTCCCATAAATACAAATTGTTTTCATTATTCTGTCAGAATTATTAATAATGTCAAAATGAGAACTTGCTCTCAGACAAATGTTAAAGGAATTTGTTATATATTTTTGCAAGAAACAGGTTAAATTATTTCTGTCTGTCTCTCATTATTAATAAATTAAAAGTCTTACCTTTTTTTGCTGAATGAATATTAGACGAAGGACTCCTTTTTAGAAGGTTTTTGACAACTGAAATGAATAAGAGAGGAAGAAAAGAGAGTTATTACAACGAATTTATTAAATGTAATTAAAGAGTGTTTAAATAATGATTGCCATGTTATGACAAAACGGATAACATTAAAGCGAATTAAGATTTTACCATTGAAAATTTTCGTTAAAAATCTTTTTCTATAAAAAAATTTTTCTAGAGAAAAATTTTCGCTAAAAAAATTTTTCTAGAGAAAAATTTTCTTTAAAAAAATTTTTCTAGATAAAAATTTTTATTAAAAAAATTTCCGTTAACAGAAATTTCTAGAGAAAAACTTTCGTTAAAAAAATTTCTAGAGAAAAATTTTCGTTAAAAAAAATTTCGTTAAAAAAATTTCGTTAAAAAAAATTTTTCTATAGAAAAATTTTCGTTAAAAAAAATTTTCTAGAGAAAAATTTTCGTTAAAAAAATTTTTCTAGAGAAAAATTTTCGTTAAAATATTTTTTCTATAGAAAAATTTTCTTTAAAAAATTTTGGTTAATAAAATTTTTTATAGAAAAATTTTAGTTAAAAAATTTTTTATAGAAAACTTTTTTTTTAGAAAAATTTTCATTAAACATTTTTTTTCTTTCAACAAATTTTGTTTCAAATTTTTTTTCTTTACAGAATGTTCGTTAAAATTTTTTTTTAGAAAAATTTTTGTTAAATTTTTTTTCTTTAGCAAAATTTTCGTTAAACATTTCTTTTCTTTAGAAAAATTTTCGTTAAAAAAATTTTTTCTTTAGAAAAATTTTCGTTAACAATTTTTTTCTTTAGAAACATTTTCGTTAAACTTGTTTTTTCTTTAGAAAAATTTTCGTTAAAATTTTTTTTGTTTTGAAAAATTTCCGTTAAAATTTTAGTTTTGAAAAATTTTCGATAAAAATTGTTTTCTTTAGAAAAATTTTAGTTAAAAATTAAAATTTTTTTTTTTAGAAAAATTTTTGTTAATTTTTTTTTTCTTTAGAAAAATTTTCGTTAAAAATTTTTTTTCTTGAGAAAAATTTTCGTTAAAAATTTTTTTTCTTAAGAAAAATTTTCGTTAAAATATTTTTTCTATGGAAAAATTTTCGTTAAAAATTTTTTTCTTTAGAAAAATTTTCGTTAAAAAAATTATTTTCTTTAGAAAAATTTTCGTTAAAAATGTTTTTCTTAAGAAAAATTTTCGCTAAAATTTTTTTTCTTTCGTAAATTTTTTTTCTTTCGTAAATTTTTTTTCTTTCGTAAAATTTTTTTTTCGTTAAAAAAATTTTTCTATAGAAAAATTTTCGTTAAAAAAAATTTTCTTAAATTTTTATATAGAAAAATGTTAGTAAAAATTTTTTATAGAAAAATTTTCGTTACAAAAAATTTTTCTATAGAGAAATTTTAGGTAAAAATTTTTTGTATTTTCCATATAAAAATTTTCTTTAAAAATTTTTTTTCAACAGAAAAATTTTAATTAAACATTTTCTTTTCCGCAGAAAAATTTTCTTGAAAAATTTTTCCCCATAGAGAAATTTTGTAAAAACATTTTTCTTTAGAAAAATTTTCGTTAAAAATTTTTTATATAGAAAAATTTGCTTCAAAAAATTGTGTCCATGGAAAAATTTTCGTTAAAAATTTTTTCTTTATCAAAATTTTCTTTAAAAAGTTTTTTTCCATATAAAATTGTTTTTTTTTAGAAAAATTTTAGGTAAATTTTTTTTTTCTTTAGAAAAATTTTCGTTAAAAATTTTTCTTCTTTAAAAAATTTTTTTCTATGAAAAAATTTTTGTTAAAAATATTTCCGTTAAAAATTTTTTTCTTTAGAAAAATTTTAGTTAAAAATTTTTTTTTCCTTTGAAAAATTTTAGTTAAAAATTTTTTTCTATAGAAAAATTTATTTAAAAAAATTTTTCTATAGAAAAATTTTCGTAAAAAAATTTTTTCAATACAAAAATTTTTCTATAAAAAAAAAATTTTCTGTAGAAAAATTTTCGTTAACAATTTTTTTTTGTAGAAAAATTGTCGCTTAAAATTTTTTTTGTAGAAACAAATTTATTTAATATTTGTTTTTTATAAAAATATATTTATTTTACCAGAAATTTTGTGTTCAATTAAACCCTTCAAGTAGGCAACAGAAAATTTGTACAAATCAATTCCATTAAGTTTACCTTAAAGTATGCTATTGAAATATTTATTTAAGCTAATTTGATGTAAACGTTCTCTTCTCTATCAATCTTCAACTCTATTGGCCTTTATCTTTTAGATTTTGTTCCGGTTTTTTTTTATTCAGCCAAAAGGATCCAAATCTTTGCTTTACCTTAAACTGATAAAAATCAAGTCTCTTTTTCCCTTGATTTGTTTCATAGTTTTTTCTTTCAATTTCTGCTGTTTAAATAACAAATATCATCGTCATCATCATGTGATAAACTTCTGGTGCTTCTCTGAAAAAACTTCATATCAAAATTCCAGTAAAAACAGACTTTTATAACTTTTGAGCAAATGGCATGGAAATGCTATACAAGTGATTGTAAGACGATTGAAGGAGGGGAGACAGGGATGTAAGGTTTTGTGCAATTGCATTTCTATTTGAAGTTTTTTGAGTTCTTTTTTGATTCTATGGTTTTTTGTTGAATAGTTGTCATTAGATATTTGTAACATTATTTGTAATGTAATGGAGGAAGACTGGAAAGAAAAAACTTTGTATTTGCTCTGGTGTTCATTGACAGCCAACTATTGAAGGAATAGTATTATTTTGTAAGTTTTTGCCTTCTGTCTCCTGTCAAGGCGGTAACAGAAGTCGGGACTGAGAGCAATTGTGCTAGAGTTTTTCTGAATTGAACTTGATGACGTTAGATAACAAGTTTCAAATGTTATGGCATGTTATTTACGATGTTTACAAAAGTTTAAACAATTTTTCTCTATATCTCTTGAAAATGTTTCATTTGAAATAAGTTTTTAGGGAATTTAAGTTAAAAAGTTGTAAATGCAATGAAATTGAGTTAAGTTTCCTAGGAGGAGTTTAAATTTAAGGAGCCTTAAGATAGGCTCTTAAATATAGTAATTTTTAAGCACAAAAGTAGGCAATAGTTTTTCTTTAGTTTTAAATATTTAAGCTCCTTACAGTAAACTTTAGTAATTTATAGAATTAAATACATCCAAAAGTAGGCTATAGAAAAAAATAAAATAAAATTAATTTACTAAAAGTTTGTTCTTTAAGTTATATGTATTTTAGTACAAAAGTAGGAAAAAGTTTTTACCTAAAGCACCTTTAAGAAGACTCTAGTAATTCATTAAATTAAGCACACGCATAAGTAGGCTATAGAAAAAATTCATTTGAAATATTTAACCAAAAGCATGCTATATTTTTAATTGTATATCCCCCCTTCTATAGGCAATTTCCCCCAAATAACTGTGTGATACTTTTAAAATGTTGCCTATTTTAAGGAGAATTTGTTTTATTCTTACAAAACCCATTATTATTTTTATCTCCCTTTCAACAGTCAAAAATCATATTCATTGTTGAAAACATATAATATTTTTTTTTTTCCAAGATTTATTACCACTTGTCAGTTCCCATCTCATAGGACACACGCACTCTCATTCTCCTCTCGAGTCACTAGTATTTCATTTAACATTTTAACGAAGACAAATTCTAGCCGGGTTTTTTCTTTTCTTTTCTTAAGAAACTTTTGAAATGGTTTTTCAAACAAAAAAAGAAAATAATATGAAAATATAAACAAAATGGCAAAAAAATATCAAAAGTTTTATGAGAAAATTCTACGCCTTTTTTGTTGCTTTCTATTGCGGAATTTATTATATTTGATTGCTTTTTCCTTTGTTGTTCCCCTAAAAGTATGTAATATTTTTTAACATGTTTTAAGTGACGCCATTTCTTTACCATTCTTGAGATTTGTTTGAAAAAAAATAAAGAAAAGTTTTATTTTTGTTCAGAGATTTATCAACTATGATTTTGTAATAAAAATTGTTCATAAAAACAAGCGTTAAAAGTCAATTTATTTTGTCTGTTTCATTGAGATTTTGTTCAGAGAAAATTTTGAACAAAAATTACTTAGAAAAACTAAAAGGACAGTAATGAAGTTATTGTATAGGAAATTATCTTAAAATACAAGTTAGAAAACAATTTTTGGCCAAAAAACTTGATAATTTTAACAAACATTACATGAACTTAAAGATAGGAAATAAAAAGCACCTAAAACTATGCTTTTATTTTTCAAGCCTTAAAGTATGCTTTAATTCTCCGCTCATTAATTTGGTGATTTGTTAAAAAAATTTTCTATAGAAAAATATTTTTTATGAAAATTTTTCTATCGAAAATATTTTCTATGAAAATTTTTCTATCGAAAATATTTTCTATGAAAATTTTTCTATCGAAAATATTTTCTATGAAAAATTTTCTATAGAAAACTATTTTCTATGAAAATTTTTGAATAGAAAAATATTCTTTATGAAAATTTTTCTAAAGAAAAATATTTTCGATGAAATTTTTTCTATAGAAAAATATTCTTTATGAAAATTTTTCTATAGAAAATATTTGCGATGAAAATTTTTCTATAGAAAAATATTTTCGATGAAAATTTTTCTATAGAAAATATTCTCGATGAAAATTTTTCTATAGAAAAATATTTTCGATAAAAATTTTTCTATAGAAAATATTTTCGATGAAAATTTTTCTATAAAAAAATATTTTCGATGAAAATTTTTCTATAGAAAAATATTTTCGATGAAAATTTTTCTATAGAAAAATATTTTCGATGAAAATTTTTCTATAGAAAAATATTTTCGATGAAAATTTTTCTATAGAAAAATATTTTCGATGAAAATTTTTCTATAGAAAAATATTTTCTATGAAAATTTTTTTATAGAAAAATATTTTCAATGAAATTTTTCTATAGAAAAATATTTTCGATGAAAATTTTTCTATAGAAAAATATTTTCGATGAAAATTTTTTTATAGAAAAATATTTTCGATGAAAATTTTTCTATAGAAAAATTTTTTCTATGAAAATTTTTCTATAGAAAAATTTTTCCTATTGAAATTTTTCTATAGAAATATTTTTTTCTATGACAATTTTTCTATGAAAATTTTTTTATAGAAAAATTTTTTCTATGAAAATTTTTCTGTAGAAAAATTTTTTCTATGAACATTTTTCTATAGAAAAATATTTTCCATGAAAATTTTTGTATAGAAAAATATTTATTTTAAAAATGTTTTATTTTAAAATCTATAATTTTTATTTTTTCCTTCTGCCTAAAAGTACACTACAAACTTTTGCTCATATAATTTCCTTTCATCTTATTCATCAACTAAATCAACTTTTTAAACTGCCATTTAGTTTTATAAACTGTTCATAATTCTTTCCCTGAATCTAAATGTAATAAAAAATTCATTAAAAATATTTTCAACAAGATTTATTTGCACGGAAAAAAGGAAATTTCCACCTACATACTCCCCTTTATACACAAACATACATACATACATAGACAAAGTTAATAGACTCAGCTTAAAATAGCAGGATAAATACAGGATATACACCCTGTCTCCTCTAAAGTTTGAAATTTTCATACAAAAAACTTCCCCGGAAAGTTTATAAAAAATTCAACTAAATTCTAATTACACATACCAATGACGACGGAGAAAATCTACTCCAAATGCACAAAAAAAACTCGGAAACACACACACAGGAACTACTTCAACTTAATACATATCTGTCTGTCTTTTTTCAGGATTCAGACAAAATACTTGCAAAGTGTATTCGTTGTCGTTGATAACTACTACCAAACTACCATTAACTTTAATATTTCCCTAAACATCTGTGTTACTTCCCATGACAGGGTATTAATTCATACTCATGCATACATAAACTTTTTAATACACAAGCATACAGCCACATACACACATTCATATATTAAAAATATATTTAAATACAAAGGAAATAAAACAAAGGAATAAAGTAGGAACGAATAACGGAACTGGATTATGGAATAAAGAAAATTTAAATTCTAGAGACGACTATGCACTCGGGTATATAATCGAGTCTCTAATGGAGTCTACAGTCAAGTCTATAGTAAAATCTGTAGTCAAACCTGCAATAGTAGTTAAGTATGTTAATTCTATATTCGAGCCTACAGTCAAATATATAATCGAGGTATAGTCAAGTCTTTAGGCGAGTATATAATTAAGTATTGAGTCTAGTATATATAGGGAGAGTATATAGTAGAGTGAATAGTCGAGAATATATTCGAGTCTATAGTCGAGTAAATAGTCGAGTCTATAGTCGAGTATATAGTCGAGTCTATAGTCGAGTATATAGTCGAGTCTATAGTCGAGTATATAGTCGAGTCTATAGTCGAGTATATAGTCGAGTCTATAGTCGAGTATATAGTCGAGTCTATAGTCGAGTATATAGTCGAGTCTATAGTCGAGTATATAGTCGAGTCTATAGTCGAGTATATAGTCGAGTCTATAGTCGAGTATATAGTCGAGTCTATAGTCGAGTATATAGTCGAGTCTATAGTCGAGTATATAGTCGAGTCTATAGTCGAGTATATAGTCGAGTCTATAGTCGAGTATATAGTCTAGTCTATAGTCGAGTATATAGTCGAGTCTAAAGTCGAGTATATAGTCGAGTCTATATTCGAGTATATAGTCGAGTCTATAGTCGAGTATATAGTCGAGTCTATAGTCGAGTATATAGTCGAGTCTATAGTCGAGTATATAGTCGAGTCTATAGTCGAGTATATAGTCGAGTCTATAGTCGAGTATATAGTCGAGTCTATAGTCGAGTATATAGTCGAGTCTATAGTCGAGTATATAGTCGAGTCTATAGTCGAGTATATAGTCGAGTCTATAGTCGAGTCTATATTCGAGTACATAGCCGAGTATATAGTCGAGTCTATAGTCGAGTATATAGTCGAGTCTATAGTCGAGTATATAGTCGAGTCTATAGTCGAGTACATAGCCGAGTATATAGTCGAGTCTATAGTCGAGTACATAGCCGAGTATATAGTCGAGTCTATAGTCGAGTATATAGTCGAGTCTATAGTCGAGTGTATAGTCGAGTACATAGCCGAGTATATAGTCGAGTCTATAGTCGAGTCTATAGTCGAGTCTATAGTCGAGTCTATAGTCGAGTATATAGTCGAGGCTATTGTCGAGTATATAGTCGAGCCTATAGTCGTTTCTGTTCTAGTTCTGTTCTAGTTCTGTTCTAGTTCTGTTCTAGTTCTGTTCTAGTTCTGTTCTAGTTCTGTTCTAGTTCTGTTCTAGTTCTGTTCTAGTTCTGTTCTAGTTCTGTTCTAGTTCTGTTCTAGTTTTGTTCTAGTTCTGTTCTAGTTCTGTTCTAGTTCTGTTCTAGTTCTGTTCTAGTTCTGTTCTAGTTCTGTTCTAGTTCTGTTCTAGTTCTGTTCTAGTTCTGTTCTAGTTCTGTTCTAGTTCTGTTCTAGTTCTGTTCTAGTTCTGTTCTAGTTCTGTTCTAGTTCTGTTCTAGTTCTGTTCTAGTTCTGTTCTAGTTCTGTTCTAGTTCTGTTCTAGTTCTGTTCTAGTTCTGTTCTAGTTCTGTTCTAGTTCTGTTCTAGTTCTGTTCTAGTTCTGTTCTAGTTCTGTTCTAGTTCTGTTCTAGTTCTGTTCTAGTTCTGTTCTAGTTCTGTTCTAGTTCTGTTCTAGTTCTGTTCTAGTTCTGTTCTAGTTCTGTTCTAGTTCTGTTCTAGTTCTGTTCTAGTTCTGTTCTAGTTCTGTTCTAGTTCTGTTCTAGTTCTGTTCTAGTTCTGTTCTAGTTCTGTTCTAGTTCTGTTCTAGTTCTGTTCTAGTTCTGTTCTAGTTCTGTTCTAGTTCTGTTCTAGTTCTGTTCTAGTTCTGTTCTAGTTCTGTTCTAGTTCTGTTCTAGTTCTGTTCTAGTTCTGTTCTAGTTCTGTTGTAGTTCTGTTCTAGTTCTGTTCTAGTTCTGTTCTAGTTCTGTTCTAGTTCTGTTCTAGTTCTGTTCTAGTTCTGTTCTAGTTCTGTTCTAGTTCTGTTCTAGTTCTGTTCTAGTTCTGTTCTAGTTCTGTTCTAGTTCTGTTCTAGTTCTGTTCTAGTTCTGTTCTAGTTCTGTTCTAGTTCTGTTCTAGTTCTGTTCTAGTTCTGTTCTAGTTCTGTTCTAGTTCTGTTCTAGTTCTGTTCTAGTTCTGTTCTAGTTCTGTTCTAGTTCTGTTCTAGTTCTGTTCTAGTTCTGTTCTAGTTCTGTTCTAGTTCTGTTCTAGTTCTGTTCTAGTTCTGTTCTAGTTCTGTTCTAGTTCTGTTCTAGTTCTGTTCTAGTTCTGTTCTAGTTTTGTTCTAGTTCTGTTCTAGTTCTGTTTTAGTTCTGTTCTAGTTCTGTTCTAGTTCTGTTCTAGTTCTGTTCTAGTTCTGTTCTAGTTCTGTTCTAGTTCTGTTCTAGTTCTGTTCTAGTTCTGTTCCAGTTCTGTTCTAGTTCTGTTCTAGTTCTGTTCTAGTTCTGTTCTAGTTCTGTTCTAGTTCTGTTCTAGTTCTGTTCTAGTTCTGTTCTAGTTCTGTTCTAGTTCTGTTCTAGTTCTGTTCTAGTTCTGTTCTAGTTCTGTTCTAGTTCTGTTCTAGTTCTGTTCTAGTTCTGTTCTAGTTCTGTTCTAGTTCTGTTCTAGTTCTGTTCTAGTTCTGTTCTAGTTCTGTTCTAGTTCTGTTCTAGTTCTGTTCTAGTTCTGTTCTAGTTCTGTTCTAGTTCTGTTCTAGTTCTGTTCTAGTTCTGTTCTAGTTCTGTTCTAGTTCTGTTCTAGTTCTGTTCTAGTTCTGTTCTAGTTCTGTTCTAGTTCTGTTCTAGTTCTGTTCTAGTTCTGTTCTAGTTCTGTTCTAGTTCTGTTCTAGTTCTGTTCTAGTTCTGTTCTAGTTCTGTTCTAGTTCTGTTCTAGTTCTGTTCTAGTTCTGTTCTAGTTCTGTTCTAGTTCTGTTCTAGTTCTGTTCTAGTTCTGTTCTAGTTCTGTTCTAGTTCTGTTCTAGTTCTGTTCTAGTTCTGTTCTAGTTCTGTTTTAGTTCTTTTATGAATTTCTGTAGATATTGAAATTTCTGTTGCCTATATTTAGGCATTTGTTTACATTATGTAGGTTTCGTTATATTTCACTGATAAAATTTAATTTATTTTTAACATAATTTTCTTTTCATATTTTTATATTTTTTTTATAGCAACTTTTTTTTCCTTCAAAAAAAATCTTTCCTTTCCTTTTTCATCTTTAACAATTTCAATAAATAATGCCAAAGAAATGAAGTCATTTGTGGGGATTGTATAGGGGAAAATTGGAAGAAATGAATTGCATTAAATGCATCATAAATATTTTATCAGAATACAAGTAATGGCGATGATGATCATACTTGAAACTGCATGATTTTATGAGTTTTTTTTTCATCAGTTACATTTTTCATTTGCTTTTCAAGGAAAAACTAAAGGAAATTATGTAAAAAAGGAAAAAAAGCTTCATACCCCTATAAGCAACTTAACACTCTTTGATGTTGAAAAGCTGAAAATGAGTTGGCGAGGGGAGTCAGAGGAGGAACATGAATATTTAAAAAAAAATGTTTATGATGGCTCATGCCTTGAATTAGGGCAGGAGCTGTAAGAGGATGATGGTTACTATCAGTTTCAACATAAAGATTATTATTAACATTAAAAAAAAATATACCTTTTCTGCTGCTGCTTTCGGGTTTGTTGGTTCCCTTCAAACATCAGACTAAAAGTCTGTTTCAAGAAAACTCAATTCATTTCTGTCTAAGGATCAGAGGAGGGAACAAAAAACTAAATTTTAAATGTATTAAACTTTTAAAGGGAGTAATATTATAAAAGTATCTCCCGTTAAAAGTTGTATACTGTCTCTTAACTTTTTACACCCACTGTCTTCAATAATTTTGCTCCTACATTCTGCAAATACTCGTATGCAAAAGAGATAATTTTTCTTGCTTTATTTATTTGAAATTCTTTGTTTTGTTGAATTTCCATTTTTCATCATTATCATCTTCGTCCTGGTTGTCCTCGTCCTCATCATCATTTCTCTTTAGATACTTAAAATATTTAACAAGAAATAGAAGAAAAAAAAACCTAAAGTGTGTTGAATTATTGTCTACAGTCGTCGTCAACATCTGTCTAGTCGATGTTAAGACAAAAGAATCCTGAGTTCATTTTAGTCCTTTTCGTTTTTCCACTTCTTTGCTATGAAAAAGTATTTCAGCACAAACACTCGCCCAATGATTTTGTCTAGCCTAGTTCTTTTATGAAGCAAAGTCTAAAGAAAGGATAAAAAAAATTACAGCTGAAAAATTATAACAATTTTTTAGTCCTTCTGTCTTTAATGCCAAGAGTCTCTCTAAGGGGTTTGGGCTTTAACAGTCAGTTTTTATTTTAAAATATAAATTCTTATTTAAAGGTTAAGTTTTATGCCAGCAAAATACTGCCATTACACCCATAAATGTAAGGCTAAAGGTTGGAATAGAATGAGAAATAAGGGGATTATATCAAATGCATTTTTTGCTGATTTTAGAACTAGAACAGAACTAGAACAGAACTAGAACAGAACTAGAACAGAACTAGAACAGAACTAGAACAGAACTAGAACAGAACTAGAACAGAACTAGAACAGAACTAGAACAGAACTAGAACAGAACAAGAACAGAACTAGAACAGAACTAGAACAGAACAGAACTAGAACAGAACTAGAACAGAACTAGAACAGAACTAGAACAGAACTAGAACAGAACTAGAACAGAACTAGAACAGAACTAGAACAGAACTAGAACAGAACTAGAACAGAACTAGAACAGAACTAGAACAGAACTAGAACAGAACTAGAACAGAACTAGAACAGAACTAGAACAGAACTAGAACAGAACTAGAACAGAACTAGAACAGAACTAGAACAGAACTAGAACAGAACTAGAACAGAACTAGAACAGAACTAGAACAGAACTAGAACAGAACTAGAACAGAACTAGAACAGAACTAGAACAGAACTAGAACAGAACTAGAACAGAACTAGAACAGAACTAGAACAGAACTAGAACAGAACTAGAACAGAACTAGAACAGAACTAGAACAGAACTAGAACAGAACTAGAACAGAACTAGAACAGAACTAGAACAGAACTAGAACAGAACTAGAACAGAACTAGAACAGAACTAGAACAGAACTAGAACAGAACTAGAACAGAACTAGAACAGAACTAGAACAGAACTAGAACAGAACTAGAACAGAACTAGAACAGAACTAGAACAGAACTAGAACAGAACTAGAACAGAACTAGAACAGAACTAGAACAGAACTAGAACAGAACTAGAACAGAACTAGAACAGAACTAGAACAGAACTAGAACAGAACTAGAACAGAACTAGAACAGAACTAGAACAGAACTAGAACAGAACTAGAACAGAACTAGAACAGAACTAGAACAGAACTAGAACAGAACTAGAACAGAACTAGAACTGAACTAGAACTGAACTAGAACAGAACTAGAACAGAACTAGAACAGAACTAGAACAGAACTAGAACAGAACTAGAACAGAACTAGAACAGAACTAGAACAGAACTAGAACAGAACTAGAACAGAACTAGAACAGAACTAGAACAGAACTAGAACAGAACTAGAACAGAACTAGAACAGAACTAGAACAGAACTAGAACAGAACTAGAACAGAACTAGAACAGAACTAGAACAGAACAAGAACAGAACTAGAACAGAACTAGAACAGAACTAGAACAGAACTAGAACAGAACTAGAACAGAACTAGAACAGAACTAGAACAGAACTAGAACAGAACTAGAACAGAACTAGAACAGAACTAGAACAGAACTAGAACAGAACTAGAACAGAACTAGAACAGAACTAGAACAGAACTAGAACAGAACTAGAACAGAACTAGAACAGAACTAGAACAGAACTAGAACAGAACTAGAACAGAACTAGAACAGAACTAGAACAGAACTAGAACAGAACTAGAACAGAACTAGAACAGAACTAGAACAGAACTAGAACAGAACTAGAACAGAACTAGAACAGAACTAGAACAGAACTAGAACAGAACTAGAACAGAACTAGAACAGAACTAGAACAGAACTAGAACAGAACTAGAACAGAACTAGAACAGAACTAGAACAGAACTAGAACAGAACTAGAACAGAACTAGAACAGAACTAGAACAGAACTAGAACAGAACTAGAACAGAACTAGAACAGAACTAGAACAGAACTAGAACAGAACTAGAACAGAACTAGAACAGAACTAGAACAGAACTAGAACAGAACTAGAACAGAACTAGAACAGAACTAGAACAGAACTAGAACAGAACTAGAACAGAACTAGAACAGAACTAGAACAGAACTAGAACAGAACTAGAACAGAACTAGAACAGAACTAGAACAGAACTAGAACAGAACTAGAACAGAACTAGAACAGAACTAGAACAGAACTAGAACAGAACTAGAACAGAACTAGAACAGAACTAGAACAGAACTAGAACAGAACTAGAACAGAACTAGAACAGAACTAGAACAGAACTAGAACAGAACTAGAACAGAACTAGAACAGAACTAGAACAGAACTAGAACAGAACTAGAACAGAACTAGAACAGAACTAGAACAGAACTAGAACAGAACTAGAACAGAACTAGAACAGAACTAGAACAGAACTAGAACAGAACTAGAACAGAACTAGAACAGAACTAGAACAGAACTAGAACAGAACTAGAACAGAACTAGAACAGAACTAGAACAGAACTAGAACAGAACTAGAACAGAACTAGAACAGAACTAGAACAGAACTATTTAGAACAGAACTAGAACAGAACTAGAACAGAACTAGAACAGAACTAGAACAGAACTAGAACAGAACTAGAACAGAACTAGAACAGAACTATTTAGAACAGAACTAGAACAGAACTAGAACAGAACTAGAACAGAACTAGAACAGAACTAGAACAGAACTAGAACAGAACTAGAACAGAACTACAACAGAACTAGAACAGAACTAGAACAGAACTAGAACAGAACTAGAACAGAACTAGAACAGAACTAGAACAGAACTAGAACAGAACTAGAACAGAACTAGAACAGAACTAGAACAGAACTAGAACAGAACTAGAACAGAACTAGAACAGAACTAGAACAGAACTAGAACAGAACTAGAACAGAACTAGAACAGAACTAGAACAGAACTAGAACAGAACTAGAACAGAACTAGAACAGAACTAGAACAGAACTAGAACAGAACTAGAACAGAACTAGAACAGAACTAGAACAGAACTAGAACAGAACTAGAACAGAACTAGAACAGAACTAGAACAGAACTAGAACAGAACTAGAACAGAACTAGAACAGAACTAGAACAGAACTAGAACAGAACTAGAACAGAACTAGAACAGAACTAGAACAGAACTAGAACAGAACTAGAACAGAACTAGAACAGAACTAGAACAGAACTAGAACAGAACTAGAACAGAACTAGAACAGAACTAGAACAGAACTAGAACAGAACTAGAACAGAACTAGAACAGAACTAGAACAGTTCTTATAAATGAACTAGGAACAAAACGATTAGCATAACTAGAAACAGAACTGGGAACAGAACTAGTAACAGAAATAAATAGAAACAATCATAGAATCGGAACTGGAAACAAAACTAAAAACAGAATTAGGAACAGTACATGTTCTTGGTTCTAGGCTGTCTTGTTGTTTTTAATTCACGATGTGTTTTCGGTTGTGTTCTATGTTGTGCTTTAGTTGTGTTGTTGTTTTAGTTTGTGTTCTAGTTTTGTGTAATGCTAAAGCTAAATTTATATTAGTTAGTCTATGTCTACAGTGGCCTTAATTGTTAGTGACACTTTTTCCTAGACTTATATTTTTTTTTTTCATTTGGATAATTTTCCTTTTCAACATTGATTATACAATGTATGAGTTTGTGGTTGTTTAACACTAAAGCACATGTTGTAAATGCTGGCTTGGCTGCCGGAATGGCTGTCATTTGATGTCTGTCTGTCTATTCGTCTGTCCTTCTGATCTCCTTTGAAAAGAAACTACACATTTGATGGTGGTGTCATTTTTTGCACTCAATTGTGAAGTTCATAATATTTTTTTTTTCTTCTTCGTTCATGTTATGGTATTTTCATTATTTTTTCGTGCTGCTGCAAAATCGAGATGTTGTAACTCTGCTGAAAATGTCTGCGGTTGTTTACTGCCATACATTACATTATAATAATTGTTGTAAATGAGTTTCAGATTTTGTAAAATGTTGGCTGTAATTTAAGAATTGAAAGTAATGTTTGTTTTTTTTTACAATTTTCATAATTTTCACAGTCCTTGGGTCTCTTTCCAAGATTTTTATTGACTGTAATTACAGTAATATCAACTGTTTATGTTTGCCGGACTGGGTTTGGGGTTTGTTGCCAAGTGCATGGCACTACTACTAATGACTCTTCTGTCTAAATGAGAAAATTTATGTTTTAAGCAATTAGTTCTAATCATATTTGTCTAGAGCAAACAAGCAGCTATTAAATGAAAATCATTGCCTAGTTTAAGGCTGCTTGTGACATTAAAATCCATTGCCTAGACATTAAACAGACAAATCAACAATTATTTAATTTAATCAAAAATCCAACAAACAATTTAAATAAATTATGAAAATTATCTCTAGAGATTACTAAACATTTAGGTTCAACATGGTTAAGCCCAATTAAAAATTAAATAAAATTTTAACTATTTTCATATTAAAACTTTTTTCCTGTCTGCCCTGTTTTAATATTTTCCCCAAATAACTACATAAATGACCACAAATGAGTTAATAAATTTGTCTATTTTACTCTCTAAACACGTTGCAATTAGCCATAATTGACATTTAGTTTTAGATAATTTTTGGTTAAAATTCTGTAAAGCCACCAATAATAAATGAAAAAAAATGTGTATGAATTTTCTCTATAAAATCAAAATATTTATACATTATTGGCTGCATATTTAACCAGAAAATATTTTGGGCAACAAAAAAAAATGGTTTTCATCTACTGGCATGAGGTTAAAGACCATAAACTGATATAAACCGCATTTAAGCTTATTTGGGCATAATAAATAAATTGCCTAAAAATATGTTATAATAATAATTTTTGTGCATTTCAGAAATTGCAAACAACCACACGAAATGGTTAAAAATTGTATAGGTTTTATGAAAACTATAGTTATGTTATTTTTAGGAAATATTTAGTATTAAAAAATTAAAATAATGGTACGAATTTTGATAAAATGATTTGAGAAATTGTAATTTCCAGTTCACTTCCAGTTGAGTACCAATTCAAGTTTAGTTAAAATTTACCTCTAGTTCTATTCCAGTTTAGTTCAAATTAAATTTCGGTTCACTTAAAGTCTTTGATTTCTAGTTCTTAATTCTTGATAAAAAAATTTTCTATAGAAAAATTTTTGATAAAAAAATTTTCTATAGAAAAATTTTTGATAAAAAAATTTTCTATAGAAAAAGTTTTGATAAAAAAATTTTCTATAGAAAAATTTTTGATAAACAAATTTTCTATAGAAAAATTTTTGATAAACAAATTTTCTATAGAAAAATTTTTGATAAAAAAATTTTCTATAGAAAAATTTTTGATAAAAAAATTTTCTATAGAAAAATTTTTGATAAACATATTTTCTATACAAAAGTTTTTAATAAAAACAATTTTTATAGAAAAATTTTTTATAGAAAATTTTCGATAATAACAATTTTCTATAAAAAAATTTGTATAGAAAATTTGTTTATCAAAAAAAATTTTTTATAGAAAAATTTTTCATAAAAAAAATTTTCTAAGAAAAAATTTTGATTAAGAAATTTTCTATAGAAAAATTTTTAACAAAAAATTTTCTAAAGAAAAATGTTTTATAAAAATTTCTATACAAAAATATTTGATAAAAAATTTTCTATAAACAAATTTTAGAAAAAAAAAATCTTCTATGAATTTCTGATAAACAAGTTTTCTATACAAAAGTTTCTGATAAAAAAGTTTTTGATAGACAAATTTTTGATAAAAAATTTTCTATAAAAAAATTTTCTATAGAAAAATTTTTGATAAAGAAATTTTCTATAGAAAAATTAAAAAAAAAAAATTTCTATAGAAAAATTTTTGATAAAAAAATTTTCTATAAAAATTTTTGATAAAAAAAATTTTCTAAGAAAAATTTTGATAAAAAAATTTTTTTCCTAGAAAAATATTTGATTCAAAAATTTTCTATAAAAAAAATTTTTGACAAAAAATTTTTTAAAGAAACATTTTTGATAAAAATTTCTATACAAAAAGTTTTGATAGCAAAATCTTGGAAAAAAAATTTTTTATAGAAAAAATTTTTGATAAAAAAATTTTCTATAGAAAAATTTTCTATAGAAAAATTTTTTATAGAAAAATTTTTGATAAAAAAATTTACTATTAAAAAATTTTTGATACAAAAATATCTATGAAAAAATTTTTAATAAAGAAATTTTCTAAAGAAAAATTTTTAATAAAAAAAATTTTCTATCGAAAAATTTTTGATAAATAAAAATTTGCTATAGAAAAATTTTTGATAAAAAAATTTTTATAGAAAAATTTTTCATAAAAAAAATTTTCTATAGAAAAAATTTTGATAAGCAAATTTTTCCTAGAAAAATATTTGATTAAAAAATTTTCTATAGAAAAATTTTTGACAAAAAATTTTCTAAAGAAAAATTTTTGATAAAAATTTCTATACAAAAATTTTTGATAAAAAAATTTTCTATAGAAAAATTTTAGAAAAAAAATTTTCTATAGAAAAATTTTTGATAAAAAAAATTTCTATAGAAAATATAAGAAAAAAATGTCTATAAAAAAGTTGTAAAAAAATGTTCCATACAAAAATTTTTGATAAAAAAATTTTCAATAAAAAAATTTTTGATAAAAAAAAAATTTACTAAAGAAAATTTTTTGATAAAAAAAATTTATAAAAAAAAAATTAATAAAAAATTTTCTACAGAAAAATTTTTGATAAAAATTTTTTTTAAAGAGACAAATTTTTCTAAAGAAAATTTTTTGATAAAAAAATTGTTAAAAAAAAATTTCTATCGAAAAATTAAAAAAAAAATCTGAATAAAAAAATTTTCTTTAAAAAATTTTTAATAAAAAAATTTTTAATAATAAAATTTTTTATAGAAAAATTTTTGATATAAAAAATGTATAGAAAAATTTTTGATAAACTAATTTTCTATAGAAAAATTTTTAATAAAAAAATTTTCTATAGAAAAATTTGTGATAAAAAAATGTTATATAAAAAAATTTTCTAATGGAAATGTTTAACAAAAAAAAATTCTATAGAAAAATTTTTGATAAAAATTGTTAACAAAAAAAAGTAGAAATAATTTTGAATAAAAAAATGTTCTATACAAAAATGTTTTATATAAAAGTTTTGATAAAAAAATTTTCCAAAAAGATGTGTTAATGTTTTGACAAACAAACAGATATGTTTAGATATCAGATTTTATTAAAATTTGGAAAAATAAATTCTTTGAAAATCCTTAAGGTATATTACACAATATTTGCTTAAAAGTCTTAGTTTTCGATCGATATCGAATGCAGCGATTTTTTTCCTATTCTAAATATTTTCCAGTTCTATTCTATTTCCTTTCTGTTGTGTTCTAAATCTGCTCTAGTTTTATTCCAGAAAAACAGTACCACCTCCTAAATGTATGCTTTAAAAA
The DNA here is from genome assembly GCA_933228675.1 of Stomorhina lunata. Taxonomy (NCBI): domain Eukaryota; kingdom Metazoa; phylum Arthropoda; class Insecta; order Diptera; family Rhiniidae; genus Stomorhina; species Stomorhina lunata. The sequence goes on along the minus strand of OW121742.1, from coordinate 122,081,809 downwards.
CCACAACTTCATAATTATCATCATATAACCAGACATAAAATTGCAGTTTGTGATATGATGTCTGAAATAAGTGAAATGAAATGAGTTTCAGATTAAAAAAAAACCTTCATAATGTGAAATCTTTTCAATATTTCTGTGTTTCACAACACACTCTCGCTCTCTGTATGTCTCCGCTTCCTTTGGTGTTTCACTAAATATGGCATTTAGCCAAAAACTGCTATAATTTACCACTACTAATGCCGCATATGTATGTACGTGCAACATGAACATGATGTTATTGGAAGAGAAAAAAAGAAGTGGAAAAGGACTCAACTCTCAAGTGCAAGTGTGACATAGTATTGAATATTTCTGCTGAGGAACTGAAACAAAAAAGTAGAAAAATTACAGAGGTACCAAAAGAGCAGCTGTCTGATATAAGAAGCAGATGAAAAAAATATGTAGTTAGTCGTTAAGGTACATGGACGGGCAGACGAAAGGAGAGACAGACGAAGGTTTTAGGAGACTGTCATATTTTTAAATAGATATGAAATAACAGAAAATTACGAAATGATTCCATTTATTTAAACTTACATGATGCAAACTAACAGTTTATAGTTTTTTTAGAGGTAAAGTTCTAAATTAAGAAAAATACTGAAGGTTTTTATTTTTCATATTATTCAGGGAACCCAATTATTGAACATCCTTAAAGTATGCAACAGTTTTAAACAAAATGTTATTAATATTTATATTCGAACCTCCTAAAAATATGCAATAAAAATTTGATTTCTGACAATAATAACATCAGGTGCTTTTTGGGATTGTAAGATCAAATTAAGAAATTTAATATCGATACAAATTTTAGAAATTGCTTAGAAAACATCATTGCATACTTTCAGGATTTTAAAAGTAATTTTTTTAAAACATTTTTTCTATTTAGGTACTCGTTTTGCCCTTTTCAAGTTCTGTGATTTACATTTAGGATCTGATCAGGTATGTATCAAATTTTAAACTTCATTCACTGAATTGTTTCAAACAACTCCCTCTTTCACTATTAGAATGTTTGTATCCCTAAAAGTATACATTGAGCATGCAAAGTTACCATAACAATTAATAACAGACATTGTGTAAGGTAAATATGTGCATATGTACCCAGTGGTTTTGAATTGCAAAGGCTTTCGCACTACTAGTTAAAGGGCTAGCATTCGAATCGAATTCATAAGTAGTTTAAGGCCTGTTTGATGCAACAAGATAGAAAATTGAAACTGGAAAAACTTGTGCGAAGCTAACTAGAAGCTAACTAGAAGATATGTTCCTTTAGCGATGTTAGAGATTGAAAGGGAATTCATAGGCATAGCCCACTAGTGCTTGTTATCAGGAAACCTAAGGTCCTTTTTCTGCAGTTAGTAGAGGCTAAGGTAAAGAGTCATTTGACCATTTGCAGAGATGGAGGCTTCTAGCTAAGAAAATGTTTAAAAAGTTAGAGGGGCTCTTTCTGCACAATCAAAGATATTTAGCACTCTTGGTTCAGAAACCTACCGATTCCTTTCTACAAAGGGCTTATGCCAAACTATTAAGTCATTTCTCTATCATTAGAAACATTTCCTACAATTTTAAACTGTTGGGTCATTTCAGATTTACTTGCATTAGTTTGTTTAGATGTAAAGTTTTGAATGTGTAAGTCGATGGTTGTTGTATGTAAACAATACAATGTTTTTGTTGTTTATTGTTAGTTTGTTGTCTACTACAAATATGTTATTGTAGTTGTAACAGTTGCTACTGTTACTAACATTTTCTATTACCACCCAATTTACCACACATGCCACTTTGTCTTTTCCAAATGAATCCTTGTTGTAGACAAACACAAGGATAATCAACAACTACATCAACATATTTGCAATAAAACTACTCTGCACACATACATAGGAAAACTCATGCATTTTACAACTTACTCCTCAACATATGCAATCCTTTTTAGTTTCTCTGCTCTCCTAGAAGTATGCTTTATACTTTTATTTGTTCATTAACAAAATTTAGAGTCTGCATATGAAGTGTGTTGTCTGTATATGTTCATACATATGTATGTCCCTTGTCTTGTCTCCATTTTAGGTTTCGTTGTTTGTTAAATCTGCTCTCTAACTAAGAAGTTTTAAACACTTTATCAGCTGTAGCAGAGCAAAAAATTTTATCCAAAAAAATGAACAAATTATTCTTTTTTTTAATAAAATTCAAATTTTATTTAAACCAACTGCACAACAACAACAACAAAAAAGGACATGTGTTGCAGTTTAGATAAAGTTTACTTAATTAATGAATTTACTAAAACAACAATGGGATTATGATTCTGTTGCAATTTGAAATTGCATATGTAAAAATTTTTTAATTGTTTGTGAAGATAATTGCTGAATTGTGTTGTCCTTATTCATTTAGCACCTAAAAGTAGACAATATTTAATTTGTGACAAAACAGAGAAGATAGATAAATGGATTTAATAAATTTAAAAAGTTAAGGGAGATTTTTTAAAGAAACTTTTATTTCTATGGCCTTTTCTATTAGAATCGAAATCATAAGTAGTCTAAAACTAGTTTGATGCAACATAGATAGAAGTTTGAAACTGCAGAATTATGTACTAAGCTAAATACTAGTAGATATGTTTCTTGATTTACTTTAATCAAACTCACATGTAGTTCGAAGCTAGTTTGATGCAACAGTTTAGTGCAGTAAAAACTTGTACATAGCTAAATATGATTGGTTGTGCTAAGTTAGGGAGAAAAAGGTCACCACTGGCAATGTTGCAACCTATCTTGCAGAAGTCTGAAACTAGTACGATATCTCAAGCCATTTGTATGCAACAATTATTTATTTTAATCACACTCACATGTAGTTCGAAGCTAGTTTGATGCAACAAGTTAGAAGTAGCACTTAAAACTTGCACATAGCTTTATACGATTGGTTGTGCTAAATTAGAGAGAAAAAGGGCGGCACTGGCAATGTTGCAACCGATCTCACAAGAAGTCTGAAGCCAGTTTGATGTCTTAAACCATTTTTATGCAACAATTAAGTAGTTTGAGACTACAGAAACTTGTATGAAGCTAAATTCTTGTTGTTCGAAGCAAGTTTGATGCAACAAGATTAGAGTTTGAACTAGCAAAAACTTGTGCATAGCAAAATACAATTGGTTGTACTAAATAAGAGAGAAAAAGGTCGCCACTAACAATGTTGCAACCGATCTCACAAGTAGTCTAAAGCCAGTTCGCTGTCTTAAACCATTTGTATGCAACCACTTAGTACTTTGAGACAAAAAAAACTTGTATGAAGTTAAATGCTAGTTGTTCGAAGCAAATTTGATGCAACAATATTAGAGTTTGAACTAGCAAAAACTTGTGCATAGCAAACTACAATTGGTTGTATTAAATTAGAGAGAAAAATGTTGCAACCGATCTAACAATTAGTCTGAAGCCAGTTCGCTGTCTTAAGCCATTTGTATGCAACAACTTAGTAGTTTGAGACAACAGAAACTGTATAAAGCTAAATGCGAGTTGTCCGAAGCTAGTTTGATACAAAAAGTTGGGAGTTTGAAATTGCATAAACTTCGACGAAGCTAAAAAAGTAGATATCCTGCATGAAAGGAAAAATTAAACTTCGAACCTATAAGTAGACCTTAGCCAATTTAAAGCAACAAGGTAAAAGTATAGAATAAACAACGTGACTTGTAGTCTATTTTAATATAGCCAAGTATGTTGGTTTCTAGTTTGATACAACCAGAAATAGTTTGAAACTGCAGTCATCATAAGAAAACTTAAAATTGATATTAAAAGTTGTTTTATACAACTATAATTTATAAAAAGCCGATGTAGCCATACTTAAGTCGAACTCCTAAGTGGTTTGAGCTGTTTTGATGCAACATAGAGATGTTGGAAGCATTAGAGAAAATCGTTCAATACAACTAAGAGTTCGAAAAAAATAAGTCAAATATTGATGAAGACTCATAGAGCTTTAGCAAAAGCAGCTGGTTGTGTTTTCTATATTAAAGGGTCTTCCATAAAGAGATTCAAATCCTTCAATTTAAATGAAGTCAAATATAAGTTAAATATCATCTACATTCTTTATTCCTTTAAGGGACCTCTTAATACAATTATATGTGGAAATAATATCGTGTTTCTATAGAAAATTTCTTTATCAAAAATTTTTCTCTAGAAAATTTATTATCAAACATTTTTCTATAGAAAATTTTCTTACAAAAATTTTCTTTAGAAAAATTTTTGATAAATTTTCCATAGAAAAATTTTTTATAAATTTTCCATAGAAAAATTTTTGTAAGAAAATTTTCCATAGAAAAATTTTTGATAAAAAAAATGTTCTATGGAAAAATTTTGAATAAAAAATTTTCAATAGAAAAAAATTTGATAAAAATTAATTTTATAGAAAAATTTTTGATAAAAAAAATATAGAAAAATTTTTATAAAAAAAATATAGAAAAATTTTTGATAAAAAAATTTTCTATAGAAAAAATTTTAATAAGAAAATTTTCTATAAAAAAATGTTTGATAAAGTTTCCGTAGAAAAATTTTTGATAAAAAAAATGTTCTATGGAAAACTTTTTGATAAAAAATTTTCTATAGAATAAATTTTTATAAAAAAAAATAAAGAAAAAAATTCATAAAAATAGATAGAAAAGTTTTTGTTAAAAAAAATATAGAAACATTTTTGATAAAAAAATTAAAGAAAAATTTTTGATGAAAAAATTTTCTATAGAAAAATTTTTAATAAAAAACTTTCCCTAGATAAAAGATTTTCCTTTGATAAAAAAAAGTTCTAAAAAAATTTTCTATAGAAAAAATTTTGATAAAAAAAATTCTATAGAATAAATTTTGATAAAAAAAAAATTATAGAAAAATTTTTGATAAATAAAAAATTAAAACAAAAATTTTGATAAAAAAATTTTCTATAGAAACATTTTGATTATTTTTCCATAGAAACATTTTTGAAAGAAAATTTTTCCTTAGAAAAATTTTGAAAGAAAATTTATAGAAAAATTTTTGATAAACAAATTTTCTATAGAAAAATTTAAAAAAAAATTTCTATAGAAAAATTTTTGATAAAAAAATTTTCTATAGAAAAATTTTTGATAAAAAAATTTTCTACAGAAACATTTTGATTATTTTTCCATAGAAACATTTTTGAAAGAAAATTTTTCCTTAGAAAAATTTTGTAAGAAAATTTATAGAAAAAATTTTGATAAAAAAATTTTCTATAGAAAAATTTTTGATAAAAAAAAGTGTTCTATGGAAAAATGTTTGTGTGTTTCTGTTCGGATGATAATCTGCGCTTTATGTTGATATTTGTTGGACACAATAATAATAATTCGTATTTATTCAGTCCCTCAAATTATACATAATGTGAGGTTTTCGCTCTGTCTAGAATTAGGGATAATCCTCCTGATGAGATGGTCTAACCAACCATCGAAACGCGTCGAGGAAAGGTTTCCCCACCAACATTTTTTGGTTTTATCAAAAAACTATTTATTACAATAATAAATAATTGTAATAAATTGGGATTCTTAGTGCAATACACTACAGTAAAACTTTTTAATTAAAAAAATTTTCTATAGAAAAATTTTCGATAAAAAAATTTTCTATAGAAAAATTTTTGATAAAAAAAATGTTCTATGGAAAAATTTTGAATAAAAAATTTTCTAAAGAAAAATTTTTGATAAAAAAATTGTCTAGAGGCTTATGAAATCTCTTAAAGAAAAGGTCTAACAAGGTCAAATCGCATGATCTTAGTTTTAGCTCGGTTCTGTACAAACTTCATGTCATTGATGGCCAGATCATTCAAGTAGGGGAAAAAAGTTGGTATATCGAACAATAACGCTCGTCGTTGAAACTTGTTAAAAGATCCCAAAGTTATCCTGTAGGTATGTTTGAGTTGAGTATAACGGGTTCAAGTTTGACCTATTTGTCTTGTAGTTCTGCTGATCTAGGTTCCTTCTATAGTTCTATTTTAGTTGTCGTGAAGCAGTTGTCGAAGCAGCTGGCAATGAATTCACTAGTAGTTTGAAACTAGTATATTGTCAGTATGATGCAACGTAAGCTGTTCGAAGCAACTGGCTTCAAACTTACTACTAGTTAGAAACTAGTTTGATGCAACAAAAGAAATTTTAATGAAACAAGTAACAATATTGTATTTCAGATCAAAATTGAATAAATATCTACGAGTAGTTAGAACTTAAAAGTATATATTAGGAAACCAGTTTGATGCAACAATATAGTGTTCGAAGCATCAAAAATTGGTAAAAAGAACCTTAATTTTTTAATGTTAAGAAAAACTTTCTAAAAATGATTATATTCCTCTAACTGTCCCAGTTTTGTTCAGCCCTTAAATTTTGGAATAACCTTTTCGATTTGTTAAATTTCTAAATAAATTTCCTTAATTTGTATATTTTACTTTAAAATATCCTTAATCTAAACATTAAATATGGATTTGTATATCTAAAAAGAAAAACTAAAATAACTATCAGACATAAATAAAACAGAATATGTCTTCTATCCGACAATACATATTTGGCCAAAATGAGAAAGACAAGTTTATTTGTAGTCATTTGGCCATAATAATTTTTTCAAATTTTTTATATTAGTTTCAGTTTCTTTTCACTAGTTTCGATATTGTGTATTGTAATGCTCAAATGCAGACAATATTTTTCAAAATCAAATGACTATGACCAGTCAGCAACAGAATGGATATGTTCATATGAACGAATGTATCTATTACAAATGTAAATGGATTTCTAGTTACAATTTACATCAATATAGATAAGTTTGTTTTCTTTTTTTCTAGAACAATCACATACATACATAAATTTATTACAATACATATGTAACATAGTTTTCTGTACTATTTCCAATAGGAAAATGTATGTTTATGAATGTATGTGTATTCTTTATATGTATTTTAATATCCTGGCATTAGTAACATGTTCCTTTTTTCTCTCAGCTGTAACTTTTTTTCTGCCCCTTAACTACTGACCACATCTGTAGTTTCGTAATTTAATACTCGAAACTATCTAATTTTTTGTTTGTGCTCAAGAAAAATCATATAAAATTCATTTGAAAAATCCCTTTAGATAAAACGTGCTTTGGATTTGTGTGAGTAACTGAGTGAGAGTTTTAAATTGCTTGACCGGAAACCGGAAGCTCTGGCAGTAAATTTTTCATTTTATTTTGAATATTTGTAAATTTAATATATGACAAGAGAAAGGATAGGGATTAGTTAGATTTTTTACAAATTTTCATAGGGATTTAGGTGAAGGAGATAGTTGGGGATTTATGAACAAGAATTAACATGCTAGAGGAGTTTTTTTTAATATTTAGATGTCGGAGGTTGAAATTTATTTGTTTAAATTAAAAGATATACAAGATTATTGAATGTCTATAAAGTTTGAAGAGGTTTGATTCAAACTTACAAATGGTTGGAACCTAGTTTGATGTAACAACTTGAAGTTTGAAAGAAAGCTTAAATTTATTTGTTAAAAACTTTGGCTACTTTTCAATGCCTTTAAAGTTAGAAGAGGTAAGATTCAAACTTACAAATGGTTAGAACATAGTTTGAAGCAACGAGGGAAGTTTGAAAGGAAGTTTAAATTTATTTTCCAACAGAAATGATAGGAATTAGTGAGATTTTTTAAAAATGTTCATAGATGTTTGAAATAAAAGAGGTTTCATAAGAACACAAAAGTAGTTCAAACATAGTTCGATGCGACTAGAACGAGTTTGAAAACCAAATAAAATGTATTTGTTTAAATATTTGGTCTACAATTTAGTGGCTATGAAGTTTGAAGTAGTAGAACAAAAATGTGTAATAGAATCTTCCAACAAACAATACCCCATTTTAACTAGCCAGTAGTTTAAAGTCACCAGTATCCAACTAAATAGAGCTTGAACATTATTCAATGCAACAGGAGGAAGTTTGAAGTAGTAGAAAAAAATTTGTAATAGAATCTTCCAACAAACAATACCTCATTTTAACTAACCAGTAGTTTAAAGTCACCAGTATCCAACTAAATAGAGTTTGAAGTAATTAATACTAGAATTAATATTATTTGGATATTTGTTTGATACCAAAGAAATATGTATGTTGCTACAGTTCAATGAAGTGTAAAGAGGTTTAAAGGAACTTTGAAATGAAGCTTTAATTTATTTAAGTAGTGTGATTTTTTTAATTTTCATAGATGTTCGAAGTTGAAGAGGTTTGACAGAAACATGAATGTAGTTCGAACATAGTTCGATGCAACCAGGGTGAGTTTGAAAAGCAAATATAATGTATTTGTTAAAATATTTTGTCTACTATGAAGTTTAAGGAAGTTTGATGTATCCAAGATGCAGTTTGAATATTATTGAATGCAACAGGAGGAAGTTTGAAGTAGTAGAAAACAAGTGTGAAGCTATAAATTGATTTTGAGTAATAGAATGTTCAAACAAAAAATGCCTCATTTGAAATCTCCACCAGTTTAAAGTTACCATTATCCAACCTAATTGAGTTTGAAGTAATTAATACTAGACTTCATATTATTCAGATATTTGTTTGATACCGAAGAAATATGTATGTAGCCACAGTTCAATAAAGTGTAAAGAGGTTTGACACAACCTCGAAGTTGTATTCGGATACTGTATGAAGAATACAAATATTTGAACCAAACTGAAGAGAAGTTAAAAGCGTATTTGGTGCCGAAAAGGTAATGAAGAGTTCAACAAAAATTAATCGAACTAGTTCGAAGTTACTATTAAAAGATTAACACAACCTCTTGAAATACCAGATTGTTTATTTTTTTTTTGGTTTAAGTTTCAATCGAACTAATTTTAATGTGATTTTAGTTTTGATCAAACTCACAAGTAGTTCGAACCAACTGATATTAGTATGACGCAACTAGTTTGAGTTTGATGCAAATATATTTTTTATTTTTTAAAATACATTTTTTATTCCATCAATTTTCTCTTGAGTACTTGAAATTTTCATTATTCGGGAAAGGGAAAAATATTATTTTCACTTCCTTTCGAAAAGTGTGAGCCCAAATCACTTACATTTAATTTCTTTATTAAAAAAATTGTGTGTGATTTTAATTTTCACATAAAATAAATGATTACGCCGTGATTTTTTTTAGTTTTTCGGTTTTTTTCTCAAAAGCTTATTACAACATGTAATAAGCCTTGCATATTTTATAAACCCCAACAATCCGCAACATTCGTTTTTATGAGCTACCAAAACTCATGTTCATAATCACCTCATGAAAAAAAAAGAAATTAATAGTTATGGTCCGGGAGAGAAAAACAAAAGGAAAAAATGAGTAAGGAAAAATATTAACAAGGACAGGATGTGAAAAGGTCAATAGGAAAATCAGAACTTGTTTCGAACTTCAATTTACTAACATCGGTTTTATGTAACGAGAGACAGTTCAAGATAGAAGTTCGGAAACGATTTAAAGCAGCCAGAAGTAGTTTGAAAGCAGTTTAAGGCAACCTAATCAAGGTGGGAATTCGAAACGATGACAGGAAAAAACAGGTTCCGAACTCCAGTTTAACCAGTTTAGGAGGAAGTTAAAAATAAAGAACTAAATCGAAAGCAGTCAGAAGTAGACTTAAACCAGTTTGATATAACCTAATCAAGGACTGAACTTGAAATATAGATAGGATAGAACAGTTCCGAGCTCACACTAAACGTTATATAACCAGTTTATTACAGATATATACAGTTTTAAGTAGAGAAATAGTTCGAAAGCAGTTTTAAGCAGTCCAAAGTAGTTTAAAACCAGTTTGATGCAACTTAATCAAGTATTGAACTAAAAATTAACATAGAAATGAATTGTAGAAATGAGTAAGTAGTTATGAGACCAAACTAAGATAGTTACAGTATCAGAACATTCTCCAACTCAAACTTCCTACAACCAGTTTGATGCAACAAGCGACAGTTTGAAATAGAGAAGTGATTAGAAAACAGTTTAAAGAAGCTGGAAATAGTTTGATACAACCAAATCAAGGAGTGAACTGCAAAAAAAAAAAACTAAACTCGAAGAAATTGAGTTTGTAGAAGGTGATAGTTTCAGAGCAAAGTTCGAACTCAAACCAAACATTATAAAAATGTCAGTAGAAAAATGTGATAGTAACAGTTAAGTATCAGATCAAACTCAAACTAACTTTAACCAGTTTAATTGATCGGATGTGAAATTTGGAGAAGGTTATCGAAAACTGGTTAAAGTAGACAGAAGTAGTTTGAAACCAGTTTGATGCAACCAAATCAAGGAGTAAACTGGAAATGAAGATTGAACTGAACTAGAGGAAAATCAGTAAGTAATGGATAAGCATCAAAACAGAATTCTAACTCATACTAGTCGATGTAAAAAATTCAATAGGAAAATGAGACCGTACCAGGCAAGTGTCAGAACAAGAGTCGCAATCAAACCAATCAAAACCAGTTTGATGACTATAGAAAAATTTTCGTTTAAATTATTTTTCTATAGAAAAATTGTTGATAAAATAATTTCTTATAGAAAACTTTTCGAGAAAAATATTTTTCTATAGAAAAATGTTCGATAAAAATATTTTTCTATAGAAAATTTTTCGATAAAAATATTTTTCTATAGAAAAATTTTCGATTAAAATATTTTTCCATAGAAAAATTTTTAATAAAAATATTTTTCTATAGAAAAATGTTCCATAAAATATTTTTCTATAGAAAAATTTTCGAGAAAAATATTTTTCTATAGAAAAAATTTCGTTAAAAATATTTTTCTATAGAAAAATTTTCAGTAGTAATTTTCTATAGACAAATTTTTCATAAAAATATTTTTCTATGGAAATTTTTTTTTTTTTTGATTCTATACAAAAATTTCCTATAAAAATATTTTTCTATAGAAAAATTTTCGATCAAAACATTTTTCTATAGAAAAATTTTCGATAAAAATATTTTTCTATAGAAAAATTTTCGATCAAAATATTTTTCTATAGAAAAACTTTCAGTAGTAATATTTTTCTATAAAAAAATTTTAGTTAAAAATAATTTTCTATAGATAAATTTTTGATAATAATATTTTTATATAGAAAAATTTTTGATAAAAATATTTTTCTATAGAAAAATTTTCGTTTAAATTATTTTTCTATAGAAAAATTTTTGATAAAATAATTTCTTATAGAAAACTTTTTGAGAAAAATATTTTTCTATAGAAAAATGTTCGATAAAAATATTTTTCTATAGAAAAATTTTCGAAAAAAATATTTTTCTTTAGAAAATTTTTCGATAAAAATATTTTTCTATAGAAAAATTTTCAAAAAAAATTATTATTCTATAGAAAAATTTTCGACAAAAATATTTTCCTATAGAAAATTTTTCGATAAAAATATTTTTCTTTAGAAAAATTGTTGTTTTAATTTTTTTTATAGAAAAAATTCCGAAAAAAATATTTTTTATAGAAAAATTTTCGAAAGAATTATTTTTTATAGAAAAATTTTCGATAGAATTATTTTTCTGTTGAAAAATTTTCAATAATTTAAAAAAAATATAAATGCAGAAAAATTTTCAATAGAAAAATTTTTGATAAAAAAATTTTCAATAGAAAAATTTTTGATAAAAAAATTTTTTATAGAAAATTTTTGATAAAAAAATTTTATTTAGAAAAATTTTTGATAAAAAATGTTCAATAAAAAATTTTTGATAAAAACATTTTGTATAGAAAAATTTTTGGTATCAAATTTTTTTATAGAAAAATTTTTGGTATCAAATTTTTTTATAGAAAAATTTTTGATAAAAAATTTTTTTGTAGAAAAATTTTTTGTAAAAAATTTCTACCAAAAAAAAGTATGATTAAAAGAAAATATTTCATAAAAAATTTTTCAATTAAAAAATTTTTCTATTAAAAAAATTTTTCTATAGAAAATTTTTGATAAAAAGATTTTTTTTAGAAAAATTTTTGACAAAAAAATTTTCTATAGAAAAATTTTTGATAAAAAAATTTGTATTGAAAAACTTTAAAAAAAAAAAAATTCTATACAAAAATTTTTGATAAAAAATTTTCTAAAAAAAATTTTTGATAAAAAAATTTTCTAAAAAAAGAGAAATATATTTGATAAAAAAAATTTCGATGGAAAATTTTGGATAAACAAATTGTATATAGAAAAATTTTTGATAAAAAAATTTTCTCTAGAAACATTTTAAGTAAAAAAAAAATTTATAGAAAATCTTTTGATAAATAAATTTTTTACAAAGAAATTTTAAAGAGAATAAAAAATAAAAATATTTTTTTAGGAAAATTTTTAATAAAAAAAAATTCTAGAAATTGTTTGATATAAAAATTTTCTACAAAAAAATTTTCTATAAAAAGAAAAATATTTGATAAAAAACACTTTATATAGAAAATTTTTATAAAAAAATTTTCTCATGGGCTGGAACCCATGAGGAAATAAACTGTTTTAGTAAATGTTCCAAATAGCCCTTTTCATATCTTCAATAATATTTATAACTTATTTAAAAATTATATTAAGTTCATTTGCTTGTTTCGGTTAAAATGCTTTCTATTAGCCATGGCGTGTTTAGTACATTTAAATGCTTAAGACCCATTTAAAGGTTCATGAATATTAGATGGTTTGTTAAGTTGTTTTCCTAAATTTCCTTCTACCATTCAGAATAGTAATATTTTGCTGTTGTGTGCAAAACCACAATATCATAAGCAGGCACAAGGAGTGCAAACAATACCGAGATCCTTTCAGGGAAAAGGAAGTAAGGAAGAGGGAAGTATAAATATAAGTATTAAACACAAAAATAAATGGCATATTGCTAACAATTTTCGTGGAAAAAAACTAAAACTTAAAAACAAGAGCCAATTTGGAGAAGAGAATCGATGACTTGTAAGGAAAAGAGTTTCGACAAGACACCGAGTATATGGTATATTTCCTAATATCGATAAAATTGTAAGGTGAATGTACACTTATTATTCTAACACCGGAAATTTTACACATTTTGCCGTTCACTCATACATTAGCCATCATTTGGAGTTTGGAACAAAAGTCCTTTTGAAATATAAATATGGAATAATATTAAACCTAAAGGAGGAAGAACGGAGAGTGAACCGTAAACAGCTTCATTACTTTTATGGTTATCGTTGTTGTCTGCAGCGAAAGGCAAGAAATTGGCTAAAGGAAAGTTCAAATATTGTTAAGAGAAGGAACTACTGGCAGACATGAGATCTAATAACAACTACAACAAACCATACACGGTACTACTAACACACAATAAGGACTCTAATACTACAACTACTTATAATACTAAATATAACACAATTCAAAAACATCCTGCTAAAGAACACAGGAGTGTAATCTAGACATGGTTTTACATGGCCTTACACATATACACATGTATATGTGTTTTTTTACACAAAACAAAGCCAATAACAGTAATTTGTTAGACCATTTACAAAGAATTTACTTTACTTTACACGGGGAGTACTTTGACGCTGCAAACAAGCCAATTTTCTATGAATTTTTTATTAAAAAAATAAAATTAAACGTTTATGGTGTGTTTGATTGCATAAAGTATGAAGCCATCAACCCATGACTCCCCTTTTCCTTTTCCACTTCTAGGCCAGGCAAATAAACTTTTCAAAGATGCCAAAGGATGCACCAAAGGCTCCACCAGTCAAAGGCTTTATAGCAATTCTTTTACAATAATAATGAAGCTTTTTTTTAACGCAAAGCCTTAATAAAAACCGAGATAGACGGAAATAAAGTCAATTGTGTAAATTTTAAAGTTTATTTATGCGCTTATACTAAATAGTCTCAAAGGAAGCTTTGGCATAAAGTTTTGTTGCAACCTCAAATGCAATTGTAAGCTTTTTTGTAAAACAAAACTTGTTAGTTTTGAGTCTTTTTTGTGCTTGAAAACACAAAAAGTTTAAGTAATTTGTAGTTAATTTAAAGTTAAACTAAAAAGTAACTTAAGCCTTAAAAGAGCACAAGGAGATAAAAGAAAAACTTTAAATACTTAAAAGTTCATTTAAGGTTAAGTTTCATGTTCTAAATTAGTTTCAGTTCAATTCCATTTACAGTTCAGTTCCAATTTATTAACGGTTAAATTCTAGATCATTCTAGTTTCGGTTTCGTAGAGTTCCATTTTACTATAGTTCCGGTTTTGTAAAGTTTCGGTTTAGTACAGTTCCAGTTTGGTTCAATTCCGGTTTGGTTCAGTTTCGGTGTAGTTGAGTTCCGGATAGTTCTATTTTGTCTTAGTTCAGTTCCAGGTTAGTATAGTTCTGTTCTAGTTCTGTTCTAGTTCTGTTCTAGTTCTGTTCTAGTTCTGTTCTAGTTCTGTTCTAGTTCTGTTCTAGTTCTGTTCTAGTTCTGTTCTAGTTCTGTTCTAGTTCTGTTCTAGTTCTGTTCTAGTTCTGTTCTAGTTCTGTTCTAGTTCTGTTCTAGTTCTGTTCTAGTTCTGTTCTAGTTCTGTTCTAGTTCTGTTCTAGTTCTGTTCTAGTTCTGTTCTAGTTCTGTTCTAGTTCTGTTCTAGTTCTGTTCTAGTTCTGTTCTAGTTCTGTTCTAGTTCTGTTCTAGTTCTGTTCTAGTTCTGTTCTAGTTCTGTTCTAGTTCTGTTCTAGTTCTGTTCTAGTTCTGTTCTAGTTCTGTTCTAGTTCTGTTCTAGTTCTGTTCTAGTTCTGTTCTAGTTCTGTTCTAGTTCTGTTCTAGTTCTGTTCTAGTTCTGTTCTAGTTCTGTTCTAGTTCTGTTCTAGTTCTGTTCTAGTTCTGTTCTAGTTCTGTTCTAGTTCTGTTCTAGTTCTGTTCTAGTTCTGTTCTAGTTCTGTTCTAGTTCTGTTCTAGTTCTGTTCTAGTTCTGTTCTAGTTCTGTTCTAGTTCTGTTCTAGTTCTGTTCTAATTCTGTTCTAGTTCTGTTCTAGTTCTGCTCTAGTTCTGTTCTAGTTCTGTTCTAGTTCTGTTCTTGGTTGATTATACGTTGTGTAATGGATTTTAGTATTTATTAGTTTAATTCATGTGGAGGAACTTACCTTTAACTGAAATCCTTGACTCCTCGAAGATCTGAAAGAAAGAAACAAGAAATCAGTTAAATTCTAGTTTGTGAGAAGTTTCTTTATAGAAAACTGTTATTGCCCTAATTTCAATATTTTTGTACTATTTATTTATTATTGATTCAATTTCAATAGTTTTCATAATTTATTACTATTTGTCGGACTTGAGATTTTTTTTTTACGTCTTTCATGTGTAAACTTTTTTTATCTCCCTCATTATGGGGAAACCTCTTGTGTATTTAGTGTTTTACAATACACCAAGTTTTTGTGTAAATTTTTTTTTGCTATAAGTATTTCAAGTGTTTGGCTGTCAATGGGCTACTTGAATTCGGTCTATAGAGTATTCTATAATTTTTTATACATATGCATGAGGTTGAGAAGATTTTTTGCTACTTTTGCTATTTTTTCTATAATATAAACGTGAAAAATACAATTTGATTGGCAACATGAGAGTTACAAAACACTTAAATTAATAATGAAAGATGAAAAAGTGTAATACAAATTGATATAATCAGAAAAAAAGTTTAAAAAAGCAGATGAGAATGGAATTTATAATAGTAGAGTTTTATTAGGTTGTGAAGGGAGGGGTAATTTTTTTACTGCTACTTGGAAGCCTTTCAGACTTTACAACTATGTAGTAAAATGGTAAAATAAAGTTCAATAAAAATTGGAGTATTAAAATTTTTCTGTGTAACACAATGACAGACATAATTGCAGGTATACCCTGTTGAAAATTCGAGTTTTTAAACTCTAAACTTTTATTAGAATATTTTTTTAAAAATATTAATTAAAGTCAAAGAAATTTAAATTCACTTTGAAAATATATCCAGCTTAAAATTGGAGTTAATAAAATCTGGACTTGGTGGTTAATAAATTTTACAAAATAATGACAAAAGTTTTTTTTTTATAAAAAAAATTTAATTCTATCTTATCTCTCTTGAGAATCTCTTTCACTTTCACCATTATTTTTTGAAATTTATAATACTTCGAGTCCAGACTTTAATAACTCTAATTTTTAGCTGCTTAAATTTGCAAGAAAGTATATTTTTTCTAAAAAAAACTTTTTTATTGACAAAATTTTTGATTTCAATGAAAATTAGGGCATTTTGTTTCTGGTGTCTAAAATACTTTTTTGTGCAAATATAGGCAGCTGAAAATTTGTGTTATTAAAGCCTAGACTTGGAATGTTATAAATTTTAAGAAAATATTATTAAAGTCGAAAAGATTCTCAAGAAAGATAAGATAGAAAAAAATTTATTAAAAAAAAATTGTATACAAAAAATTGTCTGATTGCAATAAAATTTGGCGCATTTCTTGTGTGTAAACAATTTTTTTGCAAATATATGCAGCTGGAAATTAGGGTTATTAAAGTGTGGACTTGGAGTGTTATAAATTTTAAAAAATAATGATAAAAGTCGAAGCGATGTGTGTAAGCAACTTTTTTGCAAATATATGCAGCTGAAAATTGGAGCTATTAAAGTCAGGACTTGGAATATTATAAATTTTGAAAAATAATGACAAGAGTTATAGAGTTGCTCAAGATAAATAAGATGGAAAAACATTTTTTGATAAAAAAATTTTTGATTTCATTAAAAATTGGCTCATTTTGTTTCTTGTGTGTAAAATCCTTTTTTTTGCAAATATAGGCGGCTGAAAATTAGAGTTATTAAAGTCTGTACTTAGAGTGTTATAAATTTTGAAAAATAATGTTAAAAGTTGAAGAGATTCTCAAGAAAGATAGAAAAAAATTTATTAAAAAAAAATTTTATACAAAAAATTGTCTGATTGCAATAAAATTTGGCGCATTTCTTGTGTGTAAACAATTTTTTTGCAAATATATGCAGCTGAAATTCGGTGGTATTAAAGTTTGGACTTGGAGTGTTATAAATTTAAAAAAAAATAATAAAAAATTCGAAGAGATGCTCAAGAAACATAAAATAGAAAAACAATTTTTTTATAAAAAAAAAAATTTGATTTCAATAAGAATTAGCGCATTTTGTTTCTTGTTTGTAAAATTATAGTAAAAGTCAAATAGATTCTCAAGAAAGATAAGTTAGAACAATTTTTTTTTTCTAAAAAAAAATTTTTATTAACAATATTTTTGATTTCAATAAAAATTAGCGCATTTTGTTTCTTGTTTGTAAAATACCTTTTTGCACATATATGCAGCTGAAAATTGGATTTATTAGAGTCTGGACTTGGAGTGTTATTATTTTTAATAACTGATGATAAAAGTCAAAGAGATTATCAGGAAAGATAAGAATCTTATCTATCTTATCATAAGATAGAATAAAAATTTGTTTATAACAAAAAATTTTGATTTCAATAAAAATTGGCGCATTATGATTTTTGTGAGTAAAATACTTTTTTGCAAATATATGCAGCTAAAAATTAGAGTTATTAAAGTCTGGACTTGTAGTGTTATAAATTTAAAAATTGAATAATAAAAGTCGAAGAGATTCTCAAGAAAGATAAGTTGGAATAATTTTTTTTTCTAAAAAAAACTTTTTTGTTAACAACATTTTTGATTTCGTTAAAAATGATCGCATTTTGTTTCTTGTATGTAAAATACTTTTTTAGTGCATTTTGTTTCTTGTGTGTAAAATAATTTTTGGCAAATATATGCAGCTGAATATTGGAGTTATGAAAGACTTGGAACGTTATAAATTTTGAAAAATAATGACAAAAGTCGAAGAGATGCTCAAGAAAAATAAGATGGAAAAACAATTGTTTTTTTAATTTTTTATTTAAAAAAAAATTGGTTAATTTTGTTTCTTGTGCGTAAAATACTTTTTTTTTGCAAATATAAGCAGCTAAAAATTGGAGTTATTAAAGTCAGGACCTGGCCGCTTATACATTTTACAAAATAATGACAAAAGTCGAAGAGATTCTAAAGAAAAATAAGATATAATAATTTTTTGTTTTTTAGATTTTTTTTTTATAAAAAAAAATTAATTCTATAGTATGTTCTCTAGAATCTCTTCCACTTTCATCATTATTTTTTAAAATTTATAACACTCTGGGTCCAGACTTTAATAACTCTAATTTTCAGCTGCATAAATTTGCCAAAAAGTATTTTTCCGATAACAGCCGTTTTATAGAAATTTTTAGGAAATTTTGATAAATCCTTTCCTTCATAATTTGGCTCTTATTATCTTTATCTTGGCTTTGGCTCTAAAATCAAACCCTGCCAAATGAAGTGATTATTATTTTTTATACAGCAAAGTGTAAAATTATTTAAAAAAAAGCCATTAAAAATCAAGACAATTGACATAAAAATACACAATCGATAAATTAAAAAATAACAAGAGCAAAGCCGACCGATTGACTTAAGGCTGAGGCAGGGTTGTCATAAGAAACAAAACTGGTTTCAAAACAAACAGCCATAATTTGAAAACTAAAGAGGGAGTTAACACTGAGGGAAATAATTAAGAAGACAGACTAAGGTAATGCGGGTTTATTATATAAATACCGGCAATTTGCCGGCATCTGATGACAATGCTTTATTTAATGAAAATCGTTGTCAATTTCTTCTTATTATTTTGATTTATTATCTCTGTTTGACCTATATTCATAAGTTATTTTTGTCCATCTCGAAAAGCCTCTTAGCTTCTGCTAGACCACTTTAAAGACAACTAGACACTTTGGGCTTAAAGCTCCTTAATTTTCCTCCAACACCTTTCATCATTTAATTTATCAAAGACAAAGTGTAGCAAGACAGTCATAAGAAAATCCCCTGGCTTTTGACAAAGCTGTCTTTCGTTAATCAACAAATGGATTAAATAGCAATAGACACTCTAAAATCCAAACCCCCGTACTCCACATTTAATATCTAAATAACTTTTTTTGAATCGGCCGTTGTAAAATGTTAAATTGTCAACACCTTTTATGGCTGCTGGTATATAAAAATCAGCCAATCATTATTATTTTTTTCGGCCTTAAATAGAATTTAGTTTAAACTCTATTATATAGATGGAGGAAACTTGTTATTTGAAAATTTTCAGATGAGGTCATTATTATCGTCATCATTATCATCACCATAATCTTAGCCAGCTTCACTTAACACCATAAGTTTAACGTGATTTTCATTGAAATCCTCAGCTTAATTTCGGGAAAAAATAAAACCGGAAAATTTATTGAGATCATAAAAATATTGTTTTGGTTTTGTTTTAAATTTATATGACCAATAATTTTAATCAGATTTGGTTTTGGAAAACGATTTGATTTGATTGTGTTATAAATTAAATTCAAATTGATTGTGAGTGTTTATTTTAAATTTGGGTTTTGTTAAAAAAGGAATGAACAAAAGAATATGTGGGTGTTGTTCTTATATAAATGTTATTACACACATTGTTTTTTGTTATTCTAAGATAAATATTGAAGAACTTTATTAATTAAAACCAACAAACGGATTTGGAATATGACAACATAGAGGGAAATATTAATAGCGACACTGAAAAATTTCGTGTAATAAGTTACAGTAATGACTTTTTATTTGAAAAAAATTGTACAAAATATTGTATAATAACTTAATTTTCAAAGTTTTGTATAAAACAAGATTTCAATAAAAACCGGCGCATTTAATTTCTCATGTGTAAAATATTTGTTTGCAAGCATATGCAGCTGAAACTTGGAGCTATTAAAGTCTGGACATGTAGTGTTATAAATTAACGCAAATAATGAAAAAAGTCGAAAAGATTCTCAAGACAGATAAGATAGAACAAATTTGTTTTTTTATAGAAAAAAATTTTTGATTTCTATAAAAATTGGTGCATTTAGTTTCTTGTGTGTAAAATTATTGTTTGCAAGTATGTGCATCTGAAGATTGGACTTATTAAAGTCTGGACTTGGAGTGTTATAAATTTTTAAAAATAATGATTAAAGCCAAACAGATTCTCAAGAAAGTTAAGTTAAACTTTTTTATAAAAAAAATGTTTTAGAAAAAATTTCAAAATGAAATATATTCTACAGAAAAATTTCATTAACCAGTTTTAAGTAAAACATTGACACATTTAGTTTCTTGTATGCAAAATACTTTTTTGCAAATATATGCAGTTAAAAATTGGAGTTATTAAAGTCTGGACTTAGAGTGTTATAAATTTTGAAAAATAATGATAAAAGTCGAAAAGATTTTCAAGAAAGATAAGATAGTAAAAAATTGTGTATGCTCGTATAGAAAAATTTTTTAATTTCAATAAAAATTGGCACATTTAGTTTCTTGTGTATAAAATATTTGTTTGCAAGTATATGCAGCTGAAAATTGGACTTATAAAATTCTGGACTTGGAGAGTTATAAATTTTTAAAAATAGTAATAAAAGTGAAAGAGATTCTCAAGAAATTAATGTTAAAATATAAACTTTTTTAGAGAAAATTTCATAATAAAATATTTTCTATAGAAAAAATTTCATAATGAAATATTTTGTAAAGAAAAAATTTCATAATGAAATATTTTCTATAGAAAAAATTTCATAATAAAATATTTTCCATAGAAAAAATTTCATAATGAAATATTTTCTATAGAAAAAATTTCATAATGAAATATTTTCTATAGAAAAAATTTCATAATGAAATATTTTCTATTGAAAAAAATTTCATAGTGAAATATTTTCTATAGAAAAAATTTCATAATGAAATATTTTCTATAGAAAAAATTTCATAATGAAATATTTTCTACAGAAAAAATTTCATAATGAAATATTTTCTACAGAAAAAATTTCTTAATGAAATATTTTCTACAGAAAAAATTTCATAATGAAATATTTTCTAAAGAAAAAATTTCATAATGAAATATTTTCTATTGAAAAAATTTCATAATGAAATATTTTCTATAGAAAAAATTTCATAATGAAATATTTTCTATAGAAAAAATTTCATAATGAAATATTTTCTATAGAAAAAATTTCATAATGAAATATTTTCTATAGAAAAAATTTCATAATGAAATATTTTCTATAGAAAAAATTTCATAATGAAATATTTTCTATAGAAAAAATTTCATAATGAAATATTTTCTATAGAAAAAATTTCATAATGAAATATTTTCTATAGAAAAAATTTCATAATGAAATATTTTCTATAGAAAAAATTTCATAATGAAATATTTTCTATAGAAAAAATTTCATAATGAAATATTTTCTATAGAAAAAATTTCATAATGAAATATTTTCTATAGAAAAAATTTCATAATGAAATATTTTCTATAGAAAAAATTTCATAATGAAATATTTTCTATAGAAAAAATTTCATAATGAAATATTTTCTATAGAAAAAATTTCATAATGAAATATTTTCTATAGAAAAAATTTCATAATGAAATATTTTCTATAGAAAAAATTTCATAATGAAATATTTT
Organism: Stomorhina lunata; assembly: GCA_933228675.1. Lineage (NCBI taxonomy): Eukaryota > Metazoa > Arthropoda > Insecta > Diptera > Rhiniidae > Stomorhina > Stomorhina lunata. Next base: position 122,060,425 of record OW121742.1, on the reverse strand, counting down.
CTATAGAAAAAATTTCATAATGAAATATTTTCTATAGAAAAAATTTCATAATGAAATATTTTCTATAGAAAAAATTTCATAATGAAATATTTTCTATAGAAAAAATTTCATAATGAAATATTTTCTATAGAAAAAATTTCATAATGAAATATTTTCTATAGAAAAAATTTCATAATGAAATATTTTCTATAGAAAAAATTTCATAATGAAATATTTTCTATAGAAAAAATTTCATAATGAAATATTTTCTATAGAAAAAATTTCATAATGAAATATTTTCTATAGAAAAAATTTCATAATGAAATATTTTCTATAGAAAAAATTTCATAATGAAATATTTTCTATAGAAAAAATTTCATAATGAAATATTTTCTATAGAAAAAATTTCATAATGAAATAGTTTCTATAGAAAAAATTTCATAATGAAATATTTTCTATAGAAAAAGTTTCATAATGAAATATTTTCTATAGAAATAATTTCATAATGAAATATTTTCTATACAAAAAATTTCATAATGAAATATTTTCTATACAAAAAATTTCATAATGAAATATTTTCTATAAAAAAAAATTTCATAATGAAATATTTTCTATAGAAAAAATTTCATAATGAAATATTTTCTATAGAAAAAATTTCATAATGAAATATTTTCTATAGAAAAAATTTCATAATGAAATATTTTCTATAGAAGAAATTTCATAATGAAATATTTTCTATAGAAAACATTTCATAATGAAATATATTCTATAGAAAAAATTTCATAATGAAATATTTTCTATAGAAAAAATTTCATAATAAAATACTTTCTTTAGAAAAAATTTCATAATAAAATACTTTCTTTAGAAAAAATTTCATAATGAAATATTTTCTATAGAAAAAATTTCATAATGAAATATTTTCTATAGAAAAAATTTCGTAATGAAATATTTTCTATAGAAAAAATTTCATAATGAAATATTTTCTATAGAAAAAATTTCATAATGAAATATTTTCTATAGAAAAATTTTCATAATGAAATATTTTCTATAGAAAAAATTTCATAATGAAATATTTTCTATAGAAAAAATTTCATAATGAAATATTTTCTATAGAAAAAATTTCATAATGAAATATTTTCTATAGAAAAAATTTCATAATGAAATATTTTCTATAGAAAAATTTTCATAATGAAATATTTTCTATAGAAAAAATTTCATAATGAAATATTTTCTATAGAAAAAATTTCATAATGAAATATTTTCTATAGAAAAAATTTCATAATGAAATATTTTCTATAGAAAAAATTTCATAATGAAATATTTTCTATAGAAAAAATTTCATAATGAAATATTTTCTATAGAAAAAATTTCATAATGAAATATTTTCTATAGAAAAATTTTCATAATGAAATATTTTCTATAGAAAAAATTTCATAATGAAATATTTTCTATAGAAAAAATTTCGTAATGAAATATTTTCTATAGAAAAAATTTCATAATGAAATATTTTCTATAGAAAAAATTTCATAATGAAATATTTTCTATAGAAAAAATTTCATAATGAAATATTTTCTATAGAAAAAATTTCATAATGAAATATTTTCTATAGAAAAAATTTCATAATGAAATATTTTCTATAGAAAAAATTTCGTAATGAAATATTTTCTATAGAAAAAATTTCGTAATGAAATATTTTCTATAGAAAAAATTTCGTAATGAAATATTTTCTATAGAAAAAATTTCATAATGAAATATTTTCTATAGAAAAAATTTCATAATGAAATATTTTCTATAGAAAAAATTTCATAATGAAATATTTTCTATAGAAAAAATTTCATAATGAAATATTTTCTATAGAAAAAATTTCATAATGAAATATTTTCTATAGAAAAAATTTCATAATGAAATATTTTCTATAGAAAAATTTTCATAATGAAATATTTTCTATAGAAAAAATTTCATAATGAAATATTTTCTATAGAAAAATTTCATAATGAAATATTTTCTATAGAAAAAATTTCATAATGAAATATTTTCTATAGAAAAAATTTCATAATGAAATATTTTCTATAGAAAAAATTTCATAATGAAATATTTTCTATAGAAAAAATTTCATAATGAAATATTTTCTATAGAAAAAATTTCATAATGAAATATTTTCTATAGAAAAAATTTCATAATGAAATATTTTCTATAGAAAAAATTTCATAATGAAATATTTTCTATAGAAATAATTTCATAATGAAATATTTTCTATACAAAAAATTTCATAATGAAATATTTTCTATAGAAAAAATTTCACAATGAAATATTTTCTATAGAAAAAATCTGATAATGAAATATTTTCTAAAGAAAAAATTTCATAATGAAATATTTTCTATAGAAAAAATTTCATAATGAAATATTTTCTATAGAAAAAATTTCATAATGAAATATTTTCTATAGAAAAAATTTCATAATGAAATATTTTCTATAGAAAAAATTTCATAATGAAATATTTTCTATAGAAAAAATTTCATAATGAAATATTTTCTATAGAAAAAATTTCATAATGAAATATTTTCTATAGAAAAAATTTCAAAATGAAATATTTTCTATCGAAAAAATTTCAAAATGAAATATTTTCTATAAAAAAAATTTCAAAATGAAATATTTTCTATAGAAAAAATTTCAAAATGAAAATATTTTCTATAGAAAAAATTTCATAATGAAATATTTTCTATAGAAAAAATTTCATAATGAAATATTTTTTATAGAAAAAAATCAAATTTTCATATCTATCCATAAACTTAAAAAGCGAAGCACCATTTTTCAAACTTCCAAGATTTATTTCAAATATTAAATCCAAATTTTTAGCTAAAGTTTATTTAAAAAGAAAAAATTAAATAAATTGTTTTTAATAAAACTTTATAATTACCAAAAATAACAACAGACACGAATTCAAGGCAAATGCAGAAAAAATCTAAAAGCCTTAAAATATCTCAAAAAAACAACCAAAAACAAATTAATCCCTAAAGGATTTATGCTGAAAAACAAACAAACAAACTTACACAATTCCAAAGTAAATGATAACATTTTAAACAAAATGAAAACCAAAGGAGAAGCCTCATAGACACAGACGCAAAGGCCTAGAAATTTGTAAAGAAAAAAAAAATCCTTTTGACTAACGCACAAGCTTTCGCAAAACAAATCATGCCTTAGGCCTGAAAAATTTATAAACGAAATCACTTTCTAAATCGACTCTCTTTATAATTTACAATTATCCTTATATCTCTATTTCTATCTCGATTTGAATAAAATATACTTGTGGGATGAAGCTGGTGGTTTTTTTTTGTTCCTTGCCCATACTCAACTCAAGAGTAATGGTTCCTAAATAAAGCTATGGAGTAGAGAAGGAAGGATTCCTTGACGTTTTTGGGTATAGGCCCTAAAAAATATACCACCCAATATTTTTATAGAAAAATTTTCAAAACTTTTTTATTTTTCAAAATTTTTTTATTTTTATAGGAAATTTTTTAAAAATTTCTTATTTTTATAGGAAATTTTTCAAAAATTTCTTATTTTTATAGGAAATTTTTCAAAATTTTTTTATTTTTATAGGAAATTTTTAAAAAATTTCTTATTTTTATAGGAAATTTTTCAAAAATTTCTTATTTTTATAGGAAATTTTTCAAAAATTTTTTATTTTATAGGAAATTTTTCAAAAATTTCTTATTTTTAAAAGAAATTATCAAAAAATTCATATTATTATAGGAAATTTTTCAAAAATTTCTTATTTTTATAGGAAATTTTTCAAAAATTTCTTATTTTTATAGGAAATTTTTCAAAAATTTCTTATTTTTATAGGAAATTTTTCAAAAATTTCTTATTTTTAAAAGAAATTATCAAAAAATTCTTATTATTATAGGAAATTTTTCAAAAATTTCTTATTTTTATAGGAAATTTTTCAAAAATTTCTTATTTTTATAGGAAATTTTTCAAAAATTTCTTATTTTTATAGGAAATTTTTCCAAAATTTCTTATTTTTATAGGAAAATTTTCAAAAATTTCTTATTTTGATAGAAAATTTTTCAAAAATTTCTTATTTTTATAGAAAATTTTTCAAAAATTTCTTATTTTGATAGAAAATTTTTTAAAAATTTCTTATTTTGATAGAAAATTTTTTAAAAATTTCTTTCTTATAAGAAATTTTTCAAAAATTTCTTATTTTTATAGGAAATTTTTCAAAAATTTCTTATTTTTATAGGAAATTTTTCAAAAATTTCTTATTTTTATAGGAAATTTTTCAAAAATTTCTTATTTTTATAGGAAATTTTTCAAAAATTTCTTATTCTTATAGGAAATTTTTCAAAAATTTCTTATTCTTATAGGAAATTTTTCAAAAATTTCTTATTTTTATAGGAAATTTTTCAAAAATTTCTTATTTTTATAGAAAATTTTTCTAAAATTTCTTATTTTTATAGGAAATTTTTCAAAAATTTCTTATTTTTATAGGAAATTTTTCAAAAATTTCTTATTTTTATAGAAAATGTTTCAAAAATTTCTTATTTTTATAGCAAAGTTTTCAAAAATTTCTTATTTTTATAGGATATTTTTAAAAAAAATTTTTATATATTTTTATAAAAAATTTTATAGAAAATTATTCAAAAATTTTTAAAGGAAATTTTTTAAATATTTGTTATTTTAATATGAAGTTTTTCAAAAATTTCCCATTTTTATAGGAAATTTTTCAAAAATTTCTTTTTTTTTGAAGAAATTTTTCAAAAAATCTTATTTTTATAGGGAATTTTTCAAAAATTTCTTGTTTTTATAGAAAATTTCTCAAATATTTTTTTTTGATTAGGAAGTTTTTAATTTTAAAATTCTTAAATTTATTTTGACATTTCTTTAACTTTAGAAACCACCCACGTTCTACAAGTCCCTGTCCCGTAGTAACTTCTAGTAGTAGTGGCGATGGTGTCTGTGGCAGTTAAACAGCCACTTGATACTATAAAAGATGATAAGTCATTTTTATGTGACACTTAAGCCTAAATATTTCGCATTTCTGTGGCCATTTACAATTTTCGCGTGGAGATATAAAGATAGAGAGACAGAGACTAAAACTGTTTTACATAAATAAAATACCAATACACACATATATAGGAAGAAACACACGCATACAGAAATGCTTTCATACAAAGTCTTACACACTTATTATTCTATGAAACACCAGGGACCAACTTCCGTTTTGTGCCTAATGTTTTTTTTCGAGAAGAAAAAAAAAAGTTTGAAATAGAACGAAAAAGACCATTTATTTAAAAGATTGTTTTTGGCAAATATTTGTGGGGATATAGGGAACGATACTGGGTAAGGGTAGCTAGGACCATTTACTGGCCTCCATTTGCTTTGTCTTTTTGAAACATATTTCTTTTATTTATGAGGGAAAACATTAAAATTGTTGTGTATATTGTTTTTATGTGCCAGAATGTGGAAGGACTCCTCAGTAAAGGGACAGACAAACGACCTTTGAAGATTTTTTAGTTTGTTTTTTCTCGCTCTTTCCTAAAGATAATGTCTAAATTTACATGAGCCATTAAAATCTTTAATAACTATTAAAATAAACGTTTCATATCTATAAAATAAAAATAGTTCATCATTTGTTAAACAATTTAATCATTAACCACATCAAACAAGCTCCTTTACTTCTCGCTCTAGCTCTTACCCCTTCTCCTTTTTGATATTTACATGCTTTTTAGCCTTAAAGTAGGCTTTAGTTTTTATTATGTCTTTCAAATGTTAATACTCTTCCCTCTCATCTCTGAATTTTTGAAAGCTCTTATCTTAACTGGGTTAAATAGTTCTTCTTGCTTAATTACTGACATGAAGCTGTTAAACATTTTCAGTTTTTCACATAAAAATTCCCTCGTCTTAATAACGAAATTTTATTGTGAATTTTTCTTCTTTTTGTACGAGTTTTAGTGGTTTTACCTAAATTAAAAAAATAAGAATGAATGTTGTAGCTGCTCATATATCAATTATGTACAGGTCAGAAATTTTTTGGCACATTTATAATTAAAATGCAATAATGAAGTGAAAAGTGAAAGTTGAAAGGAGCCACAGAAACGAGGGCAAGTTTTCGAAATGAAGGGCTAGGGGAGAAAGTGTTAAATGTGAGAAGAGTTAACCTAGAAAACACAAAGAGTTGAAGCTCAAAGGATATTTTAAATTGTTAAGGCAGTTTAAAGGAAAGAAGGGAGTTTTTAGATATTTTTTTTTAATAAAATTAAAAAAAATTATTTGTAGAAATTTTTGTATATTTTTCCCTTTTTTTTTGTATAGATTTCCCTTTTTTAGAAATTTAAAAACAAATATTTTTTTCTTTTTTTTAGTAAATTTTTTAAAAAAATCACAAAAAAAGGATATATGGTGACCTCCAAAAAGCTTTCAGACATTATATTTAAAAATTTTTCATATTAAAGAATACTTTCATATACAAATTGTTAATTAGAAAATTATTAAAAATTATGTCCTTTTTTGGAAAACCGATCAATTAAAACTAATCTATAGTAAAATAATTACAATTTCTATAAAACAGACCTTAAGCTTATGGGATGTTTAAATTTGTAAGGCATTTTAGAGTCAATTTTTAGACAGTTTTGCAAAATTTTCTTATTTTTAAGGAAATTTTTAAAATTTTTTGAGTACTTTAATAAAAATTTAATAATAAAGACATTTTTAAAAATTTTAAAAATATCAAAATTTTTTTAAATAGAAAAAACTTTTAAAATTTTTTTTAAAAAAAAGTAGAAAAACTTCCAAAATTAGAGCACATACCAAAAAGTTTTCTTTGCATAAAGAAAACATCGAAAAATATGGTATATTGGCAGAAAACATCGCACAATTTTCCATAGATAGAAAAAACAGTTCAGGATTTCTCATTCAAAAAAATAACAAAATTTTATTTAAATACAAAAAAACATCGTATAATTTCCTATAAAACGAGAAACGATAAAAAACCAATATCAAAAACTAAAACATCGCAAGATTTTCTCTTATTGATAACTTAGCCCTAAGTTTTCTATATAGAGATTTCAAAATTTACTAAAATTTTTCGCGAATTTTAGCAAATTTTCTTATAAAAATAAAAATTTTCGAAAATTTTCCTATAAAAATGAGAAATTTTTTAAAAATTTCTTATACAAATAAAAAATTATAGAAAAAATTTCTATAAAAAATATAAATTTTTGAAAAATTTTCTATAGAAATAGGAAATGTTTGAAAAATTCTTTTCAAAACAAGAATTTTTTAAAAAAATTCCTATAAAAATAAGAAATTTTTTAAAAAATTGTATATAAAAACAAGAAATTTTTAAAACATTCCATATAAAAATAAGAAGTTTTTAAAAAATTTCATATAAAAATAAGACATTTTTAAAAAATTTCCTATAAAAGTAAGAAATTTTTTAAAAATTTCTTAAAAAATAAGAAATTTTTAAAAAATTTCCTATAAAAATAAGAAATTTTTAAAAAAATTCCTATAAAAATAAGAAATTTTTGAAAAATTTTCTATAAAAATAAAAGATTTTTGAAAATTTTCTTATTGAAATAAGAAATTAAAAAAAAAAAATTCCTATAAAAATAAGAAATTTTTTAAAAAAATTTCCGATAAAAATAAGAAATTTTTGAAAAATTTTCTATAAAAATAAAAGATTTTTGAAAAATTTCCTTTTGAAATAAGAAATTTACAAAAAAAATTCCAATAAAAATAAGAAATTTTTATAAAATTTTCTAAAATGGACATTTTTTCCTAAAAATGACATCTTCTTTTGCAAATTTTATTGCTTACAATTTGTGTTTGAGTGTCTTCTACAACAAGGTGAGGTATTTATGAATATATGTCGCAGCAATTCAGAGGTCAACATATATCCTTTATTTCTAGTTTTTAAAAATTCTTCTATATATGCGAAATTTTTAATATTATCTATCTTTTGAAGATTCTTTTTGATAAAATTTAAGGAAATTTTTACATCACACCGCATTTCGGAGTATCAAATCCTTTATTTTCTAAATTTTTAAATTATTTTTTTATGTAATTATGTTTTATTTCTATAAAAAATAGTTTGACTTTAAATTGTATTGCTTACAATTTGTGTTTGAGTGTTTCTTCCAAAACAGTGAAGTATTATAAAAAATATGTTGCAGTTTTTCAGAGGTCACCATATATCCTTTTTTGGAATATGAATTATTTTTCTTTTTTTTTAGACAATTATTGATTTTTTATTTCATATAAAGATTTAAAAAAAAAAATACATCTGTTTTGAAAATTTGAAGTATTTTTGCTATTTTTAGAAAAGTTTTTCTATGAAAATCGAAAATTTTTTTATTAAGACATAATTTTTAGTTTGTTTCTATGTACAATTTATGCTATTTTGCGATTTCCTACTTGGTTTCTTATATTTTTTTATATTTCTTACTCATTATTCTTAAAGTCTCTTTTATTTTCTTATAAATTCCCTCTAAATAATGGCATTCTTTTCATTTTTATTACTTGTATTTACCCACGCAAATTATTGTAGACAATTTCTTTTAAATCATATAAATCGCTCTTAAAATATACGAGAAACAGCAAAAAAAATCATTCATTCATTCATTCATTCAGCTCAAATGTTGTTGTAAGTCGGGGGTGTTAAAGATGAAAATGTTTGTTGTGGCTAAATAATTCACATACATCACGACAACTTAGAGTAGACACAAAGTGTCACACGTTTAGTTTAAGTTTTAATGGCTCCACAAACACAAGACCAATCAGAGGGGTTTGAGGTTCTATATTTTTGTTTGCAGCCTCAGCTTAGCCACGAAACTAAGAAAATGTAAATTATCATTACAATAAGTAGCATTTTTATTTTTCACTGGCTGCCTCTGACTGCTTTTTTTTTATTCTCAACTGCCCCTTATATTATTTAAGTCATGTTTTTTTGAGTTTTTTTTTTCATAGATTTCTTTAGGTTTTGTTGGAAAATTGTTATATTTTTTTTTATAATTTATTTCATATATTTGGTTTCTTTTGTAGGTGGCCATTAGAAAAATAACAATAGGCCGACAACAACAATAGGCCTCACAAAATGTTAAATATTTAATTCTTTTTAATGCTGCTGCTATTTTATGTTAAATATTTAATGTAGTCTTTGGTCGAGAGTGTACGACATTATATTTCTTACAAAATCTTGATATATGAGCTGACAGTTTAAGAAGACAATATTCGGTTTAAAGCTTCGACTATTGTAGATTTTGGATTATATTAAGACATTAAGGTGGGGCAACTGGTGACAAAAATATATTTTGTCTATGACTTTGTTGGGAGTTTTGGTGGAGTTAAGCTATAAATATTGATTTAGAGCCAAAAGAAAGGGGATTTATTTCAATAAAAAAGACAAATAATGCAAAATTTTATATATAAGTAATATTACGAAATATATATTCTTGAAAAAAAAAAAAACATTAAATTATTAAAAATTTAAAAAGTTTTTAAAAATTTAAAATTTTTTAAAAAATTTTGTTTTTCTTTTAAAGTTTCTTTTTTACCAAAAGAATCTGAAAATTTCTACTTTTTTATACTAACAATTTGTATTTAAGTGTATTCTATTAAACAAAGAATTATTCTAGGTAAAATTTCACACGATAACAGAGGTCACTATATATCCTTTTTTGTTATAACAAAATTTTCTTTCAGAAAATTAAAAAATATTTAGAAAAGAATATTGTTTCCATACTTTCTAAACGTTTTATAAAAATATTCTTAAAATAAACTATGACAAATTATAAAAAAGTTAAAATTTTTTTAAAAATTTGATTTTTTAAATATTTTGTTTTTCTTTTAAAGTTTCTTTTTTCTCCATAATATGAAAATGCCTACTTTTTTATGCTTACAATTTTTATTTAAGTGTATTCTATTAAATAAATAATTATTCTAGGTAAAATGTCACACGATAACAGAGGTCACTATATATCCTTTTTTGTTATAACGATTTTTTTTTTCAGAAAATTAAAAAATATTAAAAAGAAATATTTTTCCATACTTTCTAAACGTTTTATAAAAATTTTCTGAAAATAAACTATGACAAATTATAAAAAAGTTAAAATTTTTTTAAAAATTTGATTTTTTTTTTAAATATTTTGTTTTTCTTTTAAAGTTTCTTTTTTCCCCAAAAGAATATGAAAATGCCTACTTTTTCATGTTAGCAATTTGTATTCAAGTGTATTCTATAAAATAAAAAATTATTCTCGGTAAAATGTCACATGATAACAGAGGTCACTATATATCCTTTTTTGTTATAACGAAATTTTTTTACAGAAAATTAAAAAATATTTTCAAAAAATATTTTTCCCATACTTTCTAAACGTTTTAGCATTTTTTTATCCCTAAAATTATGCTTAGCTTTCTGCCTTTTTTAGCCTTTGTTATGAAAATTTTTTTATAACTTTATAAAAAATTGTTTATAACTATTTTTACATTTTTGTTAACAATATTCTTATAATTTTTATTTGTACTTTATTTTTTTGCTTTGAATTTTTTTGTATATTTTATTTTTATAGTTTATGTTTCGCATTGTTTGTTTGCTATTTTTTCACTTTTTTGCAACTTTTAGCTCGTTTCAGTTTTCTGCTACAATTTTTTTTGCGACAAGTCAGCAAAAATTTTATATGTAGTCGGTTTTATTTTTTTCTCTCCACAAATTTGTTAGTTGAGGCTGGCTGGCTGCTGCTGCCTTTGAAAATGTATAAAAACTATTTTATACATTGTTGTATATTATATTTTCTATTTTTTTTTTACTCTACGAAATTTTATTATTCTTTTCATTTGAAACGAGAGGAATTGTGTCAAAATAAACAGCAACAACGACTGGAGAAAAAAAAGTGAAATAAATAAAGTAGTTTATTTTACTGTTTAATGTAAAAGAATCCAGCGGAAATAAAGTCTCGTTTATAAAAGAATTTTCAGTTAAATACGAGACACAAAAAAATTTGTAAACAAATCGAAAATAAAAAAAAATCTATAAAAAATCAATGATGATGACATGAAATTGTTTGTATTTAAATAAAAACCTAAAAAAATTAAAACAAATTTTCAGAAAATTAAATGTCAGAGACTAAAGCCGCCACTAAAGCCTAGGGATTAATAAATATTTAAGGCTAACAATTCAAAAATTTAATTTTTTAAATTCACTGAAATTTTTTGCAAAATCATGAAATCTTCTCAAATTTCCTATTTTTAATTTTTTAAATTTAGTTATTATGCGTTTATTACCTAATAAGGATATTATTCTGTAACTTACATTTTATTATCAAGTGTATTTAACAGTTTCTAGTTAATTTGAAGCAAATTTGGTCTAGCATTTCAAAGGTCACCATATATCCTTTTTTTCAATTTGAAGTAAATTATATAAAAATGCTTTTCTTTCTTATAGATATTTTTTTATTTATTTATTTTAAAAAATATATAGATTTTATGTAAAAAAATCGTTAATTAAATTTTTTCTCAAAACCCTTGTTATAAGGACTCTTTTTTTAAGCTCACAATTTGAGTTTTATTGTGCTCTATAATATACAAAAGAATTTTTTTTTTTAAATATCAAAGCATCTCAGGGGTCACTATATATCCTTTTTTAAAATTTTTATAAAAATTAAAAATATTTTAAAACTCATAAGTAAAATGGTTTAAGGTGTGTTTGAATATTCAAGAAAAATTTTAAAACTTTTTATATTATTTTTAATTTTGGAGTTTTGTAGAACGAAAAACGACATCCACTTTTAAAACGGAAAATTAAAATACAGAAAATGCATTTCTCTTATTTCTTTAATTTAGGTTTTAATTTATTTGCTTTCAAAGTTTTTGTAATGTTCTTTTAAAATAAATTTGTAACTTCTCTTTTCTCAAAAAAGACATCGTAAAACCTTTTCATTATAGCTTACAACAATTTATAAATTACATCATATTTTTTTAAAAGTATATAAACAACCTTTTTAGAATACAAAGTAGAATTTTAAAAATGTGTTTCATTAGTTTAATCATCAATTAAAATTCTTTCACATCATTGTTTTTTTTTAATTTTAATATTTTGTTTTAAACTTTGATATCTTTTTTAAATTTTGATATTTAAAAAAAAAATTTGTTTAATTAATTAATTTTTTACTTAAAAAGGACATAAATAAATCCTTTTTTAAGCTTACAATTTGTATTTCGCTGTTTTCTATAATATTTAAAATAAAATTTTGTAAAATATAAAAATATGACAGAGGTCACTATATGTCCTTTTTTAAAGTTCTAGTAAATCTTAATAATATTGGGCAAATTAACAAAATTTGTAACTTTTTATCATATGATTTAGAAAATTAAAGTGATTTTGCACGAATGACGGTTAAAGCATATTTTTCTATACAACTAAGGCTTTGGGTTTAAATAAAAGGACATAACGGGGCCTTTAAAAGCCTCGTTTTATTTTTACTATTGTACTCATAAGTTTTTAAAAAAATTTTAAACATTCCTTTTAAAAATTGTATAAAAAAATTGAACCTAAAATCAAACAAAATTTTATACGAAAAAGCAACAATTTTACTTTAAATATTTTATAAATAAATTTTTTTGCACACAAGGACATAACAGGACGAATTTTTCTGGCTGACAATTTGTGTTTGAGGGTATTCTACAATACTGTGGAGTAAAAAGCTAACTAAGTCAAAGCATTTCAGAGGTCTTCCCATATCCTTTTTTCTCTATATTAGAAAAAATTAACAATAATTAACTTTAAAAAAAAACTTTTAAAATTTTTTTCAATTTTTGTTTAATAAAAAGGTTTTAAATAAAATTGGATATAATTTAAATCATTTGTCTAAAATGGTTTTGAGAATTTTTTTTCCAAAAAGGACCTTTTAAGGACCTATTTTTCTTGTCAACAATTTGTATTTAGATATCTTCTGTAGTATAATGAGGTTTTCAGGGAAATATATCACAGGATATCAGAGGTCACCATACATCCTTTTTTATGTATTTAAGGAAAATTTTTATCTATAATAGAAAAAAATTGTAAAACTCTGAAAAAACTTATAAAAAACTTTAAATTTCATTTAATGAAAAGGTTTTAAATAAAATTGGGTATAATTTAAATAATTTTTCTAAAAATGATTTTTAGAAATATTTTTTTTTTTCCAAAAAGGACCTTTGAGGGACCTATTTTTCTTGCTAACAATTTGTATTTAGATATCTTCTGCAGTATATTGAGGTTTTCAGGGAAATATATCAAAGGATATCAGAGGTCATCATGTACCCTTTTTATGTATTTAAGGAAAATTTTTATGGAATTCAAAAATTTAAACAAAATATGAACTTATGAATTTAAGAATATTTAAATTTATAGAGCATTTTAAAGCTATTCTATAAAAAATTGTTGAGTCTTTTGGTTTTTTTCATTAAAATCCTGATACTTTAAATTTTCTTTGTCTTAAACATCAAATGTTTTTTCTTTCATTTTTTCAGTAGATCCCTTCTGTTTTGAATATTTTTAATTTCTTACTTACAAAATTTATGTATTTTCAAACTAAATAAAACTCAGGTGTTTCCCAATTTTACAAGGAAACTTTATTAAATTCTAATTTTGTTTAACTTAAAGAAAAAGAAACACTTTCTTCTTAATCTCTTTGAAAAAATCTTCACATTTGCTAGGTTTTACTCCTAGTTTTCCTACTTTTCCTTATTTAGCATATCAATTTCAAAATCAATTACCAGCATAACTTTTCTTTTTGGCCTTTTTTCGCTTTTCAAATTTGTTTTCTGTGTAAAACAGGCAAAAGCCATTTACATTTTTTTGTAATGTAATTTTTTTCTGATATGTTAAAAACAGAGGTTACCAAAACAAAAAAAGTTTTGGGGTTTTTATTTTTGAGGAAAAAGTTTTTATCAACTATGTTGGAAAATATGAAAAACTGCAGGAAAATGTTTATAATTACTTCAGGAAAAGTAAATGTTTGAAGCATGAATGTAAATTTTATGGGGAAAATAAGTTGTAAAACACACAAGTGGTTAAGAGCCATTGAGGGATAATTGAAATAGCACGAAAAAGCATAACTAGTATAGATGGACATCATAAAAAGCTATCACCTAAGAAAAAGAACCAACTTCTACGATTCAAGTACAAATTAAGGGCCTTTCTGAAAGCCTACAAATTTAAGAAACAATATTTTGTTTTATCTTTTTATCCTTTTAATCACCTTAAGATCTCCCCTTTTTATTAAAAAGTCTTTTGCAAAAATGTCATATATTTTTTTATGAAATTTTTCAAAAATTTCTTATTTTTATAGACAATTTTTCAAAAATTTCCTATTTTTTTAGGAAATTTTTCAAAAATTTCCTATTTTTATAGGAAATTCTTCAAAAATTTCTTATTTTTATAGGAAATTCTTCAAAAATTTTCAATTTTTAAGGGAAATTTTTCTAAAATTTCTTAGTTTTATAGGAAAATTCTCAAAAATTTACTATTTTTATTTGAAATTTTTCAAAAATTTCTTATTTTTATAGAAAATTTTCCAAAAAATTATTATTTTCAAAAGCTTCACATTTGTATATGAAATTTTTCAAAAATTTCTTATTTTTATAGGAAATTTTTCAAAAATTTCTTATTTTTATAGGAAATTTTTCAAAAATTTCTTATTTTTATAGGAAATTTTTCAAAAATTTCTTATTTTTACAGGAAATTTTTCAAATTTTTTTTATTTTTACAGGAAATTTTTCACAAATTTCTTATCTTTTTTTGAAAAATTTCCTATTTTTTTTTTGAAAAATTTCCAATTTTTATAGGAAATTTTTTAAAAATTTCTTATTTTTATAGAAAATTTTCCAAAAATTTCTTAATTTTATAGAAAATTTTTCCAAAAATTCTTATTTTTATAAGAAAATTTTCAAAATTTTCTTTTTTTTATAGGAAATTTTTCAAAAATTTCTTATTTTTATAGGAAATTTTTCAAAAATTTCTTATTTTTATAGGAAATTTTTCAAAAATTTCTTATTTTTATAGGAAATTTTTCAAAAATTTCTTATTTTTATAGGAAATTTTTCAAAAATTTCTTATTTTTATAGGAAATTTTTCAAAAATTTCTTATTTTTATAGGAAATTTTTCAAAAATTTCTTATTTTTCTAGGAAATTTTTCAAAAATTTCTTATTTTTCTAGGAAATTTTTCAAAATTTTTTTCTTTTTTATAGGAAATTTTACAAAAATTTTTTATTGTTATAGGAAATTTTTCAAAAATTTCTTATTTTCATAAGAAACTTTTCAAAAATTTCTTATTTTAATAGGAAATTTTTCAAAAATTTCTTATTTTTATAGGAAAATTTTCAAAAATTTCTTATTTTTATAGGAAATTTTTCAAAAATTTCTTATTTTTATAGGAAATTTTTCAAAAGTTTCTTATTTTTATAGGAAATTTTTCAAAAATTTCATATTTTTATAGGAAATTTTTCAAAAATTTCTTATTTTTATAGGAAAATTTTCAAAAGTTTCTTATTTTTATAAGAAAAATTTCAAAATTTTTTTATTTTTATATGAAATTTTTCAGAATTGTTCAATTTTTTTAGGAAATTTTTCATAAATTTTGTATAACATCATAAAAAAAGTTCAAACTCCTACAAAATTGTTTCTTGGGTATCATTCTTGTGTCCTTTTTCATTTGATGAATTTCTGTAGAAGGTGTGTAAAATATTTAAATATATAAATTAAATTCTTTTGTTATGCTTTTGTATGACCAGAAGTAACCGGTAGAAAGTTTCTACTGAAAACCTGTGGGTGTAAATGTATAAATTTAAGCTCTTCGTGTGTGTAAATTTTGCATATACAATGTATGAGGACATACATTGTTTTCCCTGGAAACAATGTTTTAATACTTTTTTCGGTTAAAAAACACACATCATGTAAAAAATATAGTCATTTACATAAAGTATGCATAAATTTTGGAACAGAATTAATATATCCATCATATCTACTTTTTTGCAGTACAAGTATCAGGATATATGTATATGTGAAAAACTTTTTATATAGAGCAGAGGATATGTAATAGATAAAGTTATAATATCATGTAGCAGAAAAAAAGAACTTGATACACAATTGGGATCTACATAAAATAGGAGTTTTTTGAAAATTTATAGGGTGAATTGTTATAACTCATACCAAAATAAATCAAGGTATATAGTAAAAGTTTTAGCTCATATATAATTTTCAGAACTTTTTGAAAAAATCGTTTTTATTTTTGCTTACCTAGAGATAGTTATAGTAATAAGATATTTTTATGTTATCCATATAATTATTCCAAACATGGGCTAACAAGAAAGAAAAAGTTTATTTAGAACAGAATAGAATAGAATATGCAGATCTGAAATAAAACTATTAATCTGACCTAAGATTGAGTCTGAAATCTGACTATTAATCTGACCTAAGATTGAGTCTGAAATCTGACTATTAATCTGACCTAAGATTGAGTCTGAAATCTGACTATTAATCTGACCTAAGATTGAGTCTGAAATCTGACTATTAATCTGACCTAAGATTGAGTCTGAAATCTGACTATTAATCTGACCTAAGATTGAGTCTGAAATCTGACTATTAATCCGACCTAAGATTGAGTCTGAAATCTGACTATTAATCTGACCTAAGATTGAGTCTGAAATCTACTTAGAAGAACACCCACGATTGAGTCTGAAATCTTCTTAGAAGAACACCCACGATTGAGTCTGAAATCTACTTAGAAGAAGACCCACGATTGAGTCTGAAATCTACTTAGAAGAACACCCACGATTGAGTCTGAAATCTTCTTAGAAGAACACCCACGATTGAGTCTGAATTCTACTTAGAAGAAGACCCACGATTGAGTCTGAAATCTGATTTTATAAAGACCTACGATTGAGTTCGAAATCTTCTTAGAAGAACACCCACGATTGAGTCTGAAATCTACTTAGAAGAAGACCCTCGATTGAGTCTGAAATCTGATTTTATAAAGACCTACGATTGAGTCTGAAATCTGACAATATAAAGACCTACGATTGATTCTAAAATCTGACTATATAAAGACCTACGATTGAGTCTGAAATCTGACTATATGAAGAACTACGATTGAGTCTGAAATCTGACTATATAAAGACCTACGATTGAGTCTGAAATCTGACTATATAAAGACCTACGATTGAGTCTGAAATCTGACTATATGAAGAACTACGATTGAGTCTGAAATCATACTATATCAAGACCTGCGATTGAGTCTGAAATCTGACTATATAAAGACCTACGATTGAGACTGAAATCTGACTAAATAAAGACCTACGATTGAGTCTGAAATCTGACTATATAAAGACCTACGATTGAGACTGAAATCTGACTAAATAAAGACCTACGATTGAGTCTGAAATCTGACTATATAAAGACCTACGATTGAGTTTGAAATCTGACTATATAAAGACCTACGATTGAGTCTGAAATCTGACTATGTAAAGACTTACGATTGAGTCTGAAATCTGACTAAATAAAGACCTACGATTGAGTCTGAAACCTGACTATATAAAGACCTACGATTGAGACTGAAATCTGACTACAAAAAGTCCCAGAATTGAATCTAAAATTTGACACTTTAAAGACATAGGCTTCAGTCTGAAATCTCACTATATAAACCACATGAGTGGAACTAAAATCTCACTATATAAAGTCCCATGAGTAGAACTAAAATCTCACTATATAAAGACCCATGAGTGGAACTAAAATCTCACTATATAAAGACCCAAGAGTGGAACTAAAATCTGACTATAAAAAGACCTACGATTGAGTCCGAAATCTGGCTATAAAAAGACCTACGATTGAGTCCGAAATCTGACTTTATAAAGATCCACGATTGAGTCACGAATCTAACTACATAAAGACCCACGATTGAGTCACGAATCTAACTACATAAAGACCCACGATTGAGTAACGAATCTAACTATAAAAAGACCCACGATTGAGTCACGAATCTAACTATATAAAGACCTACGATTGAGCCACGAATCTAACTATATAAAGACCTACGATTGAGTCTGAAATCTGACTATATAAAGACCTACGATTGAGTCTGAAATCTGACTATATAAAGACTTACGATTGAGTTTGAAATCCGACTATATAAAGACTTACGATTAAGTCTGAAATCTGACTATATAAGAACCCACGAGTCTGAAATCTGACGATTGAGTCTGAAATCTAACTATAAAAAGACATACTATTTAGTAATCTGACTATATAAAGCCCTAGGATTGAGCCTGAAATCTAAATATATAAAGCCCTAAAATTGAGTCTGAAATTTGACTATAAAATGACTTAGAATTAAGTCTGAAATATGACTATATGAAGACCTAAAATTGGCTCCGAAATCTGACTATATAAGGACTTAGGATTAAGTCTGAAATCTGACTATATAAAAGCCCACCAGTGGAACTAAAATTTGACAATATAAAGACCCTCGATTGTGTTTAAAATCTGACTATATCGCTTATATCTAAAATCTGACTATATGAAGACCTACGATTTAGTCTGAAATCTAACTATATAAAGACCTACGATTGAGACTGAAATCTGACTATATAAACCCCTACAGATTTACTACATAAAGTCCCACAAGTGGAACTAAAATCTGACTATATAAAGATCACGATTGTGTCTGAAATCTGACTATATAAAGAATTACGATTGTGTCTGAAATCAGATTATATAAAGAATAACGATTGAGTCTATAGTCTCATTTATAGCTTTACGAAAATAACGATATAATTTTGCTATAAATTATGTCGTTCTATGTCTGATGAATGTCGTTTTTGGAGTTTTAGTCTAGAAAAGTTTTTAAGCAATAAAAAATAAAAGGACCTTTTATTTAAGCTTTAAGCTTTAATCAGAGCATTCTCATTTTTTCAAATTTTTGTTTTTCTTTTACAAATTTTCTTTAATCATCAAAAAGATAAACACCTAATTTCTTAAATTTTAATTACATTAAGTTTTCAATTTACTGCTGTTATAACTGCATTTGTTATACCCCCCTAAATATATGCCTCACTAACTTCATTTACATTCATTTTGTCATCTTTCTTAAAACTTTCAACTAAAAATGTAATTTAGCATTTTTTCTTCTTTTATGCTTTTCCTCTGGATCCTAAGTCTCGGCTGGAAGATTTGTGAAAACGTTGTTGTAAAAACCATTTCACGCTTTCGTTAAATCACGGCGGCAAATGAAAATTTGAAAATTAATTTATTTTTGTCAGGAAAATGGCCTCTAATAGAATAGAATTTGGGAAGGAAAGAAAGTAAAGTAAGATGATTTTTAGGATTTTTTTATATTTTATTTACTCTTAAAACGGCGGCATTTGACAAGTTGTAACATTGTTAGAATTTTAGTGGAAAACATTTTCCATTTGTTTTACAGTTTAAATGGCCTTTAAAAATTTTTCACATAAAATCTAAACATTAACGTAAAAATTTCATTTCTCAGACTTTGTCAAATTTAATGGCCAAATGCATGCGGTCCACAGTGGTTTACGGACGCTTTTTTTTGGAAATAATTCTGTAACTTTTGAACGACTGGAGATATTTGAATTAAATTTGACATGGTGATAGTCAAGGAGTATTCGAGTTGGTTTTTAAAAGCACTGGTCCATGAGGGGTCGGGAGAGTGATTGATGGACCTTCAAAGTTGGTCACCTCGGGTGTTCGACTTTTTTAAAAATTCGCCAAAAATCCATTTATGTATGGATTGAAAAGAAATTTTAAACTTAAGTTGTCCTTGAGAAGATCTACAAAAAATACGCTTAAATGTGTAGGTTATCTCCTTTGGATTTCGAGATATTTGGGTAAAAAGGAATTTTTAGGTTGATTTTTTACCTCTTTTTTTAAGCTTTTTTTGATCTGGTGGACGCATCTGAGGACCAAAAATTTTTTAAGAATATTCTTTAAATTTGTAATAAAATTCTGAATAATTTTTGTGCAAGTTAGTTATAGAAATCTTCTTTTGTTTAAAAGTTAAAAATATTCAAAGTTGAAACTTACAAAAAATTTCGCTTTTTTTTTAGTTTTTCCCCAAAAGATAGCTATATTTTTTCACTAATAAAAAAATATTTTCTTAAGAAACATAAAAAGATTTTTAAAGTTTTTAAAAGAAAACATAATGAGAATGCGTATAAAACAAATTTCTTGCTAATTGGACTTTTGGTCCTCGCACATGTCCTCTCCAAAAAATGGCAATTTGTAAAAAAAAAAATTAGTTTAAACAAAAATTTCTCAAAAGGCAAAGCACCGATTTGAAAAAAATTATAATGTTCATATTTTCCAATATATCTGTTATTGATTAGAAAAGTTTTTTCTGAAACGCGCTGCAAATAGAGACAGTGTTGCCATATTTGTAAAAAAACTCATTTTTTGAAACACCTTTTTCCCCAGTTGGGAATTGGGGAATTTTTAAGTTAAAATTGGGAATTTTTTTTAGTCTATTGCTTTTACATCTTATTGGTCTACATTACTACAAAATTTCATTGTAATATCTTTATCCATGTCATTTCCACAGAATATCAAAGATTAAAAATATTTTCCTTAAAAAAGCAGAAAAACAATTTTTTTTTGTTTTACGATACAAAGTGTAAAAAAAGTAACGCACTTAAAAAAAACTTTTACTTAGTGCTAATCTCCTAGTCTTTCCCGATCTAATGATACTAAACATGTATATAAAGCATTAATACCGAGTCTTAAAAAACTCTGAAAAGTTTGGCCCCCGTAGCATTTTTACACTGTTTATTTAAATATAAGTGATGAATTTGTGCATATAAAGTTAATTATCATACTCAAATATTTCACTATTTTTAAGATGACAATGATCCTTCGCTAATAAACAAATATTTTCTTCAAAAAGATATAAATAGTTTTTTATTTTTTTAAAGAAAACATTATAAGAATGACTTAAAAAAATTTTATTCGATTTTGCCTTTTGTTCCAAGCTAAAAAATAAAATTTTAGTAAAAGATTCTAAATAAGTAAGTACGAGTAAGGCACCGATTTTGATAACAGTGTAAAGGTAATATATCCATAATTTGTAGCAAAAATTTAATTAGAAGAGTACTTTTATAGTAACAGTGTGACAATTTATTTAAAATAAGATTTAAAGGCATTTTTCCGGTATTTAAAATTGGTGTATTTGAAAAAATTGCAAAATTATGTTAAGGTTATAAAATGTTTTTTAATGTGAAAGTTAATGCAATAGGTAAAAATTGTTACAACTTGGGTTTTTCATAATGGTCAGAAAGGATATGGTTACTCACCTCCATACAGGTAGGTTTTACGAGACGCACATATTGGTTGAGTTATATATGCACCTATTTTTAGAGGTAAAAAATACATTAATTCATTGATTTCTTTATTATTCTTTGGATACAGGTATATATAAAAAATGTTTTTTTTTAATATAAAAAAGAAAGTTTTAAATGTAACTGCTATTAACAGTTAAAACATCATGGCTATAACATTGGAATTTAAAGTGTTGTGCGATATTCTTTTTGAACAACCAAGCAGTTCGAGAGCAGAAAAAATTAAAATAATCATGCGATATGCTAAAAGTCAAACTAACTCCATGATTCTCAATAGTGAGGAAGACAAAGTCGTAAAATTTGTAAAGTTATTATGTAAAGATTTGAATCTAAATTTAAAGACTGGCTGAAGGACTCAATTGAGCTTAAAACTTCTGGTGCTGGAGCCCCTCTAAAAAACTATGATGATCTCGGAGAAAGATCTAAAAAGATGCGATTATCCGAAGTTCTTTCTACTCATTCGGATACTGAAATCAAAGATTCCTTTAAGGAAGTGCTCAAACGAAATAATCAACCAGCTGAAGCTAAACAAATAGCAGATATTCTCCCAGAGGCTTCTCCTAAACGTCTTAAGCGAATTATTAAGAGTATACCAACTCCTTCTTCTCAATCAGAATTTTCGGAGGAAGAAGCACTTGCTCTTATGCTCGAGTTGAAATTGAGTAAAAATAAATATATTAAACTCTGTAAGGCATTACGAGACAAAGGACACTCAATTTTACCAGGATATAATGCGTTATTAAAAACCAAAAAAAACTTAATACCAACAAACGTGATAGGAGACGAAAGTGCATCTGTGGATTTATCAAAATTATTGGAAAATACGGCATCAAGGCTGATATCTACTACATTGTCTGAAGAAGAAGCCAAGAAACTTGACAACAAGGACTTAACTTTAATATGTAAATGGGGATGTGACGGTTTATCTGGATTACCGGAATACAAACAATCAACATCTCATCAGAACACAAATGACTACAGAAGCGTTTTTATGGCATCCCTAGTACCACTAAGATTAAGAAAGAATCGTTCTGAACCATCCACATCAAAAGAGCGTACTGAATATGTGTGGGTTAACACATCTCCAGGATCAAAGGCATTTTGCAGACCGATCAGATTCGAATATTTAAAAGAAAATGCAGCAAGCACAAAAAATTGGGTTGATGATATCAAATATTCAATAGACAATTTGAGTCCAGTCTGCATAGACATACATGGATATTTGATTAATGTAAATTTTGAGCTTCAATTGACAATGATAGATGGAAAAGTAAGCAACGCTATAACGGAAACCCATTCAACTTGGAAATGCTCATTATGCGGAAAGAAGAAATCGGAATTTCTACAAACTTCAGAAGATGCATCAGCTAGTACTGCAATTAATCAAGAGGTTCTGGAATTTGGTATATCGCCCCTACATGCACGTATCCGATTTTTAGAATTTATGCTACATATAGCATATGATCTGAAATATAGGAATATACCTGATAATCAGCTAAAATCCGTGAGAAATAATAAGGAACTGATTGAAATGAGATCCAGTGAAAAAAAAAGGATTCAGGAAGAATTCAAAACTATGACGGGTCTAAACATAGACAAACCACTTGTAGGATATGGCAGTACAAACGATGGTAATACGGCCAGGCGATTCTTTGAAAATTATGAAACAACTTCAAAGATTACTGGAATTGATGAGGAAGTTCTTCGTAAATGTTACGTAATATTATCGGCAATAAATAGCAAATATCAAATAAATGCTGAAAAATTTCATTGCTATGCCCTCAACGCGTTAACTCGTATACGACATTTGTATCACTGGAAAGAAATTACACCAACAGTTCATAAAGTCCTTCAACATGGTCGTGAAATAATTGAATCAAATCTTCTCCCACTTGGTGAACTGACAGAAGAGGCCCAGGAAGCGCGGAATTCAGATTTCAAGTATATCCAACTATTTAATACCAGAAAATGCTCAAGAAAATCGCAAAATCAGGATCTAATAAATTATCTCTTGTTGTCTTCTGATCCTGCTCTATCAACGATAAGAAAGAAATGGTGGAGCAGTTATACAAAAACTTCTGAAAACGAACACCTGGAAGAGGTTCTTGATATAATAGATTGTACTGATTATTTTACTGAAAATAAAAATTAAGTAAATAACTACTTTTATATAAATATGTAATAAAAACTGTAAGTTTAAACTTTAACTACAAATACTTCAATAAAATGTATTTCACCTTTTAATATAAGTACAAATTATTTACATTTTGATATTTCATAAATCCTCATGATATTTTCTTTAAAAAAATAAAAAAATATTTGTTTGTTATCGAAGGATCATTGTCATCTTATAGTGAAATATTTGAGTATGATTATTAATTTTATATGCACAAATTCATCACTTATATTTAAATAAACAGTGTAAAAATGCTACGGGGGCCAAAGTTTTCAGAGTTTTTTAAGACTCGGTATTAATGCTTTATATACATGTTTAGTATCATTAGATCGGGAAAGACTAGGAGATTAGCACTAAGTAAAAGTTTTTTTTAAGTGCGTTACTTTTTTTACACTTTGTATCGTAAAACAAAAAAAAATTGTTTTTCTGCTTTTTTAAGGAAAATATTTTTAATCTTTGATATTCTGTGGAAATGACATGGATAAAGATATTACAATGAAATTTTGTAGTAATGTAGACCAATAAGATGTAAAAGCAATAGACTAAAAAAAATTCCCAATTTTAACTTAAAAATTCCCCAATTCCCAACTGGGGAAAAAGGTGTTTCAAAAAATGAGTTTTTTTACAAATATGGCAACACTGTCTCTATTTGCAGCGCGTTTCAGAAAAAACTTTTCTAATCAATAACAGATATATTGGAAAATATGAACATTATAATTTTTTTCAAATCGGTGCTTTGCCTTTTGAGAAATTTTTGTTTAAACTAATTTTTTTTTTTACAAATTGCCATTTTTTGGAGAGGACATGTGCGAGGACCAAAAGTCCAATTAGCAAGAAATTTGTTTTATACGCATTCTCATTATGTTTTCTTTTAAAAACTTTAAAAATCTTTTTATGTTTCTTAAGAAAATATTTTTTTATTAGTGAAAAAATATAGCTATCTTTTGGGGAAAAACTAAAAAAAAAGCGAAATTTTTTGTAAGTTTCAACTTTGAATATTTTTAACTTTTAAACAAAAGAAGATTTCTATAACTAACTTGCACAAAAATTATTCAGAATTTTATTACAAATTTAAAGAATATTCTTAAAAAATTTTTGGTCCTCAGATGCGTCCACCAGATCAAAAAAAGCTTAAAAAAAGAGGTAAAAAATCAACCTAAAAATTCCTTTTTACCCAAATATCTCGAAATCCAAAGGAGATAACCTACACATTTAAGCGTATTTTTTGTAGATCTTCTCAAGGACAACTTAAGTTTAAAATTTCTTTTCAATCCATACATAAATGGATTTTTGGCGAATTTTTAAAAAAGTCGAACACCCGAGGTGACCAACTTTGAAGGTCCATCAATCACTCTCCCGACCCCTCATGGACCAGTGCTTTTAAAAACCAACTCGAATACTCCTTGACTATCACCATGTCAAATTTCATTCAAATATCTCCAGTCGTTCAAAAGTTAAAGAATTATTTCCAAAAAAAAGCGTCCGTAAACCACTGTGCGGTCTTAAATGAAAAATGTTCTATTGGCCAGAGTGTAAAATCGGATTGTAGGAAGAGGGAGTAGTATTTTACAACATCAAGGTGCTGGATATTTAAATTTGTGTGTTTTCTGTAAACCAGGAAACCTGTAAAGCCAGAGAGGACAAGTGTTTTAAAACAGAAAGTGTGATAGAAATTTTCGCATGTAAAACTGAAATAAAATTTAATTATGCTTGTCGCCTGTCACTCCTCATTAAAAGACAAACAAGGATTTTTTTAAACACATAATGTAAAATGTTAAAATTTTGCTGCTGTAATCAAATACAAAGTATATGTGCACCATAGCCTTAACAGCCAGCCAGGCAGTGAGCTCCAGTTTGAGACCCAGTAAAATTTTCCAGATTTTCTTTTTTTTTTCTTCAACTGTCTGTTATTTAAAATCCATTGACACACTCTTGTATTTACTTCATACAATTTGCCGTCTGCTTATGAACCTGACAATATTGTCATTGTCTTAAAAATTCAATTACATTGTAAAGTTGCTCCATTCGTTACTGCTACTGAAAACGTTCATTTTGTTCCATTTTCTTCTTTTCTCGTTTTCAATTATGAAATTTTCCTTTTTTCATCCTCATTACTCACTTTCATGCTTGTTCTCGGTATCCAGTAAGTGGTCATTGATTGTATAAGAAACGGCAGTAGCAGCAGGAGTAAAAATTAAAATAATTAAGTTTGTCGAGCTCGTTGTGCTCTTAATACAAATTAATTTTATGGAAAATCAAAAGCAATTAAAAAGATGTCAATAAAATTTATTAAAGGAAAAGAAGGAATAAAAAAAAATTAACTCAAATGTTAAAATGATGAAAGTTTTATTAAATAAAAAGATTTAAATTAGGATAAAACTGCCCAAACGACAATCGTCCGACAAATAAGATTGTATGATTCTTAACATTTGATCAAAAAAAACCTTGAAAAATCTCTTGAATTAAGTAGAACTAAAGTTGTATTCGATACAGAAAATTTTACTTTAAATTTAAAAAATAATTTCAAACGACAATCGTCAGACAAATAGTTTTCGAATTTTATCAAAATTCTTTCACGAAATTAAGTATATAAATTTATTATAATAGTTGCCACAGAAAAAAAAAACTGTTAGCTAAAGTTTTTCTTTCAAACTAATTAAAAAGAATTTATTAACAGATATTGTTCAGACAAAAAAAAAATTAAGGTTTCTTTAAAATCTTGCATGAACTAAAAATGCATGTCTCTCATTAAAGTCACGATAAAAAATAAAGCGTAGAATCCTTATGCTTACTTTTCAATGATAGAACATTTTTAAAAAGACATTGCAGACTCAATCTTAGGTTTATATATAGTCAGATTTCAGACTCAATCATATTTCTTTATATAGTCAGATTTCAGACTCAATCGTATTTCTTTAAATAGTCAGATTTCAGACTTAATCGTAGGGGTTTATATAGTCAGATTTCAGATTCAATCGTAGGTCTCTATATAGTCGGATTTAGAACTCAATTGAAGGTCTTTATATAGTCAGATTTCAGACCCAATAGTACGCCTTTATTTAGTGAGATTTCAGACTCAATCGTAGGTCTTTAGATAGTCAGATTTCAGACTCAATCGTAGATCTTTATATAATAAGATTTCAGACTCAATCGTAGATCTTTATATAATCAGATTTCAGACTAAATCGTAGATCTTTATATAATCAGATTTCAGACTCAATCGTAGATCTTTATATAATCAGATTTCAGACTCAATCGTAGATCTTTACATAATCTGATTTCAGACTCAATCGTAGATCTTTGTATAATCAGATTTCAGACTCAATCGTAGATCTATACATAATCTGATTTCGGACTCAATCGTAGATCTTTATATAATCAGATTTCAGACTTATTTGAGGTCTTGATATAGTAAGATTTCAGACTAAATCGTAGATCTTTATATAATCAGATTTCAGACTCAACCGTTGGTCTTTATATAGTCAGATTTTAGGCTCAATCGTAGGTCTTTATATAGTCAGATTTCAGACTTATTTGAAGGTGTTTATATAATCAGATTTCAGACTCAATCGTAGATCTTTATATAATCAGATTTCAGACTTATTTGAAGGTCTTGATATAGTTAGATTTCAGACTCAATCGCAGGTTTTTATAAAGTCATATTTCAGACTCAATCGTAGGTCTTTATATAGTCAGATTTTAGGCTCAATCATAGGTCTTTATATAGTCACATTTCAGACTTATTTGAAGGTCTTGATGTAGTCAGATTTCAGACTCAATCGTAGGTCTTTGTATAGTCGGATTTTAGAGTTAATCGTAGGCCTTTATATGGTCAGATTTTAGACTCAATCGCATTTCTTTATATAGTCAGATTTTAGACTCAATCGCATTTCTTTATATAGTCGGATTTTAGAGTTAATCGTAGGCCTTTATATGGTCAGATTTTAGACTCAATCGCATTTCTTTATATAGTCAGATTTTAGACTCAATCGCATTTCTTTATATAGTCAGATTTCAGACTTAGACGTAGGTCTTTATATAGTCAGGTTTCAGACTTAATCGTAGGTCTTTATATAGTCAGATTTCAGACTCGACCATAGGTCTTTATATAGTCAGATTTCAGACTCAATCGTAGAGTTTATATACTCAGATTTCAGACTCAATCGTAAGTCTTTATATAGCCAAATTTTAGTCTCAATCGTAGGTCTTTATATAGTCAAATTTCAGACTCAATCGTAGGTCTTTTTCTATTTTTATAGTTTGATTTCTAGCTCAGATAAAATTTGTCTGGTGATTGTATTTTTTTTTTAAACTGTAAGGGAATTTTTATTTCTTTAATTTCAAGAGGGTTCCAAAAAATTTACATCATCATAGACAAGAAATTTAATATGACCTAAAATACAATGTTTTAAAATTGTCTGATGCACTTGACTTAATTTCCATGAGTTCTATTTATTTTTTTGTTTATATTCAGACATTCATAATAAACAACATACATTTTTTAAAATAAAATTTTAATAAAGAAAAGCAAAAGTTGTTGAAATTATAAACAAAATTGTATCAAATTTCTAGAATAAAAGAGGCGATAAAGCAAAATTAATGTCAATTATCATTATATATAAGACAAATGAAATTGGGGAAAATAAATTAATTCCCCGCAAAGAAACAAAAAGAAAATCAGTCTTAAAATCAGACGTTAATAAATTGTCTATCAAATAGAGAAAAAATTGACAAAAAATATTAAACAATTTATCAAATTTGCCATTAATCCGCCACAATCAATAATCTTCGGCAATATAACTGATTCGAAAAATGTCATGTCAAAAAAATCTTATACTCAACACCCCCGCTGGAACAGTCGTCAAGTCACCCGCTTAGAAACATAGAAATGAGGACAGATAAACAGTCAAAAAAACAGACAGAGGGACGGCCGTAAGGACAGACAGACATTGGAATATACAAAAGGACAGACACAGTCGCTTTCATCAAATTGCTGACAAAACTTTGTCAACACATACGGGTCTTGCCGCATTTCTTTTATATCCAATTGTCGCGAGAAATGTGTAGAAACATTTTAATATTTTTAAAAGCTGCTACTGATGTCCCTAGCGCCTTAGCAGCAGCCATTTCTAGAAGAAAGATAATAAATTTTGTTGTAGTTTTAGCTTTCTTTCGTCTTCATTCGGTCTGTAAAAGACATCTGTGATTTTGATTGAAAATAATCAATAAGAGGATTAAATGTCAATAGCAGCAACAAAGTTCAGATGTTCACATAAAATATCATTAAACAAAGAATATTGAAAGTCAAGATAAATAAAATCCGTAAAAAGAAACTGTTTTTTAATAAAGGTAATTTGAAAATGTAAAATCGGAAGGTGTTAAGTAAATTAAATTCTTTGAATAAAATTTGTTGGATGACATTTTTCTTAAACAATATTCATAAAATCTAATAGAATACTATTGTAATAAGCGGCATAGTTTTAAATTATACCAACAATAATAAAGAAATTAACTTTTCAGACAAAACTACAAGCAAACGACACTTGTCAGACAAAAATTTTTAAAACTTTAAAAAAAATTTTTAAATTTTAGCAATTTTATTATGTATTCAGTTTTTCTTATTTTATCTTATTTTATTAAAAAAAAACATTAGTGAAAAAATTAAAAAAACATATTTTGTCGGTCGACATTTTTTTAGTCAGACAAAATTTTTTAAACCTTAAAAAAAAATTTTTAATTTTAGCAATTTAATTTTGTATTCGGTTTTCTTATTTTATCACAAATTAAACAAAAATGTTAGTTTGAAAAAATTGAGAAAAATATTTTGTCGACCGACATTTTTTTATGAATTTTTTTTTTATATATTTAACTTATATAACTTATATATTTAACTTATTATAGATAATTTAAAGTGTCTTAATAACGGCTTGAAGAATTTTAAATAAAAATTTACGACATTTGTCCGACAGCAATATTCAGACATAAGCTGATTATATTTGTTCGAAAGCCATATTCATACAATTTCTTTGAAGAATTAAGCAAATTGTGTAAATCATTATTCATATATTAAAATCGGGAAAAGTTAAAAGATGTAAAAAATATAGAAAAAAGTAAAGGCCGACAACTTAAATAAAATTTAAAAAATGTAGAAAAAATGTCGGCTGACAACTTTTCTAACTTTATATAAATAAATTTATCAAAAAGGTTAAATTTTTTTTTAATTTTTAGATATTTTCAGGAAACTCTAACTATATTTATAGTAAAATTTTGAAAAATTGGCCGAATTGAAGTCAGACGACATTTATCCGACAATAATATCACCAAATTTGTTTAAAGAATCTAAAAAACTAAAACATATTCAGTTTCTGAAACTTAAACATCAAAATTTATAGTAAAAATTAGTTTAAAATCTATAAGAATTTTCAGGAAATATTTGTCTGACGACCTTTGTCCGACAATAATTTCACTAAATTTGTTTAAAGAATATAAAAACAAAAACATATTTAGTTTCTGAAACTTATGCATCAAAATTTATAATAAAATTTAATATAAAATCTTTGAAAATTTTCAAGAAAAATTTGTCGGCCGACATTTTTTCAAACTCAATTTTTATTAATAAAATCGGCTTATACAACACAGATATAAATTATCAGTCAAAAAAAATGTAGACTAACAAATTTTTAGCCAAAGAAATTTTGAAATATCGACCAATATAAAGTCGGACGACATTTGTCAGACAATTATTTCATTTAACTTGTTTAAAGAATCTTAAAAACTTTAGCATATATAGCATATTTTCAAACTTATATATCAAAATTTAGTATAAAATTTAATATAAAATCTTTGAAAATTAAAAAAAAAAAAATTGTCGGCCGACATTTTTGCAAATTCAATTTTAATTAATTGGCGATAAATTCATAAAATCAGCTTGTACAACACTTAAGATATGAAATATCAGTCAAAAAGTGTAGTTATAGCCAAACAAATTTTGATATATCGACCAATATTAAGTCGGACGACATTTGTCCTACAAATTTTTTTAAAGAATCTAAAAAACTAAAACATATTCAGTTTCTAAAACTTAAACATCAAAATTTATAATAAAAATTAGCTTAAAATCCGTAAACATTTCCAGGAAAAATTTGTCTAACGACATTTGTCCGACAATAATTTCACTAAATTTATTTAAAAAACCTAAAAAACTATTAGATATTCAGTTTCTTCAAATAATACATCAAAATTTATTATAAATAAAAAATGTATATAAAATCTTTGAAAATTTTCAAGAAAAATTTGTCGGCCGACATTTTTTCAAACTCAGTTTTAATTAATTGGTAAAAGATCAATAAAATCATCTTATACAAAACTTAAGATATAAACTATCAGTCAAAAAATGTAGACCAAGAAATTAAAAGTCAAACTAATTTTGAAATATCGGCAAAAATAAAGTCGGCCGACATTTGTCCGACAATAATTTTACTAAATTTGTTTAAAGAATCTAAAAAACTTAAATATATTCAGTTTCTTAAAGTTAGACATCAAAATTTATAAGAAAAATTAGTTTAAAATCTATAAAAATTTTGAGGAAAAATTTGTCTAAAGACATTTGTCCGACAATAATTTCACTAAATTTGTTTAAAAAATATAAAAAACTAAAACATGTTCAGTTTCTTAAACTTAGACATTGAAATTTATAATAAAATTGAATATAAAATCTTTGTATATTTTCAAGAAAAATTTGTCGGCCGACAAAATTTTTCAAACTCAATTTTAATCAATTGGCGAAAGATTAATAAAATCAGCTTGTACAACACTTAAGATATAAATTATCAGTCAAAAATGTAGACTTACAAATTTATAGTAAAACAAACATTGAAATATCGACCGACAATAATTTATCTTAATTTGTTTAAAGAATCTAAAAATCTAAAACATATTCAGTTTCTTTACCTTAAACGTTAAAATTTATACTAAAATTTAATATAAAATTCAATTCAATATAAAATTCAAGAAAAATTTGTCGGCCGACATTTTTCCAAACTCAATTTTAATAAATTCGAGAAAGATTTATAAAAACAGCTTACAACAATTAAGATATAAATGATCATTAAAAAAATGTGGAGAAGCATTTTTTATGTCCAAACAAATTTTTGAATATCGACCGAAGTATAGTCGGACGACATTTTTCCGACAATTATTTGATTAAATTTGTAAAGAATCTTAAAAACTTTAACATATTCAGTTTTTTTTTAACTTATACATCGAAATTTATAATAAAATTTAATATAAAATCTTTGAAAATTTTCCAAAAAATTTGTCGGCCGACATTTTTTTGAACTCAATTTTAACAAATTCATGTAAAAGGTGTACAAATTTTACATTTTAGGTTAAGAATTTAAAAAATAATTTCTACGATATTGAATTTATGACTAACAGGACAAAAACGGACGAGCGACATTCTTTTAGAATCCCTTTTCAAATCCGGCTAAAAAATTTTAAGATAAACCCATGTTCTCTAGAGAAATGTTAAGGAGATCAACTTTTCCATAAGGATAAGTTAAGAAAGGTAGCAGAGGAAAGTTCAGAAGGTATAATTTTTTAAAAGGGAAGTTATATGTTGAGAAGAGCATCTTTTTAAGACCTTTTGTATTTTTGTTTGTGTTTGTATGAGTACGAGTAAATCAAAAGTTTTACTCCTGCCACACAAATAATGGCCAGCCTTGGTTTATCAATACAAACTAAGCAGAATCTTTTCTTCATGTTTCCTTCTTATTTTCCACCATTAATCCTGGGTGATTAACTAAAGCTAAAAACTATAATTTTTTTCGAACTTAAAAACCATTTTATCTTAAATATCCGCCATAAATATTAGCATTTTTTTAGAGCTGATGTTATATCATAATCTTTAGGAAGAACAAAAGGAAAAATAAAAAAAAAACGATATTAAAAAATTACTCCCCAGTAGTGAAGTATCCACAAAACACCCACTGAGTGTTAGAGTGGCTGTCAAACTCATATGTCAAGTGTCAAATGAGGGGGACCATGCACAAGTGCATGCACATGCAGGTTAAGAAATAAGACAAAGCAGACGTTTAAAAAAAAATTATAAAAAACGGAAAAAAAGAGAGGAGTCTGATTTTAAGGGCAAAGGAAAATTGAGGAAAAAAACATTTTTAAGACTAAGTAAGAAATCATTTTGAAAGCAAAAACTAAATCAAAGACTAACAAAGAATGTGTCATGAATTGAAAAGACAAATCATTTTGAAATAAAGAAAAAAAAAAAAAGTTAGAAAAAATTTTCGAAGGAACAAAAAAATAAATTTTTGAGCACAAAAATTTCAACACTAAAACATAAGTCAGGACAAAAAAATTGTTAGTCATATTTTAGAATCAAAGAAAAAAAACTGAAAAACGAGAAACGGATATGAAAAATTTTATAATAAAAGAAAAACAGGTGCTTTTAACAAATAACTTCAACACTTGCTACTTAATTTAAATTGAAGAGATTTAAAAAAAAAATCTATTTTATTCTATAAATTCCTCTAATTTTAAATTTTAATACATTTAAGTTTTCAAATTCCTGTTCATTTATCTAACGGACAAGTTGACAATTTGATTAATCAATTATACGACTCTGTTACATTAAAACGAACACAACAAAATATCATTGTTAATAGAACTAATTAAATAAAATGTTCAACACATGTGTTTTTTAATCTCTCGACATCGCTAGCCTCGACAACGGCTGCCCTTCTTCCCCAACTCTAAGAAATTCCAATGTTTTTGTATTTTAGTTTAATCAATCAAATTGAATATTTTAAATTTCTGTGGAAGCTATTTTTAAAATTGATGGATTAGCTGCTAAAGTTGAACAGAAAAAGGAAATCGACAACATAGAATTGAATGTTTGAAACATTTGGTGTTAATTAGTTTATGTCAGGGAGAAAGAGGACATTCACTTATTTGGGATCTTAGGGGAGAGGGGGGAAGCTGAAGATAAATTGAACAAAAAATTAAAAGAAAGATATTTCGATATGCCCTAAAAGAATACAATTTTTAAAAAATTTTCTGTAAAAATAGGAAAATTTTAAAAAATTTTCCATAAAAATTTTAAATATTTGAAAAATTTCCCATAAAAATAAGAAATTTTTGAAAAATTTCCCATAAAAATAAGAAGTTTTTGAAAAATGTCCCATAAAAATAAGAAATTTTTCAAATATGTCCCATAAAAATAAAAAATTTTTCAAAAATTTCCCATAAAAAAAAGAAATTTTTAAAAAATTTCCCAAAAAATAAGAAATTTTTGAAAAATTTCCTATAAAAATAGGAAATTTTTGAAAAATTTCCTATAAAAATAGGAAATTTTTGAAAAATTTCCTATAAAAATAGGAAATTTTTGAAAAATTTCCTATAAAAATAGGAAATTTTTGAAAAATTTCCTATAAAAATAGGAAATTTTTGAAAAATTTCCTATAAAAATAGGAAATTTTTGAAAAATTTCCTATAAAAATAGGAAATTTTTGAAAAATTTCCTATAAAAATAGGAAATTTTTGAAAAATTTCCTATAAAAATAGGAAATTTTTAAAAAATTTCCTATAAAAATAGGAAATTTTTGAAAAATTTCCTATAAAAATAGGAAATTTTTGAAAAATTTCCTATAAAAATAGGAAATTTTTGAAAAATTTCCTATAAAAATAGGAAATTTTTGAAAAATTTCCTATAAAAATAGGAAATTTTTGAAAAATTTCCTATAAAAATAGGAAATTTTTGAAAAATTTCCTATAAAAATAGGAAATTTTTGAAAAATTTCCTATAAAAATAGGAAATTTTTGAAAAATTTCCTATAAAAATAGGAAATTTTTGAAAAATTTCCTATAAAAATAGGAAATTTTTGAAAAATTTCCTATAAAAATAGGAAATTTTTGAAAAATTTCCTATAAAAATAGGAAATTTTTGAAAAATTTCCTATAAAAATAGGAAATTTTTGAAAAATTTCCTATAAAAATAGGAAATTTTTGAAAAATTTCCTATAAAAATAGGAAATTTTTGAAAAATTTCCTATAAAAATAGGAAATTTTTGAAAAATTTCCTATAAAAATAGGAAATTTTTGAAAAATTTCCTATAAAAATAGGAAATTTTTGAAAAATTTCCTATAAAAATAGGAAATTTTTGAAAAATTTCCTATAAAAATAGGAAATTTTTGAAAAATTTCCTATAAAAATAGGAAATTTTTGAAAAATAGGAAATTTCCTATAAAAATTTTTGAAAATTTTTTTTTTAATTCCTTAAAAAATAAGACATTTTTGAAAAATTTCTTAAAAATATAAGTAAATTTTTTTCATAAGAAATTTTTGAAATTTTTTACCAAAAAAAAAGAAATTTTTAAAAAATTTCTTAAAATAATAAAAAATGCTTGGAAAATTTCTTTAAAGACTTCTAAAAAATAAAAAAAATTTGAAAATTAAAAAAAATAAGAAATTTTGAGACAATTTTTTTAAAAATGTAAGAAATTTGTCAAAATTTTCTTTTTCGAAAATTTCTTTAAAAAAATTATGAAAAATTTTTTACAAAATAAAAAATTTTTTAAAATTTTGTTAGAAATTTTTAATCAATTTCTTATATTTTTAAGAAATTTTTCAATTTTTTTTTTATTTTATTACAAAATTTTTAAAAAATTTTTATTTTTGATTTTTATAAGAAATTTTTATAGGAAATTTTTCAATTATTTCCTATTTTTATTTAAAGTACTTTTTTTTTAATTTCCTATTTTTTAAGGAATTTTTTTAAAAATTTCCTATTTTTAAAGGAAATTTTTCAAAAATTTGCTATTTTGATAGGAAATTTTTCAAAAATTATTTTCTTTAAATTTATTTCTAAAATTCTCTTAATGATGCATTTTGCCTTATAGCCTCCCTCCCAGCTATCCCCTCTTCACTATCCTTTTTCCAACTAATGTTTATTTAATTTGCTAACAATAGTAATTTATAAAACGCCTGTCAATATGCTACACCTACACCTTCTTTTAAGTTCTTTCCTTTTTTTTGGGGGGCAAATGTATTACCAACAAATGATACTTTTTATCTTTTCTCTAACGAAAATTTGTTGTTTTATTTATATGTTGTTGTTATATTGGCCGTTGTCCATTTTATTATTTTCCCTCTAATCATTGTTCAATCATTGATTCACATAGACGACAGGCACCACCCCCTGATGTATGCAATAGAACTTTTTCTAAAAAAAAAATAGAAAACGATTTATCTATCAGACATACATCAAAATCAATTGTATGGTTAAACAATGGAATTGTAATTTTCTCTGCTTTATTTTTACTACTTTTGCTCGATTACAGCAGCAGCTACTAGTTTTTCCAACCAAAATGTTTTATATGAATTTCGTTCTTTACTTATTTTTTTCCCAATTTGGGGCATTGACAGAATTGACAATGATTGATTACTTTGGGTTGTTGGTAATTGTAACAGATATTTGAACACAATATAGCCGAGATAGACTGACAAATACTTTAACTGGCTACTTACTACTGGGTTTTTTATTATAAAAATTATTTTTATTTTTATCATATGTATTTTAGTAACAATCATTAGTAGAGTTCTAGACGCCAGTTATTAGAGGATATTTTGGGGGTTGAATTAGATTTAATAGCATAATATTGACTGGAGCTTTTATTTTATAGAGAATAGTTGAGGTGACCAACTTTTCGATAGGGAAAAGTTGAGGTGACAATATTTTTTATAAAGAAAATTTGAGGTATCCAT
Organism: Stomorhina lunata; assembly: GCA_933228675.1. Lineage (NCBI taxonomy): Eukaryota > Metazoa > Arthropoda > Insecta > Diptera > Rhiniidae > Stomorhina > Stomorhina lunata. The sequence goes on along the minus strand of OW121742.1, from coordinate 122,024,112 downwards.
CTTTTCTTTAGTGATAACTTGAAGTGACCAAGTTATCACTAAAGAAAAGATGGTTACCTGAACTTTTCTTTATAAAAAATATTGTCATCTCTACTTTTCCCTATCGAAAAGTTGGTCACCTCAACCATTCTCTATAGAATAAAGGCTCCTTAAAGAAATGTTAAGGTGACAAAATTTTTATTACAGAGAACTTAAGGTGTCCAAATTTTCAACAGATAAAATTTGATGAGAGCAAATGTTGACAAGAATCTTTCCTAGCAACATGTTTAGCAGGAATCTGCAACATTATTTTACACCTAAACCTCTCTGCAACTTTTCAATAAAATTTTATTTTATTAACCCTAAAAGTAACTAAAATTCATCCACTTCCATCTCCGTCAATCCTTCCTCAATCTTTTAATGCTAGAAATTCTATTTTATTGCCCGTTATAACACATTAAAACCAATCGTTTAAAATAATCTTTTTTAGCTAAAATTTTATTTTCAAAAAATTTCCCATAATTTTTTATAGAAATCATAAACCCTTTCAATCTTAACTCCCAAAGAAGAGCAAAATGAAGATAAAATTTTTTATTGAAAAATTGTTAATAAAATGTAGAGTAACTTCCGTTTAGTTGAAAAGTTAAGAAAAATCAATAATATAAAATGTTTAAATACAAAAAAAAGTAGAAAATCTCATTTAAAGGACATCGCTATTAATATAAAATAGAGAACAATAACATTTTATAACAATATTAATAAAATAACAATAAACATAAAAATAAATTCAGACAATGGAATAACTCGCCCTCCCTTCCTCCTTCTTTCTTAAACGAAATCAAAGGACATTTTATAAAAGAAATAAATAAAAGCAAGAAATACCTTTTGCGGTAGCTTTAAGCCAAAATTCAGGCATCGCAAAAATTTATTTTGAAATTCCTTACAATTAGGCAATAATTTAAAATGAATCCGCAATACAATACCGAAGTTAAAATACAAAGCATTCTCTGTATTTTGTAAACTTACAATAGAATTTACCGAGACTGATTTTCAAAGAAAGTTAAAAATATTTAGACATATAAAAGTACTCTTAATTGTCTCATAATACCTGATAAAAGCCAATAAATCAGCAAGGATTCACGTCTGCTATTTTTAACTATCCTTCTTCCATCGTATAGAAGAAAGGAGTACCTTAACTCTCCGTCTTCTGTAGTATAGATGGAAGAAGAGCCTTGACTCTCCTTCTTCTATCGTATCGAAGAAAGAAATGCCTTGACTCTCGTTCTTCTATCGCATAGAAGGAAGAAGAGCCTTGGCTCTTCTTCTATCGCATAGTAGGAAGAAGAGCCTTGAATCTCCTTCTCCGATCATGTGGAAGGAAGACTAGCCTTAAATCTCCTTCTTCTATCGTATAGAAGGAAGAAGAGCATTGAATCTCGTTCTTCTATCGTATAGAAGGAAGAAGAGCATTGAGCATCCATCTTCTATCGTACAGAACGAAGAAGAGCCTTGAATCTCCTTCTTCCACCGTATAGAAGGAAGAAGAGTCTTGAATCTCCTTCTTCTATCGTACAGAACGAAGAAGAGCCTTGAATCTACTTCTTCTATCGTACAGAAGTAAGAAGAGCCTTGAATCTCCTTCTTCTATCATATAGAAGTAAAATGAGCCTTGAATCTACTTCTTCTATCGTATAAAAGGAAGAAGAGCCTGTAATCTCATTCTTCTTTTCTAAAAGGAAGAAGAGCATTGATTCTCCTTCTTTTATGGTGTAGAAGGAAGAAGAGCCTGGAAACTCCTTCTTCTATCGTATAGAGGGAAGAAGAGCCTTGAATCTCCTTCTTCTATCGTATAGAAGGAAGAACAGCCTTAAATCTCCTTCATCTATCGTATAGATAGGAGAAGAGCCTTGGCTCTCTACCTTTTATCGTGGAGATGGAAAAGGAGATAGTTAAGGCTATTCTACAATATAGAAGGAAGAAGTGCCTTCCTCTGTCGTATAGAAGTAAGCAGAGCCTTGAAGCTCCTTCTTCTATCGTATAGAAGGAAGAAGAGCCTTGAATCTACTCCTCCGTGTAGAAGAAAGAAGAGCCTTGAATCTCCTTCTTCTATCGTATAGAAGGAAGAAGAGCCTTAAGTCTTCTTCTATCGCATAGAAGGAAGAATAGCCTTGATTCTCCCTCTTATATCGCCTAGAAGAAAGAAGAGCCTTGTATCTCCTTCTTCTTTCGTATAGAAGGAAGAAGAGCCTTGAATCTCCTTCTATCGTATAGAAGGAAAAAGAGCCTTGGATCTCCTTCTTCTATCGTATAGATGGAAGAAGAGCCTTGACTATATTTCGTCTATCGTATACAAGAAAGAAGAACCTTAAACTCCTTCCTCTATCGTATAGAAGAAAGAAGAGCCTTGAATCTCCTTTTTCTTTCGTATCGAGGGAAGAGGAGCCTTGACTTTCCTTCTTCTATCGTATAGAAGGAAGAAGAGCCTTAAGTCTTCTTCTATCGCATAGAAGGAAGAATAGCCTTGATTCTCCCTCTTATATAGCCTAGAAGAAAGAAGAGCCTTGTATCTCCTTCTTCTTTCGTATAGAAGCAAGAAAAGCCTTAAATCTCCTTCTTCTATCGTATGAAGGAAGAATAGCCTTGAATCTCCTTCTTCTATCGTATAGAAGGAAGAAGAGCCTTGAATCTCCTTCTTCTATTGTATAGAAGGAAGAAGAGCCTTGAATCTACTTCTTCTATCGTATAGAAGGAAGAAGAGTCTTGAATCTCCATCTTCTATCGTGTAGAAAGAAGAAGAGCCTTGAATCTCCTTCTTCTATCGTATAGAAGGAAGAAGAGACTTGAATCTTCTTCTCCTATTATATAGAAGGAAGAAGAGCTGGGAATCTCCTTGTTCTATCGTGTAGAAGAGCCTTGGCTCTTCCTTGGATGTCCTTCTTCTACCGTGCAGAAGGAAGAAGAGCCTTGAATCGCCTTCTTCTATCGTATAGAAGGAAGAAGAGCCTTAAATCTACTTCTTCTATCATATAGAAGGAAGATGAGCCAGGAATCTCCTTGTTCTATCGTGTAGAAGAAAGAAGAGCCTTGAATCTCCTTCTTCTATCGTATAGAAAGAAGAAGAGCCTTGAGTCTCCTTCTTCTATCGCCTAGAAGAAAGAAGAGCCTTGGCTCTCCTTCTTTTATATAGAAGGAAGAAGAGCCTTGGCTCTCCTTCTTCTTTCGTATAGAAGAAAAAAGAGCTTTGGATCTCTTTCCATCCTTTATATGCCTTGGGCTTCCTTCTTCTATAAAAAGACTGCCTTTTTGGAGAAAGTTTTATATTTACTTTAATATTATTTTGCAAAATCTTTGTGAAAATCTATAAATTATTTCCTTTGTTTTCACTTTAATTCAAGAACAAATTTTATATAATATTTTCCAACATTTCATTGTTAAATTCCATGTGTCCTTATTTGAGGACGACAAAAAAAATCCTAATAAACGTAATGATTAAAACCTAGAAACAGTAGCAAAAGCAAAATATTACGAAATTGTTTGTAGTTTCGATTTTGAAGCGAACTTTTGTTGCCATTTTCATAAATAATAACTGAACAATATTCGTTTGTAAAACAATTTTAAAGGAAATATTAAGTTGACTTCCCCGCTGACAAGGAAATTTCACTGACACATACACAGCAATAGCGAAAGAATGACAAAGAAAGCATTTGGGTAAGGCAAAAAAAAAAAAGAATGGAAATATAGTAAATGAGAATAGTCACCCTGTTGTTGCTTTAAACAATCTATTTTCTTTAATGATTTTCCTACCCCACAGCAAAGAGCTTTGGCAAAAGAAAACAACCCAGCCACCCTTTTCAGCTCAAAGGATATACCACAGTGAAAGTACTCATACTAGAGTTAAGGAAATTTTCCTTAGCTTTGGAAAAATCAACAAAATTGTTTTTATTTTCGCTTAAATGTTGTTGTCGTTTTCCCCATTTTTTGTTTGTGTTTAGTAAGCGAAAGTGTTTCTTTATTGTATGAGTTTCTGAGTTTCGAAAAAAAGGTTGGGGGAGGATAATGGTACTAGAAAAATCAAATTTCATCAGGCAACAGACGCTGAAAAAAGGGAGCTCACGTTTCGTTACCCCGATTTTCATTATTTGTATGTTTGTGTCGTAAATTCATTCTGTATCTCAACTTTAATAAAAATTTTCTTCTTGATTTTTAATTTTTTTTTTTTTTTGTTGGATGATTTTCATTACATTGCTTTTGAGTGTAAGATTTTCTTGTGTATGATGTTTAATATTAAACAATTTTTCTTATTTCCTCTGAATTTAAATTAAGGGAAGGGGAAAGGTATGATTTTTCCATCCAACAAATTGTTAGCTACTAGTAATGATACTTAAACGACAGCTTTCACCATTTATTTTACTAGATCCTGACGAAGTTTTTTTTTGCCTTCACTTGAAATGAGCACAATTTTTCTTATTTTTCCTCAAATTTACCCTTTTTTGCGCTGGTTTCCTTTTAAGCTTTCTAATGGTAGCAATTTTTGTTTTTGGAAGCGAAAATGACGACAATAGCAAATTTGGAAACGAAAATGGTTTTTCTTTTTGTTTAATTTTGCAAATTTTATATAAGACAATTTTTTGTTCGTTGGCTGCTTGTTGTCTTCCTATTAACAGTCAAGATATGGAAGAATAAACATTACATTAAAATCTAAACAAAATAAATGTTAGTTAATTTTCTTTTCTTTTATTTACATTTACATTTATTTTCTTTTTTTGGGGGAAAGGATACAATTTTACAAATTTTGGTTATTAATTTTCATTTTCTTAAAACAACAAAATTAACTTCCTTTTCCTTTATTTATAGAAGAAGAATCTTCTCAAGGCTATTTTTCTTTCCTTTTGCAGAAGAAGGAGAGACTTCCTTCTTTAAGACAGAAAAAGAAAGGTAATGGCTCCCCTCCCTTCTATGAGATAAAAAAAGAAAAGCCAAGGCTCTTCTTCCTTCTATAACATAGAAGAAGGGAAGCAGAGGTTCCTTTTTATTTTATAACATAGAAGAATCAGAGCTAATTCTCTTCTTCCTTCTAACGCATAGAAGAATGAAGGCCAAGACTCTGCTTCCTTCTATACTATAGAAGAAGGAGAGCCAAGACTCTTCTTCTGTCTATAAGATAGAAGAAGAAGAGCCAAGCCTATTCTTCTGTCTATACGATAGAAGAAGAAGAGCCTTGGCTTGGCTTGGCTGGAAGAGCCAAGGCTCTTCTTCTTTCTATATGATAGAAGAAGGAGAGCCAAGGCTCTTCTTCCTTCTATACGATAGAAGAAGGAGAGCCAAGGCTCTTCTTCCTTCTATACGATAGAAGAAGGAGAGCCAAGGCTCTTCTTCTTTCTATACGATAGAAGAAGGAGAGCCAAGGCTCTTCTTCTTCTGTAATAAAGAAGAAAGAGAGCCAAGGCTCTTCTTCCTTCTATACGATAGAATAGAAAAAGCCGAGGCTCTTCTTCCTTTTATAATATAGAAGAATCAGAGTCAAGACTGTTTTCTTCTTCTATAGCATAGAAGAAGGAGAGCCAAGACTCTGCTTCCTTCTATAACATAGAAGAAGGAAAGGCAAGGCTATTCTCCCTTCTATAACATAGAAGAAGGAGAACCAAGGCTCTTCATACTTCTATAACATAAAGGAAAGAAAGCCAGGGCTCTTCTTACTTCTTTAACATTCCTTCTATAACATAGAAGAATAACTAACGCTCTTCTTTCTTCTATAACATAAAAAAAGGAGAGCCAAACTTTTCTCATTTTCATAACACAGAAGAAGGAGATATAACGCTCTGTTTCCTTCCAAAACAGAGAAGAAAGAGAGCTAAGGCTTTTCTTCCATTTAGCTATAGAAAAAGGAGTGCCAAGGAACTTTTTCCTTCTATTCTTTTTATGGAAAGATCCTTGGATAGTCTGCCTTCTTTCCGTAGAAAAAAACTGTAGAAGAGTCAAGGATTCTCCTTTTATTATAGAAGGAGAGCCAGGACCCATTTGTTCACCATTAAGAAGGAAGTCTTTCTTTCTCTTGAAGAAAATCAATGCTCTGCTTTCTTTGAAGAAGGACAACCAATGATCATCTTCCTTCTTTGAAGAAGGAGAAACAATGATCATCTTCCTTCTTTGAAGAAGGAGAACCAATGATGAATTTGAGAAGGAGAAACAATGATCATCTTCCTTCTTTGAAGAAGGAGAACCAATGATGAATTTGAGAAGGAGAAACAATGATCATCTTCCTTCTTTGAAGAAGGAGGTCCACTGATCATCTTCCTTCTTTGAAGAAGGAGATCCACTGATCATCTTCCTTCTTTGAAGAAGGAGAACGAAAGATCACCTTCCTTCTTCGAAGAAGGAGAAACAATGATCATCTTCCTTCTTTGAAGAAGGAGAAATGGAAGATGTACTAAACGCTACAAACCAAATCCCTGCTTCTTTAGAGGTATGTTAACGAAAATGGCGTTTTGGTCCACCTGCTAGAAGGTGGAAAAGGTCAATTGATGCGGAGTTAGCAAACTATTCATTGAATGATGTATGCCTAACATCTTGATATAGAGTTCGATATAAAATGTTCCGCTGGAAGGATAACAAAGATATTTCCTTTCTATCATAAAGAAAATAAAGAGCTTTTATCAAATGAAAGAAAGGGCTTCTTCCTTCTTTTCTTAAGAATAATGAGAGCCATGGCTCTTCTTTTTTCTCTAGAAGAAATTCAAGACTTTTCTTTCAGTTAGAGGAAGGAGAACCAAGGCTCTTTTTTCTGTATAGAAGAAGGATACAGAAGAGTTATAGTTCTTCTTTCTTCTATGTATAGAAGGGAAATACTGTCGAAAGAAGAAGTGCTTAGACTCTTCCTCCTTCTCTTTGTTGAAGGTGAAATGGTAAAGCTCTTTTTCCATTCTATCAAATAATTTCCAACAATTTAATTCCAAAAATTGGTTGTATCCCTTAAAAACCACTTTTACTTTTCACGAAATAAATAAGTTTTTGTATGTTTTTTTTTTCTTTTGTGGTAAGTTTTTGTCTGCAAAACGTACTACCCAGACACTTGGGCATTCATCAAAATTTCAAAGTCAATATCCGTATAATAAACAGGCTGTAATACAAGTAGAAGCCTTATGGAGCATCAGCAACAGCAGCCACCGCAACGTAGCCTTAACACATGTTAGAATCCTTAATACCCCCCCAAAAAATATCATCAAAATAACTGACGGGGAAAAAAGTAAAAGCTCTGGATGAATGTTGGATTTTTTTCAGTATTTATGTTATTTTTTTATTACAGACATTTGATTCAATTCCCTGCAGTCTAATTGAGTTTGTCTGCTGCCATTAGTAATGTTTCGCAAATACTTTCTACTCTCCTGCACTTAAATTTTTTGTTGAATTTCGTCTTTAGCAGCAGTATCGTCATCATAATGATCATCATCATCATCATGATTATCGAAATACTATTTACCATTATATTTGTTCTGAAGCAAATGTCTGGCACAAAAATTGTGTGTATATTTGAGTTAGCCCTCATGAGTTTTAAATTTCGTTTATTGCACTCTTCTTTGTAATGGTAAGGCTGTTGGAGTTGGTCGACACTCCTGCCACAATTTGTGGCAGCCATTATTTTGCTAAAAAGCTGAGTTATATTTTAGTGTAAAGCTTTAAATGCTAATACCCAGTTTTCTATAAGGAAATATCTCCTCTTCACATTTTATCCAGCATCTTTCGAGAAACATATTGAGGATTTTCTTTTTGAAAAACTTTTCAATTCACCTGCAAATTTTTTAAGACAAATGACACGCGACTTCAAAAAAAGTTGGTAAAAAACACAGAGACCAGACAAAAAGAATCAGCAACGAATTCAAAAAAGGCCTGAAGAATTTTTTTCTACTCAATCTCAGTTTATAACTGTATGAATAATATTCGTCTGGAATGTTAACTGGTTATTTGAAATGGCTTAACTAGACATCACGAATTATTTCAAGCAATTTGATTCAAGATGTTTTAAAAATTCAATAACATAATGTCTAGTATAACAAAACTTGAATGGAATATGAATTAATGAAAAACATTCTTGGCTCTACTCCTTCAATAAATTAATGAAAGAAGAGCCTTAACTCTTCTCCTATACATAGAGGAAGAAAATCGTTGGCTTCCCTCCTTCTTTAGTTGGAAGTAAGAAGAGCCTTGACTCTTTTCCTTCTTCAGTTACAAATAAGACGAGCCTTATCCCTTCTTCTTCTATAGATAGAGGAAGATTATTCTTGGATTTCGGGATGTAAATGGGATGTAGTTGTTGCCTGGGTTTCCTGCTAACAGGTAATAACTGTATTCAATTCCTACACGCACCTCCTCGTGGTACATACATCCTGGAAACCTGAGCAACCTAGTTGAAGATGTGGTAAACAACCCGAGGGGGATTCTAGGTCAGGGCTAACGTGAGAGGGAATTATCTTGGAGCCATTGCGACGTATTTGATCTAAGGGTCTAAGATAATTGTACTTAGTGAAGTACGAAACTGTAGCATCTGTTCAAGAATATTCTAGTCCAAGTGGTAATAATGCGAGAAATCCCCTGCTACCGCAGCTGGTACAAGGATTTTGGAGATGCGTAGTCTATGCAAGAACATTCTGATGAATGAAACCAATGAGTCATATGCTCCACTGGGAGTCAAGGATAACATAAGGAGAAGAATCCTTGGTTTTCTTCCTTCTGCAGTTAGAAAAATAAAAGCCTTAGAATCCCTACTTCTGCAGTTACAAAACTTCCTATTCAGTTCGAAGGAAGAAGAGTTTGGCTAGCCTCTTTCTTTAGTTAGAAGGAAGAATAGCCTTGGAACTGCTACTTTCTCAGTATGATGGAAGAATATCCTTGCCACCCTCCTTCCTTAGTTTGCAGGAAGAAGAGCCTTAGCTATCCTCCTTCTTTACTTAGAAAGGAAGAAGATTCTTGGCTCTTTTTCTTCCTTAGTTTGGAGGAAAAATTGACTCCTCTCCTTTATTTAGAAGGAAGAAGTTCCTTGAGTCTCTATATTCTTCAATAAGGTGAAAGAGGAGGCTTAGCTCTCTTCCTTTTTAGTTAGAAAAAAATCCCTTAGCTCTTCTCCCTTCTTGATTCTCCCCCTTCTTCAATAAGAAGGAAGAAGAGCTTTTTCTCTTCTTCGTTTTTACTTAGAAGAAAAAATACCCTTTTCTCTCCTTTTTTGGGTTTCGTGGAAGAAGAGCCTTGTCTCTCCTCCTTCATCCGTTAGAAGAAAGAAGAGCCTTGGCTCTTCACCATAGATAGTAAGAAGGAAGAAGAGCCTTCGTTATACTCCTTCATTAAATTAAGGAAGAAAAACACCTTTTAAATGAAGGAAGAAGGGCTTTGACTTTTCTTCTTCTTCACGATGAAGGAAGAATAAACTTAGCCCTACTCCTTCCTTAGAGCCTTCTTCTGTTATCCTTTACTCCTAGTGGAGCATAGGACCTCAACCATCCTTTTATATCGAGCTCTATTCCGACATGTTAGGCATATGTCATTCCATGAATAGATAGCTGCTTGCAACTCCCCATCAATTGACCTTCTTCACGTTCTAACAGGTGCAACGCTTCGTGGGAATCCCTATGGATTCCCACGAAGCGCTTGTCAAGCAATGTTAGTATTTTTCCTTCGGTGTGTGGCCTATCCACCACTATTTCCGTTGACATACCTCTATATAAGCAGGGATTTGGTTTGCAGCGTTAAGTAGATCTTTATTTCTTATGGGATTCGGCCACCATATATTAAAGATTTGCCACAAACATTTGTATGCAGGCGCTAATCGATGGCATTTGTGCGTTTGCAAGTTTCGCAACCGCAATACAAGATTGACTTGACATTCGAGTTGTATATTCGTAACTTATTTGTTTTTGATATTTGCCCAGATTTCTAAATAGCTCAAAGGATGCCGAATGCAGATTTCGCTTTTGTGTTTTCTTGAAGATGATCTGAGCTTTGGCTTAGAAGACATATCGTCGTGCGGGTGTTTATGTGCTCTATACACCAAAAGTGCATTTTGAGAAAATCGATCTTAAAGTTTTACCTTAATTCTTCTAAAAAACATTTTGAGATTTTTACACCATATATTTGGCGTATAGAGCAAAATATCACAAAAAATCAGTTTTGAAGGATATAGAACAAAACAGACACTATGTGTCTCAAAAACTAGATGAGATAGCTGAAAACGGACTGCAGATTTGAAAAATTTGGGGTCAAAAACCTAAAGTGGCATCTTTAACTCAAAATGTGTAAAATGGCGGATAGAGCACGTAAATTCCCACACGACGATATGTCATCAGCGTATTCCAAGTCCTCGAGTTGTTCAAAGGGTATCCATTGGATACCGCGTCTAATATTCAGTGCCGTGCGCATTATATGGTCGATGACAATGATAAAAAGTATATGTGACAAGAAGAGCCTTCGCTCACACTTTTCCATAGTTGAAAGGAAGATACTTTTCTTGGAAATAATACTTCTTTAGATGAAAGCTTTCCTCATTCTATAGGTAGAGATTCTCGAATTTTTTTTTCTAAAGATGAAAGAAGGTAGCCTTATAGTTCGAAGGAAGAAGGGCTTCGTTAGAAAGAAGGAGCTAATGTTACAGGAACGAAAAACTGTGGCCCTCTTCCTTCTATAGTTGGAAGAAAGAAAAGCTTGGAAGTTTACCCTTCTAGTTAAAAAAAGCAAGAAAAGTGTTCGAACATGATCCCGAGGGAACTCGTAGACGAGGACGACCGAAACTTCGATGGAAAGACCAAGTAAAAGAAAATCTATCCAAGTTTGGCTTACGAAATTGGGGAATATGCGCACAAGATCGAAGCGCATGGAATTCTAAAATATGCTCGGCCTTTGACCTAAACAGGTTAAAATATATGCCATTTGAGTAAGTAAGTTAGAAAAAAGAAGACCCTAGGCTCTTCACTTTTAGTAGTCAGAAGAAAGTAAGGCCCAGAATCTCAAACTTCAATACTTAGAAGAAGAACTAGAACCCTTGTTCTCCTCCTTTAATGCCTAGAAAAAGGCGAAGAATGGGTCTAAAGCTTCTATATTTAGAAATGCGTCCTCCTTATATAGAAGGGAAAATAACATTGGAGACCCTTCTTCCTGATATATTTAGATGGAAGGACAAGTTTCAGCACTCGTTCATTCTTCAATAAAGTGAAAGAACTTTCTTTCTTCTGTAAAAAGAACATAGTGCTCCTGCTCTCCTTCGCCCTTTTTTAGAATATGAAAAATAAGAGCTTTAGCCGTCTACCTTCTCCTCTAGAATAAAGAAAGGAAAAACTTTGGCTTTCCTTATTCCTTCATTATATTCAATTATCCTTTAGCAAATTTTCCTGTAAAAAATAAAGGAAAAACCTTTAAATTATCTTTAATTCCAATGAACTTTAACCGTGTTGGTGTGTGCAGCAAGCAGCAAAAGTGGTTGTTAAAGACAAACTCACACTTGGGGAGACCCGACACTCATTCATGCATCCAGTCAGCCAACAATGGCCAGGCAGACATAAAAGTAGTGGAAAATAAAGAGTGAAATACAAACGCATCAGGGCAAACAAAAAAAGAAAAATTAAACAACAAACTGAAGCAACAAAATATAAAATGAACTGAAAAAAAAAAGCAGGAGAATCAACATGAAACACAAACAACAAACAGTCTGTCAGTGTCAAAGACAACGTTGGCGCAGTCTGGTTAAGGCACAGACACAACAAAAACAACAAAGTAGAAGGAAAATCCAACAAACAGAGAACAGAAAAAACCAGCAAATATGCATAAAACTCTTTCAAATCAAACGTGTTTTTTAAATTTTAGTTTAAAGTAGAAAAATCTTTAAGTGTATAAGAAAAAATAGGAAAAATCTTAAAGTAATGCTTTCGGATGCCATAAAATAATGCATGAAATTTCAGGAAAAGTCATAACTTTTGTTAAGTTCAATTTGCCAATTTCACGTTGTCAATGCAAAATTAGCAAAATCACTTTACACTTGAAACAGCAGCAATTGCTTTTGTCTTTTGCTTCTTATTGTTGTTTTTTTTTTTTTTTTTGACCAAATACTTTTCTCTTGTGTCTGAGCCGAGTGTTTGTATAGTTGTCTCTTTCTAGCCTCTTGAGTGTATTTTAATATGCATTAGCTAAATACAAGTAACAATGAAAAGTAACAAAACAATAATGTACAATTATAAACTGATGAGAAACAGTGTTGACCTTGTAGCGCTTTATGTGCTATTGATGCTTTAAGTGTTTAAGGTCTCAAGTGGTAACAAAATGAGCATCGATAGTGATAATCATAGAATCGATAAGTTAGATATGTTTCAATTTTTATTTATACTTTAAACGTCTCGAAGACTTGGAATATGCCAATGACATATGTCTTTTAAACCAAGTTTCAGATCACCTTTATAAAAATGTCGGATGTATACGTGCAGTTTGGTATCCACAATATTTCCTCTAATAGAAATTCAATCGAGTATTAATAAGCCAAAATTGGCAATCGGCATTCGACCTATTTAGAAATCTCGGCAAATATTAACAACAAATAAGTTGCAAATATAGTAACTCGAAGGTCAAAATTATCCTGTTTTATGGCTGCGAAACTAAAAAATGTATATTAACGAAAATGGTGGTGGATAGGCCATATACATACTTCGAAGGCCAAGTATCAACATTGCTTGCCAAGTGCTTCGATAGAATCCACAGAGAAGAGAATAAAACCCTTTGCTCCACTGGAAGTTAGGGCTAATAAAAGAAAAACGTGATAAGAGCTTATGATTTAAAAAAAAACAATTTATGAGTCTGAAACTTATCTTTTATTATAAAGGGTGTCCCAACTAGAACGCAGTTTTTAAATTTTAAATAAAGCACAGATATTAAAAAAAAATCGTGAAACTTTATTTTATCGTTAAGCAGACAGAATGAGGTAATGTATGGAACAAGATATCGTGTTCGTTAATTGGGTATTGGAGAGACAACATGAAAATGCTGATTTTGCCGATAAAATCATCTTCAGTAACGGGTCCATTTCCATCTTGATGGCTTCGTCAATAGGCAGAATTGTCGCATTTGGGGTGAGGAAAATCCTCGAGTGATTCACGAGAAGTAAATGCATCCTTAACGTGTCACTGTGTAGTGTGGTTTTTGGGCTGAATGAATCATTGGACCTTTGAAAATGAGGCAGGTCAAGCTTAAACAGTCAATGGTGTTCGGTATCGTGAGATGATAACCAGTTTTTTCTTGCCTATAATTGAAGAAATGAATGTGGAGAGCACATGGTTTCAACTAGACGGAGCCACACGTCATACAGCCAGAGAAACAACTCAATTGCTACATCAGTCATTTAAAAATTGCGTTCTAGTTGGGACACCCTTTGTAAGTCGCCTAAGAATTATTTAATGAGTCGATTATTAAAGGTGTTTTGAGTCTTTTGGAGCACAATTTCAAGAAATTATATTAAAAATCCCTGAGATAAAATAATAAAAACTATCTTGTAAGTATCAATTAAATCAATCCTGCAAATCTGTATTATTATTATTTTTTCGTTAAGTAGACAGAATGAGGTTATGTATGGAACAAGATATCGTGTTCGTTAATTGGGTATTGGAGAGACAACATGAAAATGCTGATTTTGCCGATAAAATCATTTTCAGTAACGGGTCCATTTCCATCTTGATGGCTTCGTCAATAGGCAGAATCGTCGCATTTGGGGTGAGAAAAATCCTCTAGTGATTCTTCTTCTGTTATCCTTGACTCCCAGTAAAGCATAGGGCCTCAAGTGATTCACGAGAAGTAAATGCATCCTTAACGTGTCACTGTGTGGTGTGATTTTTGGGAGCAGGTCAAGCGCAAACAGTCAATGGTGTTCGGTATCGTGAAATGATAACCAGTTTTTTCTTGCCTATAATTGAAGAAATGAATGTGGGGGGCATATGGTTTCAACAAGACGAAGCCACATGTCATACAGCCAGAGAAACAACTCAATTGCTACATCAGTCATTTAAAAATTGCGTTCTAGTTGGGACACCCTTTGTAAGTCAGCTAAGAATTATTTAATGAGTCGATTATTAAAGGTGTTTTGAGTCTTTTGGAGCACAATTTGTAGAAGTTTTTTTCGAAATCCCTGAGATAAAATAATAAAAACTATTTTGTAAGTATCAATTAAATCAATCCTGCAAATTTGTATCATTTTCTCGATATTGTTTAAAATTAAAATCTATATTAGTTTTTTATTTGTGAAATCTATGGAGTCCCCTCAATAACAGAAACCACATATTAATTCATCAACAAATAGCCTTTGATGTGTCGATACAACCTACAGGTACAGTTGGAGAGGAATCTTTCTACTTAGTATTTTAAACCCACGTCCTGGCCTTCAGACTTTCTGATGCAATAACGCCCAATCAGCTCGATCAGCAAGCGGACTTCGAATAAACAAATCTTGCATAGATCGCAAAAAATTCTCGAAGGGATTAGTTCCTTCCTTAGCTTTTTGTCAACTGGAAAAAGTTTAAAATTGTTCTGCAAGTTCGCAAAGTGTTAATATCAAAATTTAAGTCTGATTTTTCTGAAACGGTGCATTTAGAGACAACCAACACTCCGGGGATGCATAAGTAGGAGTTTAGGAGTAGGACTGCAGGAAAAAAGGTTAATGAGAAGGAGCATAGAGAAAGTAGGATTTGTCGATATTCGTTTTGTATCTTCTGACTTCATAGTGTGCTGAAATGACCCGGGGGTTTATTCCACTGTACGGCTAAAGAACGTTTCCTCTGTGGTGTGTTGTGCGTTTAACTATCCGATAAAATGAACTTATGCTGAAATACCTATACTACGTTAAAATGTACGGGCTTCAGAAGCATGATCCATTATTTCACTACAACACTTGCCATTGTAATAATGATACATTAGAGAAACTCAACCCACATTGCGACGATGTTCTAGTGAATCCATAGACCCTACTTTTAGCGATAAACACCTTCGCATTCTCTTCTTCGTGCTTAAAAAGCTCGAAAATAGACTTTGAAGCCTTTTAAAGATAGCTCTGTAGACTTTGAACAGACTTCGGCCCACACAAAAGAGTTCTATACCATTTTAGGTCAGACATACATAGTACAAATAGTAAGGACATCAGATGTAGTAAATAAATTTAATAAAATTCAAAAAAGTCGAGAAACTTTAATGTTTCTTTGTTCACTGGAAATATGTGTTCAGTCCAATCGACATCGCACTGGCATAGATCATGAAAGTTTTCTGATTCCACAATATTTGTACCACCTATTCTTACAGATGAAGCAAGATTGCCAGTCGTGAGTTTGTGTATTGACGTACAAAACTGGGTCGAGCGTCAAAAACGTCCCCATTGCGCTGCATAAGGAGCTCACTTTACAACGCCACTGCTGATGAGCTGTTGCTGATGCTTATTTTTGCTCAGCAAAAGTTTTTTGTGTTTATTTGCGTATAATATGCTTCAGTGTTGCATTTTCGAACAGTTGAGAGCTGCCAATGTTTGCATTTTTGAACATTATGCAAATAACATGCAGCGCAATGTTGCATTTACGAACATGCCCATGGTTTAATCTGCATTTAGCGTATTATTCATGTTTTGCCTTATAGTTTTTATATCGAACATGTTGGGCCGTGGTGGCATTTGCCGTTCGGAGCCGGAGTTAAAACTCATTGTCTGAGAGAAGTACCCCTTAGTCCAATTGGAATGTCGTGCAAATTATGTACTTATGTATGCAAGTTTTTCTAAATTCTTGGAGATCTATCTCTTTTCGATTTGATGCGATATTTCTCGAGATAAATATACTTAAATTTATGTAATTTTTGACTGCGGGTTCAATATGGGAGCTAATGTCAAATGTGGACCAAATGTCACTTTATTTCGCCTATCGTTTTTTTTTAGGGAGGACTTATCAGTGCAAAGTTTTATAAAAACATTTTTATTATCATAAGAGTTACAAGCATTTTTGTAAATTTTGGGATATTTTGACACGAGTTGGTCTTGTATGGAAGGTAAGGAATTCTAGATTCCTGTGAAAATTGGTACACCGATTTTGGGTGCTACAAACAATATTTCCGTAAGTTTCCGTAATATTCCAGGAAAGCAGTTTTAAGGAATGTAACCGATTTTTTAAATAAATCAACTCAGAAAGTGATACTTAGTCGATCGCTTTATCGACTAATATTTCTGTGGCAATATGGAAAAGTAGCTTAAGTCGACATTAGGGAGAATTGAGTTAAGGCGTTTATTGCATTACAGGAGCAAAGGCGCTTAAATGTGTATAGTCTGTTTTAAAAAATTCGGGTTTTTATCAATGTTATGTACGTTTACTTTTTAGCTTAAGTTTTTCGAATTGATCAAAACAACTTATGTACACATATTTTCAAACAACTTATATTTACATAAAACTACATAATATATACTTTTTTTACACAGAACCGCTTAAAGCTACTTAAGGTCTAGTTCAACGAAAATTTTATTCTTCTCTAATAAGCATGTTCTTCTTCTGTTATCCTTGACTCCCGGTGAAGCATAGGGCATGTTACCAATATATTAATTCATTAATTATTCTCAGAAATCAAACAGAAGAAAAATTACACAAAATTGATGATATCTCGAAACTTCAATTTGCCATAGGTTTATATGCGTTACAAAAATCAGCATAAACCAGATTTGGGCAAAGTCTCACGGATTTCAGAAAAACTTTACCCTACATTGACATTTACCTATGGTGTTGAGGGGCACAAAAATATTTTTTAGTAATATTTAAAAAACGCTACCTTAGCATCACTTTTTTCTTTAAGGTCTGCTAAATATTTTTTTTTTGTTTACAAACGATTGTTTCTTTTCATTGATGTTGTTTTTAGTTTATTTTCTTATCTTTTGGATACTTTTGTTATTGAATGAATTTTTTTGTTTTTGTTTAATATTTTTCAATACTCACTTTTGTTTACAGACACTCTTTGATAAATTAAATATTGTTAAATTTTGTTTAATTTTTTTTTGCACTTTTTTGTTTGAAGATAAACACTTGTAAATTTTAATGATTTTTAATTAAGTAAAATTAAAGAGAGAATAGAATTTTTAGTATTAGAGAATAAGATTTAAGAAAAATTTTAAATCTTATTGGATTTTTTTTAGTATTTGTTTTTGAGCAAAACTTTCAAACACACTTTTTGACACTTGGACTTAAAAGAGCGTTAAATTGTCAAATACTAATTTATGCTCTTTTCTTACAATTAATTTTCCAATTTATTACTTGTTTTTAATGATTTTGTTTTTTAGAAAAATTCTAAATTTGGCGGAGATTGTTTGGGTTTAACTTAGGGAAATTTATTGTTTTTTTTTTCAATTTTAAGAATTTTTTTAATTTATTTTAATAAACAATTTTTTGGTTTTAATTTATGATTTTCTTGAGAATTTTTAGAAAATTCCACAAAATTTGTTTTTAATTTCAAAGCCATTTTGTTACTTGTAACATAACAATTCAAAGGTTTTTGCACAAATAAATTTTATTTTCTTTGGTTAAGAAGTTTTATAGGTTTGAGTTGAATTTTTATTTTTGAATCTTGTAAATTTTTTTTATTAAAAGCTTAAAAATTTTTATTTTTTCTTAAATTTTTTCTTAGAAAATCCCGTAATTTTCTTTGTCACTGTTAATTCTAGACTGATTTATTGCACGCACGTCATTTGTTTAATATATTGCAAAATTTTTTTTATAGTTTTTATTTATAAATTTTGTCCCCACTTTTTTGTTTGCAAGACTCCCGAATTTTTTTTTTGCTTTTCTTTGAATTTATCTCTGAAAATCTTTGGTTTTGTTTTGCTTTTTATTGCTTTTGTTTTTGTTAATTACTATAAATTTCCTTTAATTTTCCCGTTATCCGGTAGTTTTCCCGTTGGTTTACACTTTACAACTGAAACTCATCATTGTCAACCATTATAAAACTGTCAATTTTTAAGTTTTAGTATACAATTTCATTTTCTTCGACTGTCGTCTATCCAATCTTTTGAATCCCAATAATAAAATATCCACCACATTACCATTATTATGGTTTTTGGGGTTGTTTTGCTCTCTTCATCATCATTTTTATTATGTTTTTGTTTTCGCACAAAAACAAATTAATCGTCTTTGCACCATAATAACAAAAATAATGGCAAAAAAAACGAAAACAAATACTTAAAATTCTTATTTATTATATGTTTTGCTTTTTAAACTGAGCATGTCCTCACTCGCTCTCTCTCTCTCTCTCTCTGGCTGTCTGCCCTTTCGTCTCCGCTGTCAAATGTTTCACTTTCATTTTGTTTACATTCTTATTGGCATTTTTGCTGTTATTTATATTTACATTTTCCAAGAGAAGGCGAGAGAATGTGCAAAAATTTCTACTCTTTGTTTTGTTTACTTTTAAGATCTTGTTTGGTATGTGAGGTTAGAAAAGTGATGCCAAGTTCTGCTAACATGCGAATCTTTGAACGAGCAGGGTTAGGAATTAAGTTAAATTATTTTGAAAGCATTTCAAAAACCAACTATCAGAAGATGACCCTACTCGTAGGAACTAGGAAAATAGATTTTGGGCTTGGACATTTAATAGATGAGAGGTAAATTGGGCGACCTACTGTTTAGTAGACAGATAAAGATATACGATTTTAGGGACAGTGTAATGCAAACCACATGGTGATGTTTTATTAAGTCAACCTTACTTTTACCAATGACCACCTTTGATCCCTCCTGTACATGGTCGAAAAATAATTTAACTTAATTCCGAACGAGCAGGGTTAGGAATTAAGTTAAATTATTTTGAAAGCATTTCAAAAACCAACTATCAGAAGATGACCCTACTCGTAGGAACTAGGAAAATAGATTTTGGGCTTGGACATTTAATAGATGAGAGGTAAATTGGGCGACCTACTGTTAAGTAGACAGATAAAGATATACAATTTTAGGGACAGTGTAATGCAAACCACATGGTGATGTTTCATTAAGTCAACCCTACTTTTACTAATGACCACCTTTGATCCCTCCTGTACATGGTCATAAAGCTCCAAATTGGACTTTAAATTAAGAAAAATTCGATAGAACAACAATTAGTTTATCATACTTCTCATGCAAGGCATAACATTACATACTTATAAAGGGTGTCCCAACTAGGACGCAATTTTTAAATATTAAAGAAAAAACACAGATATTTAAAAAAAAAAATTGTGAATGAGGTTATGTATGGCACAAGATATCGTGCAGATGGCCGCCGCCGTCCTGACCCATATTTTGGGAGACATGTTAGCGGCACATGTTAGCGCACTACCTTAATCGGTGTTCTCGTAGTTCCCAGGGTGATACCATGAGGTGGTGAGTGTCCACAATTAAGATAAGTGATTACTTGGATAAGTCAGGGTTTACGAAGTTAGGACCACTCTGAACCGTTGCTTGGTATCCAACATCCCCTAAAAAAGGCATTTTTCGTTAAGATATACTACTTGCTGGGCTATTTGATACAAATAGCTATTTGAGGGCCTATGCTCCACTGGGAGTCAAGGATAACAGAAGAAGAAGCTATAATCCAGTAAGACAATAGGATGGGTGCCATACAGTTATCGATAAGCTTCTTTGGCATTTCCTCTACGAAGTAGAATTCGTGTGCAAAATTGCATTGTCATGGTTTAGAATTGACAATATTGACTTGCATAACATTACATACTTATAAAGGGTGTCCCAACTAGAACGCAATTTTTAAATATTAAATGAAACACAGATATTAAAAAAAAAAAATTGTGAATGAGGTTATGTATGGAACAAGATATCCTGCAGATGGCCGCCGCCGTCCTAACCCATATTTTGGGAGAACTCGAGGCACATGTTAGCTCACTACCTTAATCGGTGTTCTCGTAGTTCCCAGGGTGATACCATGAGGTGGTCAGTGTCCACAATTAAGATAAGGGATTACTTAGATAAGTCAGGACAAATCTGAACCGTTGCTTGGTATCCAACATCCCCTAAAAAAGGCATTTTTCGTTAAGATATACTACTTGCTGGGCTATTTGATACAAATAGCTATTTGAGGCCCTATGCTCCACTGGGAGTCAAGGATAACAGAAGAAGAAGCTATAATCCAGTAAGACAATAGGATGGGTGCCATACAGTTATCGATAAGCTTCTTTGGCATTTCCTCTACGAAGTAGAATTCGTGTGCAAAATTGCATTGTCATGGTTTAGAATTGACAATATTGACTTGCATAACATTACATACTTATAAAGGGTGTCCCAACTAGAACGCAATTTTTAAATATTAAATGAAACACAGATATTAAAAAAAAAAATTGTGAATGAGGTTATGTATGGAACAAGATATCGTGCAGATGGCCGCCGCCGTCCTAACCCATATTTTGGGAGAACTCGAGGCACATGTTAGCTCACTACCTTAATCGGTGTTCTCGTAGTTCCCAGGGTGATACCATGAGGTGGTCAGTGTCCACAATTAAGATAAGGGATTACTTAGATAAGTCAGGACCAATCTGAACCGTTGCTTGGTATCCAACATCCCCTAAAAAAGGCATTTTTCGTTAAGATATACTGCTTGCTGGGCTATTTGATACAAATAGCTATTTGAGGCCCTATGCTCCACTGGGAGTCAAGGATAACAGAAGAAGAAGCTATAATCCAGTAAGACAATAGGATGGGTGCCATACAGTTATTGATAAGCTTCTTTGGCCTTTCCTCTTTCCTCGAAGTCAAATTCGTGTGCAAAATCGCATTGTCATGGTTAAGAATTGACCATCTTGACTGACTTTGATTTTTCTCATTTCTTTAAAGCAAAGTTGGCGTTTTTAAATGAGTGTATAAATATATCGATATAATTCCCCGACAACATTCCTATTGGAGCAAGGGGTACTTCTCTCAGACAATGAACTGCATCCGATTCTATTTTAAGACTCATTGAAAGGGACCTACATTTTAACTCCGGCTCCGAACGGCAAAGGCATTAGTTAGAGAAGTTTTAGTTTAGTTTTTTTAGCCTAATACTCAATAACCAGTGGCTAGCTGAGTTATGAGGTGAACCGCAGCTTTTTTGAAAATTTTATTTTTTTCAAGTGGGCCTGACCGGGGGACCTCTGACTTTCTAGAAGGATGACTAACCTGCTATACTATGGCGGATATCACTCGTTTGTAATAAAAATCAAAACTCCAATAGGAAAATAAGTTGTGGAAACTGCTTATGGACATTTGAAGTGAAATATCCTATATTAAAGATGGAAGATAAACTACTGGCCAGTTGAGAATAAATCTACCTTATCTACCTCGATGCCGCCGTAAATAAAACTAACATTTTATCCCATGAAATCAAAAGAAGAGTAACAATGGCTAATAGAAGCTTCTTTGGCCTAAGTAGGTAGTTTAAAAACAAAGCCACCTCTCGACTATAAAAAAACACGCTTTGCAAGACGCGGATACTACCTGTTTTTATTATATAGTTAAAAATCATGGGTACTTGTGACTGCAGATGAGGCAGTACATGGAGCGTACGAGAGAAAGTCTATGGGCCAATCTGTGTTGATGGAGATCGGTGTCGCGTGAACTATGAGCTATATTCCCACATTGACATAGTTAAGCGCATTAAAATAAAATGTTTACGCTGGCTGGGTCATATTGTGAGAAAGGATAAAACTGTTTCAGCTAAAAAATCATTTCAATATGAACCGTGTGATGGTACACGCGGAAGGGGAAGACCATAACTCCGATTGAAAAAACAGATAGAAGAGGACGTCTCGAAACTTGGTGTATGAAATTGGAGAAGATGCGCTCAAGATCGAGTTGCTTGGAATTCTATTCTATGTTCGGCTTTAAAAGTAAAATAAGTTGAGAATAAATGGATGGAGAATAGAAAAAAAGGCGTATGTATATAGATTTCGCGACTTTGTGATACGAACCATATTGCGACGATGCACCAGTAAGTCAATAGAGTTAGATTTCCTAATATTACCGATGATCAGCTTTGCCGTTTCCTGTTCGTGGTCGAAGAGCTTCAAATTGGACTTTGAATTAGGAAATATTTCATGGTCAAACAATAATAATTCCCTTCTCATGCATATTATCCCTATTAAATTGTAGATGGGAAATACAACGTGCAATCTTCTGGCCAATAATTGTATGTGGTACAAAGGGGAAAAGGCATATGTCGTTAAGATAAAAAGCTTTTGGGACTGTGGAACTGCGATGATCCAGTAAGGTAATAAGATGGGTGCCCTACTGTTATTGATAAGCTCCTTTGTATATCCTCTACGAAGTCAAACTCGTGTGCGAAGTCGAATTGTCATGGTGAAGAATTAACCGTCTTGTCTGATTTTAATTTTTGCCATTTCTTTAAAGCAAGGTTGGCCAAATGGAGTGAGTTTCTAAATGAGTGTGCTTAATCTTAAAATGAAAATAAGCTCTGATATTGTATTTGCTATATATACATATATACATACTTTTTAAATGTAAAATGTTGTTGTTCTCCTGACACGCAACAAAGACATCTGTCAAACGTTCCGTGGAGCTAGAATAATAGCTATCTATCATGTCAAAATGTCAAAGTGCGAGCCATACTCAAAGTTCAAGTAATTATCAAAGTGCAAGTAATTATCAAAATGCAAGTCATTGTTAAAGTGAAAATTATTTACAAAGTGCAAGTCATTGTGCTAATCATACTCAAAGTGCAAGTCATCTTCAAAGTTCAATACATTGTCAAAGTGCAAGTCATCCTCAAACTACAAGTCATTGTCAAAATGCAAGTCATTTGAAATCGCACATTGATCCACTGACACCTTATAGAACTACGCCTTATAGACACACTTGTTCTGGAGCAAGCATTCTGTGAGTAAGATCTTGATTGTTGCCGACATAATGACATCATCCCTACCAGACCCATGATTTATTCAATTAGTTAGAGAACGCAGAATCCTTAAGGGCAAAAGCAATCTCATCCTGAACATCCAACTTTAAAGTTTGACGATTGAATGAGGCAGACGGATAACATAGACATGCGATATTTATACTGAATGCCGAGTCCAGTCAGATCCAAGGGCTGGCTTGCTAATGGATGCGAATCAGCAGATACCGCACTAAGTAACACTAAAGTAGTATCTGCAAAGAGTGACTTGACGTCTGACTACCATATGTAGTCCTTTACTGAAGTATTTGAGAGCTCTTAATACAAGATCCATGATATTAAGACCAAGCTAAAAGCTCTCCGAAAGAGCGGTTCATCCTGAGCGCCTAGGTTAACTCTATTGTGAGATGTTAGGCATAGGTCATTCCATGAATATTTTTCTGCTTCCAACTCCGCATCAATTGACTTTCTCCACGTTCTAGTAGGTGCTTCAACACGAAGGCCGCTTCCCTGTGGATTCCAACGAAGCGCTTGTCGAGCAATGTTGGTATTTGGCCTTCTAAGCCTTGTGGCCTATCCACCGCCATTTCCGTTGACATACCTCTACAGATGTAGGGATTTGGCTTGTAGCGTTTAGTAGATCTTCATTTCTTATACGATTCGGCCACCATATTAAGGATTTGAAGCAAGTATTTGTTTGCAAAAGTTTGTAGGCGCTTATCGATGGCATTTGTGCGTTTCCAAGTTTCACAACCGTAATACAAGATGGACTTGACATTCGAGCTATATAGGCTGTATCTATATCATTAAAATTTTTTCTGACCCAACGATGTGTCAAAATTGTCTACGAACTTTAGATGAGAGGTGGTAAGGTATGTGAATTAAGGACTACTGGATAATGTTTTAGGGTGTTATCGTCTAATGGAAGGTTCTCTAGAAGACCAAGTACCACAACGTAATTAAAAGACTCCAATAAACACCAAGTTTGTAATATATGGGTGCGATTTGCACTACTATCAGATGCACTTAGTCAGTTTATCATATATTGATTATCTGGAGATCATCTGTAGTCATCTGAATAACCTTTTTATCAGCTGGATATTGTTATATAGTGTTTTCATCTGGTGGGAGTTTCTACAGAAGACTACGTTCCGCAAGCTAATTACGGAGCTAGCAAACGGCAAGTTTATGCTTTATGTTCGCATTTCTCACTACCGTATAGGATTCTCTTGATCTGTTTATCATATGTTGATTATCTGGAGATCATCTGTAGTTCATCTAGTGGAAGTTTCTCCGAAAGCCCACGTTCCGCAAGATAATTAAAGGAGTCATCAAACGGCAAGTTTATGCTTTATGTTCGCATTTCGTACTACCGTATAGGATGAACTTGGTCTGTTTACCATATGCTGATTATCTGGAGATCATCTGTAGTCATCTGAATAGTATTTGGATTAGCTAAGGAACACATATTTAACAGCAGGTGATCATCTATTGGTCAGCTTTTGATCAGCTTACTAACAAATGTTGATCAGGAATTAAAAATCTGTTAAGCAGTTAATGAAATAGATCAACATTATTATTTCTGCTCATATGATAATCTTCGCTTTATGTTGATATTTGTTGGACACAATAATTCGTATTTATTCTGTCTCCCAAATAAGATATAATGTGTGGTTTTCGCTCAGTCTAGAATTTGAGATAAACCTCCTAAAGAGATGGCATAATCAACCATCGAAATGCGTCGAGGAAAGATTTCCCCACCACAATTTTTTTGGTTTCATCAAAAAACTATTTATTATAATATAAATAATTGTAATATATTGGGCTCTTGGTGCAATACACTACAGTAAAAATTTTTAATTATTATAAGTTATTGATCGGTTAAAGATCACATGGTGATCATCTAATGATTATCTGTTTATCATCTGTCGATTTCCAAAAGATCATATATGAATTTTCAAAAGATCATCTCCCGATTATCTAAAAATCATCTCAAGAACATATGTTTAAGACCTAATAATCAGCTAATGATCAGCTATTAATCAGCTAATAAAGTCGATTGACATAATGACTATTTTTCAACTATTTCCAAATTGTTTTTTTCCAAACTCCTGTATTTATTTCCAAGTCTATCGAAACTAAAATCGTTACCCTTTCTCTTAATATTCCGGCATTTTCGATTCCTTTCACCACTTAAGCCTTTTACTCTTTCCCAAAATGTTCCCATTAGTCCTATTCCTTCCACTTTCCTCTCTTTTGTGCTAAACTAATTGACTCATTTTGTTTGCTCGCTCATTCTGGCTCTCATTCAAGCTTCTCCGTTCACATTCCCTTACGCAAACTCCAACATTTTCTTTTTCCAACTCAACTCAACTCTAAGGATATCCTTTTTCAAGTTATCCATGCCGTCATTAGCTTTTCTTTGTATTAAAATTTTCTTGTTTTTTCTTGTTTTCCGGGGTTTCGTAGAGTGAGAGGAGCTGTTGTGTATGTATGTCTGTCTGTCTGTCTGTTGGGTATCAACAAAAAGAAAATGAATATAAATTTTATTCTAAAACCGGCCGGCATGATTGTTGTCTTATTTTTGCTTTTTACGAATACATACAAACATATACGTTTTATTCCATTATCCTTAGAATTGTCGCTACTGTCGTTATGGGTGATACCAATACAGAGACTATATATTTTCAAAATCCTTACACACAGGAGACTATGAATTGTAGTTACTCATACATTTATACTTTGTTTTGTGACTAAATACTAGAAATGATGACGATGATTTTATATTTGGTTTAATATACAATTTTTCTTTCCATGCTCTACTCTGGTTCTGTAAAGGTTCTTTGTATTAAAAAATTTAGGAGTTTGGGCTAGGAAGGATAACAATGAATTGAGAAGTCTCGTTTTAACGTTTGTGCTTTGGATTTTAAATGCTTTGAACGTAAGTTTCTTTAGTAGCATTTGGTTTTCTATTTTTGGTTTTTTTTTTGTTTCTTGTGTATCCTTTTAAAATCCTTGTAGCCACCAGTATTCCTAGCCTTAGCTTAACATTTTGATTTATAAACAAAATTAACATAAAGATAATGTGGTAAGTGTGTAGAGAACAGAACTAGCGAAAATTTCAAAACCAAAGCAACGTTAGAAATAACGATTTTTTTTTCGAAGTCCTATTTATCCTGCTAAAGGATTTCAAATTGCCAGTTAAAGCTAAGTGTTGCTTTTTTCTGGAAGTGTTGGTAAAAGCAATAATTTTGGGCAAAAATTTGCAATTGTTCTAGGTTGTTCTTTTTAAGTTAGTGGAAAATATTCTTCTTTAGTTTATTACATCAATAAAATATCCTGAAATAAGCTCTTAGGACAAAAGTTGAATTTGAAATGAAAACTTGCTAGTAAGGCAGAATTAGTGTGTTAATGTTATAAATCTTTGATTAGAATTTGATATTTTTTGAAGTAAATTTTTGGGGATTTTTCTTAGGGGTATCACATAGATAAGCTTCTTTGTTGGCTAAAACAGCTGCATCTTTGGAAGGAATTCGAGGCGAATTTAATAACTTTTAAAATCGAGATATGGTTAGGTAAGTTGTGTCAGTTTAGGGAAGATTTTTCCTTTATTTGAAAACCTAACCAATATATTAAAGGTTTTTAAAGTGATTCAATTAAAAACTCTTTATATATTGGTTAGGTTTCCAAATAAAGGAAAAATGTAGAGAAGATTTTCTGAGGACCCTTCGTGGTTTGAATCCCTGAAGCTTCTGCAAAAGTATCTCGTAAGCATTGAAAACTCATTGTCTTCGCTATATTCCAATGCTATTAATAACATGAAGGTGGGTATCTGTCGCAATGAAGACTAGTTCCAGTTGCAGCCCAAA
Organism: Stomorhina lunata; assembly: GCA_933228675.1. Taxonomy (NCBI): domain Eukaryota; kingdom Metazoa; phylum Arthropoda; class Insecta; order Diptera; family Rhiniidae; genus Stomorhina; species Stomorhina lunata. The sequence continues at coordinate 121,997,377 of OW121742.1, read as the reverse complement.
TAAACATATCGCCCGCGAACATATTTTACATTTGTTATCCTAAAGTCCTGAAAAATGCTATAGGCAAGGATGACATTCCTTCCAGACCCTGGATTCCGTCAACTCCGGTATGTCTGGAATTTAGAATCAGATCTAGAATCTAAACCTAAAATTACCACTAACAACTTGTCCAGGCGTACTCAGTCTATACCACCAGGAGCCGAAGATTTTTTGTAATTTTCGTAAATATCACGATCATTAATGAAACTCGTGAAAATGAGTATTGAAAACATTCAGTTGGAATTTGAAAAAAAAAAATTCTAAAAAAAAAATTTTCGAAAAATTTTTATCAAAAATTTTCTATAGAAAAATTTTTATCAGAAATTTTCTATAGAAAAATTTTTAACAAAAATTTTCCATAGAAAAATTTTTATCAAAAATTCTCTATAGAAAAATTTTTATCCAAAAATGTCTATAGAAAAATTTTTATCAAAAATTTTCTATAGAAAAACTTTTATCAAAAATTTTCTATAGAAAAATTTTTATCAAAAATTTTCTATAGAAAAATTTTTATCAAAAATTTTCTATAGAAATATTTTTATTAAAAATTTTCTAATGCTAAATTTTTATAAAAAATTTTTTATAGAAAAATTTTTATCAAAAATTCTCTATAGAAAAATTTTTATCAAAAATTCTCTATAGAAAAATTTTTATCCAAAAATGTCTATAGAAAAATTTTTATCAAAAATTTTCTATAGAAAAACTTTTATCAAAAATTTTCTATACAAAAATTTTTATCAAAAATTTTCTATAGAAAAATTTTTATCAAAAATTTTCTATAGAAATATTTTTATTAAAAATTTTCTAATGCTAAATATTTATAAAAAATTTTTTATAGAAAAATTTTTATCAAAAATTCTCTATAGAAAAATTTTTATCAAAAATTCTCTATAGAAAAATTTTTATCCAAAAATGTCTATAGAAAAATTTTTATCAAAAATTTTCTATAGAAAAATTTTTATCAAAAATTTTCTATAGAAAAATTTTTATCAAAAATTTTCTATAGAAAAATTTTTATCAAAAATTCTCTATAGAAAAATTTTTATCAAAAATTTTCTATAGAAAAATTTTTATCAAAAATTTTCTATAGAAAAATTTTTATCAAAAATTTTCTATAGAAAAATTTTTATCAAAAATTTTCTATAGAAATATTTTTATTAAAAATTTTCTAATGCTAAATTTTTATCAAAAATTTTCAATAGAAAAATTTTTATCAAAAATTTTCCATAGAAAAATTTTTATCAAAAATTTTCTATAGAAAAATTTTTATTAAAAATTTTCTATAGAAAAATGTTTATCAAAAATTTTTATAGAAACATTTTTATCAAAAATTTTCTATAGAAAAGTTTTTATCAAAAATTTTCTATAGAAAAATTTTTATCAAAAATTTTCTATAGAAAAATTTTTATTAAAAATTTTCTATAAAAAAATTTTTATTAAAAATTTGCTGTAAAAAAAATTTTTCTATAAAACATTTTTTATCTAAAATTTTTCTATAAAAACTTTTTGATAAAAATTTTTCTAAAGAAAATTTTTGATAAAAATTTTAAATAAAAATTTTTCTACAGAAAATTTTTGACAAAAATTATTAGTATTTTTTCGGCATAAAACTACTTCAACAAAAAAATCTTATTAAAGTAGTAGGTAGTGTTCTAGACAGTTTGTGCTGAGATTTTGGGTTCGATTCCCACCTGAGACTCCGGTCTGTTACACTACACCGGACATATGGTGTTCGTCAACCCGTTCGGAAAATAATTATAAATTAACTTTATATTGTATTTCGAAAAAAAAATATCTCTCTAAAAAATTCACTTTCCTCCAACTCATTTCATCTTTTATTTATAACAAATTACATTTATTAATTTTATGATTTTTTGAAAACACTTTTGATTTATTTATTTCACTTTTTTTTGCTTTCGCAACTTTAATCATTTAAGTGTGAAAAAATATTGCATTTGTGTTGAAAAAAAAAACAACAAATTTCCATCATATCCTTTTTAAATCCTTTGATATGTTAAAATAATTTATCACCTCCGTTTCCACTTATTCAGACGAATAGTCTCCATAAAGGAAATTCGATTTTTATTTATGTGAAATTATATGAGCGAAAAGCATAAAATTTCGATTTTTTTTTTCAATATTTTAGTGAACTCCTTTTGGGTCCTACACACAGAAACATCAACACAAATTCCAACACACACACAGAGAGTCAGTCCAAAGGATAACCAGAATGTAGCTCAATAAAACCATAAATCATGGTTTAATGTAAATCATTTTGTTGTTTATACATTGGGTTGTTGTTGTAGTTGTTGGTAGGATATTTTATTATTTATTTATGTTGTAGTTGTTGGTATTTGTTTCCCAACTTTAAATAAATATAGTTGTGACTGCAACTCTCTTACTCTCTCCTTTTAACCTTTTTGTTGTTGTTGTTGATGTTTGTATTGAATCAATAAACAATATGTTAACTATAATTTTATTATTAACAAGGAGTTTTTTTCCAAAGGAGTCCATTCAGTCATTCATTCATGCATTCATTCATTGACCAATATTGAGTATGTGTTTGTGTAGGTTTCTCATTGTATTTTGCCACTTTTTACTCCTTTGCTAGGATTTTTTTGATTCTATTTAACTTTTTATAGTTTTTCATAGTGAGCTACAGAAGAAAATAGATTTAATAGAATCAAGTCTATAGCATGTCGGTAAATGAACGAGAATTCAACTAGGAAATGAACCTGAAACAGAATCTAGAACTAAATATAGTAATGAATCAAGAAGTTAATCAAAAACTGATTCTGGAGCAGAATCAAGAGCAGAATCAAGAGCAGATTCAAGAACTGAATCTAGAGCTGAATAATGAATTTAATCAGGGACTGTATCAAAAACCTAATTAAGAACTGAATCAAAAACAGAACTAAAAACTACATTTCGAACCTAATCAAAACCAGAAGAAACAAGGACTCAATTAAGAACCTAATCAAGAACTGATTTCACAACTGAATTAAACACTTTGTCAAGCAAATCATCAAGGACTGAATTAAGAGCCGACTCAAGAACAGAAATATGAGCTAAATCAAAAACTGAATCAAAAACCGAATCGAACAAGAAAAAAATCAAGGACTACTTTAATACACGAATCAAAACATAGAGCAGGGAAATGAAATAAAAACTTAATCAAGAACTGAATCAAAAACTTAATCACTAAATGACTCAAGAACTAAGTCAAGAACTGAATCTAGAATTGAGTATGGAAATTAATTAAGAACTTAATCGAGAACTTAATTAAGAACTGATTTAAAAACCACATTAAGAACTGCATCCAGAACTGGATTAAGAATTGAATCAAAAACAGGAACAGGAACAAAATCAAGAACCGGATTAGGAACAGAATTAGGAAATGAAATGAAACTGAACTTACTTGAACTGAACTGGAACTGAACTGGAACTGAACTGGAACTGAACTGGAACTGAACTGGAACTGAACTGGAACTGAGCTGGAACTGAACTGGAACTGAACTGGAACTGAACTGGAACTGGACTATAACTGAACTGGAACTGAACTGGAACTGAACTGGAACTGAACTGGAACTGAACTGGAACTGAACTGGAACTGAACTGGAACTGAAATGGAACTGAACTGGAACTGAACTGGAACTGAACTGGAACTGAACTGGAACTGAACTGGAACTGAACTGGAACTGAACTGGAACTGAACTGGAACTGAACTGGAACTGAACTGGAACTGAACTGGAACTGAACTGGAACTGAACTGGAACTGAACTGGAACTGAACTGGAACTGAACTGGAACTGAACTGGAACTGAACTGGAACTGAACTGGAACTGAACTGGAACTGAACTGGAACTGAACTGGAACTGGAACTGAACTGGAATTGAGTATGGAAATTAATTAAGAACTTAATCGAGAACTTAATTGAGAACTGATTTAAAAACCACATTAAGAACTGCATCCAGAACTGGATTAAGAATTGAATCAAAAACAGGATCAGGAACAAAATCAAGAACCGGATTAGGAACAGAATTAGGAAATGAAATGAAACTGAACTTGATTGAACTGAACTGGAACTGAACTGGAACTGAACTGGAACTAAACTGGAACTGAACTGGAACTGAACTGGAACTGAACTGGAACTGAACTGGAACTGAACTGGAACTGAACTGGAACTGAACTGGAACTGAACTGGAACTGAACTGGAACTGAACTGGAACTGAACTGGAACTGAACTGGAACTGAACTGGAACTGAACTGGAACTGAACTGGAGCTGAACTGGAACTGAACTGGAACTGAACTGGAACTGAACTGGAACTGAAC